>OY728148.1:1881459742-1881872242 GCA_963277665.1 Viscum album | reverse complement strand
ATCATAATGGGAAAGCCATCAGTCAAAACACCATTCCATCTGTTCCAACATTTTGAAATTAAATTTACGATGGGTTTTACATGATTTTAGGACAACCTTAAATAATTTTTCTTGTTTTGACTATTCCATGAATGTTTTAGTGTTTTAAAACACTAAAAATTGTTTTATAGACATAAATGGAAGACCATCACTCGTAATGATGTGAAGTTGATTCCTACATTTTGAAATTAAATATATGGTGGGGTTCCCATTATTTTATGAAAATATTATATCCATTGCCTAATTTTGATCATTCGATGACAGTTTTTGTGTTTTGAAACACTAAAAACAAGTTTAAAACAGTAACAAGAAAACTGCCACTCGGAATTATGTGTCATGGATTCATTTATTTCAAAATTATATATTCATTTTTTTATCATAATTTCATCAAAATAAAAAAAAATTCGGGGTTTGACCGCTCCAAACACATTTTAGTGTTTTAAAACACTAAAAATTCATTTAAGACCATAAGAGGAAAACCATCAAATGGAATAATGTGTCATGGGTTTTATATTTCAATATTAAATCTATAGCCATTTTACCTTTATCTTAGAAAACTATGATGTTGTTTTCTAGATTTAGACAATTCCATGCACATTTTATTGTTTTAAAACACAAATGTTGTCTTTACAACCCTAACAAGAAAACATTCATTAGGAATTATATTCTGTTAGTTTTGATATTTTAAAATTTAGTATATGGTGATTTTATCCTTATTTAAGGAAAATATTGTATAGATCGGAACTTTTGTGGATTGTTTTTTGTTTAATACATGGAAATTTTAATAGTTCTTGAAAACTGACGTCGTGTGATTCTGAGGCCTAGTGTTCCTAGAATCAATTTCTGAATTTTTTTGGGTACATCTAGACAATGTACGAGCGGGTTTTTATAACTTTTTAATCGGTGTTCGGAATTGAAATTTGAGGACACAATTGAACTCACAGCTCTGTTATTCATTTAATCAGACTTTCACTTCGACTGGAGTGGGTCAAGAATAAAATTTATATTTTGGGTTTTCATAGAAAATCATAAAATAAAGTGATCTACCCTTTAATTTTATTTGAGCCACCATGTGGGTGTTTGGAGGTGGGTCCCACTAGATCTATAACCTTTTTGTGGAGGTTGGAAGTGGGGACCACCAGGCCATAACCTCCCATGAGAGGTAATGGTTGTGGGGACCACCATGCCTCGACCTCCCATGTGGGGTTAATGTGGTGGGGACCACTTGAGACCACATTACCTCCAATTTTGATTAATAGCGGTGCCGACCACCTGACCCCTATTTATTTTAGGAGAGAGAAATCCCTCAACTCCCCTCATTAATGAGGGGGATACCCATGACCTCCTCTACCATTTATTGTGCCACCACCTCCCCCTTAATTGTTTTTAAGCCAACACAGAATTTATTATGTCAATCCTTCACATTAATTAAGTGGATACAATTAAACTATTTCTCTCAATTTGAATATTGTTCCAACGAATTAACAAGATATCACAATCTCTTATTATTTTGGTTGGAATGTCTCTTGTGGTGAATCTTGGAAGAAGAGAGAAAAACTCCCAAAAATGAATGAAGAACGCCGGAGAGGAGAGACTTCGACATCCCTCCTCGCATTCTACTGACATGGAGAATCTTCCAAAACTAATGTGAAAGCTCAGGATTGAAAGCGTACGGTAGACACGACGAATGAGGATCTCCTCCTTCTTCTTCCTCACAACTGTATCGATGACCAATGATCAAGGTAGGGGGTTTTTTGAATAATATTACCATCGTTTATTTTCTCTTCTTCGGTTGGAAATGAATTGTTGCAGAGGTTGTGAAACAATTTAAGTTCATATATCTTACTTCTTTATGAGCCAAATGTTACCACCCTAAATGCGGAGGGTGCGAGCCAAACCAACATGGGCCAACACCTATGTTTTTTTATGATAATCTTCGACATGGTGATGAAACAACGAGGTGACAGGAAGTCGAAAGGAAGGGTAGCGCTACCCGCGACCTCTATGAACCACGTCACTTTTAAGGTTCTCTGGCTGAATGAACTCCACCGCCTTGGAACGATCCGCGTCGCTCGCCCGCTTCCGAGCCATACCGGCCCCGCCGCCCATCGGCCAGGCCACCCAGCTGGCCTGCACGCCGTCGGCCTGCTCAGCCACCCACTGGCCCGCTTGGCGCCCTGCCCCTATGCCGTCGGGCTGCCCGGCTACCCGTCGACCGCCTGGGGCCCTGTCCTGACACCTATTGGCCTGGTCGCGCCCTTCATGGCTGCCTCCATTGTCCCCAGCCATACTGTGCCAGCCCGCGTGCCCTGTGTTCCCTTCTCTCCCTGCATACCCCACGTTCCTCGTGCCGCCAAGACGCCCCCCTCGCGGCACTGACTGAAGAAACCCCGAGCCCGAGCCGAAAAACCCATGCAGCATGCGGGGCTGGGCCCAGCGGTCTAGGTCGAACCTAATAGGATATCCCGCCCAATGGGCCAGGTCAGACCCAACAGGTCTGACCCGATTGATAGATTTTGGGTCGGCCCAGACTAGGTCGGACCGGACTCAATCCCACTACCGACCCTTTACATTCTTTGGCCATATCGTTGGCACCAGATATCCATTTGATGAACCGTCATTGGAGTTGGTAATTTTGGAGCATTATGGTCCCTTTGATTATACCCAACTAGAGTTTGGGGTATTGTTGAGATACAGTCAGGATGGATCATGCATGAATCCAACCGGCCCCCCAGGAATAAAAGTCTAATAACTCAAGACCAGGCGTCTGATTGATGCAATTTCTATTTCATTGAGACCCATATGACATGAAAAACCATTGAGATACTTCTATAAGGGACTTCATGATAGTTTAATTATAGACCAGTAGCTCGTGGATCAGATCCTCCCGGAGACAATCGAGCAGAGTACTGAGACCTAGTAGATGGATGAGACCTAAAGACTGCAGACTGTTTCTACTCTGAGTTACTCAACTAGTACAATGGGGAGTGACATGGTGTCGTGGAAGACCCACGATACTAGACAAGAGGAGTACCTCAACAGGATACGAGGGGGAGCGCCTTGGTGATGTGGAAGTCCCACAGTGGGGAGCGCCTTGGTGAAGCAGCAGACCGACGATACTCGATAGGAGGAGTACCTCACCAGTCCAAGGTTAGTGGGAAGCACCTTGGTGTCATGGCAGGACCATTGTACTCCATAGAGGAGGAGTTCTCCAGCAGTCATGGTTTTGATAATATGAATAAAATCATATTTTATCTGAGTCAGTAACTTTTGTGTTTACATAATGATTGAGATGGATTACTAAATAACATATGTATATGTATGGGTGCATAAGTGGAGTTATCTGTTGATTTCATACCTGTGGTTTATCCTTTTTTGATTTTGTGAGACCATGAGGTTCTCGAGGTCCCTACTGAGTACCATTATACTCACCCCTACACGGGCTATGCCCGCACCTCATTGTGTTGGATGCAGACGACAGACAGCGCTGACCAAGGCTGAGTGTACCAGGACTAGACGACACGAGGAGGTTTACCACACAACGTGATGATACACGATGGAGATGGAGGGATGTGGAGTTTTGTGGAGGCTATCTATAACTACCCTTCGGGTAGGATTTCTATGGATGATCTAGGAGCTAATTTTCACCTTTGAGTTGTTTTTCCATTTCAGTTGTACTTGTACTTTACAGTTGGGTTTGTATTTCTATCCACTTTACCTTTCAGCACTCTTTTGTTATGCATTTTTTCTTAGTGTTTTGTGTCCTGTTGTGTGTGTGTTTACAGTTATAAAGGCATTTCCTTCCCAAATTTAGGTAATTATGCCTTTGGATCTAATCTCCATCCCTCGCCTATGGAAGGAATGATTGGGGTGGTCATGACACATGCCTTGAGGGATGAGTCGTGAAAATTGGTATCAGAGAAGTCAGTTCTACTGTAGAACCTAGGACACTGATATTTTCTACGAAGCAACAGTGTTAACGGTACTACGTGTGGTTTCCAGTTTAGGGAGTCCAGTGTTGGTGTGTCTGGCGACGTATCCATACACCAAGACCCTGACTACTGATTTCCAACTCAGTGAATGAAATCATTGATTTCATGTGTTTTTCAAAAAATTTCTTCAAGTCATCTCAACCAGTTCAGTTCACCAGGTTTAATCCTTGACCGTGTTGCATATTTTTCTTTCTAGATGCCTCCCTGCACATGACCAGCGAAAGTTTCAAGAGTTGTACACACAGATATCCCACCGAGCGATGAGGCCTCGGTGCAGGGCCCTCTTCCAGTGGAGGCATCGGCAGTACCACAACCTGTTGGGCCACAGATGCCACTATCCTCAACAGCATACGATGCACACCACTTGAGCGTATTGCACAAGTTCTGGTGCCAGAGGCTGCCCAGGATTAGGACTGATATGGACCCACAGGTAGATGTGGATTGGCTACAGGTTGTGGGGATAGTTTTTTGACAAGTAGGGAAACCTACAGACATTATGGTGATTCTTGATGCGAGTCTTCTTTTGGAAGTAGCAGGCAGATGGTGGATCCTGATGCTCCAGGATCATGACATGGCGACAGTACTCTGGGCAGACTTCGAGAACATGTTTCAGGCAGTCTTTGTACCAGCCACCCCACGTGCAGTGCAAATACATGAGCTACTGAATCTACCACAGGGTAACATGATTTTGGCACAATACACAACGAGGTTCACCGACGCCATGCTCTATTGCACAGATATGGTGCGGGACCCACTCATGAAGGCACATACATTCGAGAAGGGGCACAGGTGATAGATAAGGGATTCGATGACCTCCCTCAGCATCCCGACGTTGGCATGGGTTTTGCAGTGAGACCTCTTAGTGGATTGTTTCCTTCCTGAGCAGTCTCCAGTAGCGAGACCCACAACTAGTTGACACGTAGCGGAGTCTTCTACAGCAGGTAGCAAATAGATGTCACAGATGTCCAAGAGGACCGGACCCACGGGTGGACGACCTCATGACTCATGGTCAGTTTTGCGGGGCACTCGAGATTGATCCAGACATGCCATGAGTGGGAAGTGTTACATATTTGGTGGGAAGGGTCACATGGCTCGTGACTGTCCAACCCGCCATTCAGATGATCATCAGATAGTTGAGGGACCTCCTAGTCAGAGGTAGTGGTTCGATCGAGGAAATCCACATGGAGTAGGCAGACGTGGTAGAGGAGTTGGTCGTGCAGTTAGCATTGGAAGAAATTTTGAGGTGTTACCACCACCACCACCAGGAGGTCCACCCCGACCGTAGGAAGAAGTTGTACATGTGAGAGCTCTACTCCAGGAAGCTGAGTCTTATGATCATAGCGCTCCAGAAATGATTTGAGGATTGGTCTGTGTCTACTCCACTTTATCTGCAGTTCTTAGAGACACATGTTCCAGTCACTCTTTCATTTCCATTACCCTCATTCAGATCTAGGAGATGCTGATAGTGCTTTTGGCTCGATCCTTACGGCTAGAGACACATACAGGAGCAGACTCTATGATTACGCACTGGTTCCAGTAGTGCGACTTAACTCTATGAGGTGAGAGATTTGGCTGGGATCTCAAAGTAGTGGCATCGAGGCCTTATGTCGTCGTCTTGGGTATGGAATGGTTATCTACAGTCTATGCTCAGATCTACTATATTCGACGCAAAGTGTGGTGTGTCAGCACGGATGGGACCAGGTTTACCTTCACCAGCTTGAAGGAATTATTTGCATCGTAGGGACTTTCCCGGTGGAGAGTGCAACTGATCACTCATAAATTGGCATGCCTTACTCTCAGAGTAGTTGATGTGGATAGATCGAGCTATCCTGTAGTAGTAGACCAATACGCAGATGTTTTTCCTGATGATGTTCCATGATGACCTCCTCGAACATAGGTGGACTTCAACATTGACCTATACCCCTGGACAACACCCATATCTACACCAGCATATCAGATAGCTCCCACAGAGCTTCGCGAGCTGTAGGTACATCTAGAGGACTTGAAGGGGAAGGGATTCATCCCAACCATTGTTTCTCCCTGGGCAGCCCCGATTCTATTCGACAAGAAGGCGATTGGACGCTTGAGGATTTCTTTGTATTGTCGTCGCCTGAACTAGGTGACAGTGAAGAACAAGTACCCACTCATGAGGATTGAAAATATCTTTGATCAGCTGAAGAGAGAACGATGGTTCTCGATGATAGACCTCAAATCAAGATATCACTAGCTCAGATTTCGAGATGAGGATGTGCAGAAGAGAACCTTCTGATTTCGGTATGACCAATATGTGTTCTTGGTTATACCATTCGACATAACCAATGCTCCAGCAGTGTTGAAGAGACTCATGAACATGATCTTCTTAACATACCTCAATCGCTTTGACATTTTCTTCATTAACAAAATTATGATCTACTCAACTACTAAGGAGGAGCATGCCTACCATTTACAAGTAGTACATGATACACTCTAAGAGCACCAGTTTTATAGTAATCTCTTAATGTGCCAGTTTTTGATACGAGTGGTTCACTTTTTGGGACATGCCATCTCAGAGGCTAGAGTTGCAGTGGATCCAGGGAAGATTGAGGTGTTACATTCATAGGAGCCACCCAGGAGTGTGAAGAAGGTAATATGTTTCCTAGGTTTGGCTGGTTACTACTGGAGGTTCGTTCTAGAATTCTTCATAGGTCCAGCACCACTATCAGCCTTGACGAAGAAGGGTCAAACCATCATGTGGTTGGAGAGATTCCAACAGAGCTTTCAAGAGCTGAGGCAGAGGCTGACTAGTGCCACAATCATGAGGCTTCCAGAGGAAGGCGTAGTGTACATAGTCTACTATGATGCATCTGGGACCAGAATCGGGTGTGTCCTTATGTAGGAGGGAGCAGTGATCGCGTATGGTTCTCGACATCATAGACAACACGATTATAACTATGCTACCCATTAGCTGGAGTTAGAAGCTATGGTATTCTCCTTGAAGATATGGAGACACTATCTGATGGGTGAACATTTTACCATGTACTCATATCACAAGGGTATCTGGTAAATCATCTCTCAGAAGGACCTGAACCTGAGAAAACAATAATGTATTGAGTTCCTCTAGGACTATGACTTCGAGATAGTTTATACTCCTTAAAAAGGGGAATGTTTTACCTGATGCACTCAATAGAAGATCTGGTATACAGATTCTAGGTGAGGTGACAAGATACCTAGCTGCTTTGTAGATTTCCTTTTTTGATAGAGATGGAGAAGCTTTCCTTCAGTCCCTTACAATCACTCCTCTACTTCTTCAGCAAGTCAGGGAGGCACAATAATGGGATGATGACTGCGAGACACGAGTTTCTCAGATATCCATAGGTTAAGCCCCAGATGGATTTTCTGAAGGTGTGGAGCATGTCATCTTCTTCAAGAGATGTACTATGGTACCCGTGTCACTTCAAGCGAATGTGTTGATGGAGTTATAAACATCCACTTTACCGGTACATCCAAGAGTGGTGAAGATGTACCAGGATCATCAACGACAACACTGGTGGCCATGTATGAAAATTTTAGTTGTATAGTTGGTAACTTGATGCCTCACTTTTCAGCATGTGAAGGTAGAGTACCAGGTACCAGCAATCTTGGTTCAGCCTTTAGAGATCCTATAGTGGAAGTTCGATGGGATATCCATGGACTTCGTGACATGAAATCCACGTACATCCAAGGTTCATACATGATTTAGGTGATTTTTGATCGACTCACCATGTCAGGCCACATTCTTCTAATCAGAGCATAGGGTTTGCTAGAGAGCATGGGACACCTCTCTGTGCATGAGATTGTCCTGATATATAGAGTACCTTCATCTATTGTCTTAAATAATGAAGCACTGTTTACTTCAAGGCTATGAAAGGATTTGTAGGAGGATTTCGGGATGCAACTTCATTTGAGCACTGCCTTCCATCCTTTGACGGATGACAAGACTTAGCGGACCATTCACACCCTAGAGGACATGCATTGTTCTTGTGTTCTTCGACTTCACTCGCAGCTGGAAGGATCAATAACCTTTGGTGGAGTTTTCATATAACAACAGCTATCACTCCACCATAGGGATGGCACCTTTTGAGGCGTTATACAGGTAACCTTGCAGATCACCCTTGTGTTGAACTGACCCACGGGAGTCAGCACTAGTGGGACCAGAGATGGTACGAGTTTCCATGGAGAAGGTGAAGATCATCCAAAAGTGGATGAAGACTGCACAGAGCAGACAGAAGTCCTATGCTGACAGAAGAAAGAGACCTATGGAATTTGATGATGGTGACCATGTCATTCTACGAGTCACACCTCGACGTGGACTACATATATTTGGCCGAGGATGAAAGTTATCTCCGAGATTCATTGGACATTTTTAGGTCCTCAGTAGAGTTGGTGAGGTGGCTTACCGATTAGCTCTTCCACCTCAGTTGCACAGGGTGCACGACGTCTTCTATGTATCCCTGCTAAGGAGGTACGTTGATGACCCTTCTCACATCATCGACCATGGATAACTGGACATCAACGATTAGGTGACTGTTATGGAGGTTCTAGTGGATATGGAGGATCGACAGAAGCAGGTCCTACGTGGACGATCGATACCTCTGGTGTGGATTCGCTGGTAGGATGGGAACCTCGAGGAGAGCACAAGGGAGTGGGAGGCACATAAGTGTGCTTAGTACCCCTTCATGTTCGTTATGTTCTAGGTATAGCTTACAGGGATGTTAATCCATGAGGAGAGGATAATGTAAAGACACGGAAATTCTGTAATTTTTTTTTTCATAAATACTTAAAAAAATTTACATGTCTGCAAAAACAGACGACGCATGATTCCAAGGCCCAGTGTTCCCTGAATGAATTTTTGAAATCTATTTCGGGTAATTTTAGTAAATGTACGAGTGGGTATTTATAAATTTTGAACCGGTTCTCAAAAATGAAATCTGAGGACACCGTTGAACTCGCGACCCAGATATTCACTTAATGAGACTTTCACTTCGGCAGTAGAGGGTGAGAATAAATTTTATTTTTTTGGGTTTTCATTGAAAATAATAAAATAATGTGATCTTCATTTTTTTTGAGCTGCCATGAGGGTGTTTCGAGGTTGGTCCACTGGATATATAACCACATTGAGGAGGTTGGAAATGGGGACCATAAGTCTTTAACCTCTAATGAGAGGTTATGGTGGTGGGGACCACCACGCCTCAACCTCCAATGTGGGGTCATTGTGGTGGGGACCACTCTAGACCACATAACCTACCATTTTGAATAATAGTGGTGGGGACCATCCGACCCCTATTATTGGGAGGAGAGGAAAATCCCTCAACTCCCCTCATTAATGAGGGGGCCCATTGACCTCCTCTACCATTAATGGTGCCACCAGCTCCCTTTTAATTTCTTTTGAGCCAATACATAATTTATTAGGCTAATACATCATTTTAATTAGGTGGAGCAAAATTAATTATTTCTTTCAATTTGAATATTGTGCAAAAAAATTAATAAGATATCACAATATCTTATTCTTTTGGTTGGCATTTCTCTTTTTGTGGAACATGGGAGTAGAGAGAAAATCTACCAATGAAGAATGAAGAATGAATAATGATAAACACCGATGAGGAGAGACTTAGACTTCCTTCCTCAGATCCTTACGATGTGGAGAGTCTTCCACAACCGACTTGTGATCGTGTAATGTCCCGGTTTCGGGAGCCACTGAACGGGTGACCCAAACCTGGATCACCACATGACCTCAAGCGCATTTCCCCAAACGCCAGAGGCTGCCGACTAGCAGCGAGGGCCCAAGTCTGATAGTGGGGAATCTATGACCGCATTTGTCAAAGTGTAGTGCATCGGAATAAAATAAAAAACATACAACAACAGCGGAATCAATAAAATATACACATTTAATATAACAACTGAAGTAAAAGATAACCAACAAGATATACAGATATGATGCAACATGTATCAAGTTCTAAGAAAAAAGCCAGAACATGTTACACAAGAGTACAATAAACCGAACAAAACAACTGGTAGCATCGCGAGCCTAAGCCCGGTACCATGATCCCATACTCCTCAACAGTAATCAAGTACCTATATAGGGACCATTTCCCTTATCTACACATGTAGAAACGTAATCTTTTTGGGCCAAAAATCTTGTCCTAAACAGGGTGTGAGAAATAAATCCCAGTAGGCTCCCTCCAAAGGCCTGTGCTCAACTATGTGAAAATATGCAACAAAATTGTGCAGTAGTAAAATTTAATAAACTAAGAAGTACTCAATAGTAACTATCTATACCAGTTATATTTAAATTTTATTATTCATTTAATCATTCATTATAAGGAATCAACCACAGTGAATTTCTATGTAAACAGTTAGTGTCCTCAGACGCGCAAACCCTTACCCTTTGGGAATCAGAAACGTAACCCGCAGGTAAATGCCCATAGGCATACAGATATTTCCCTTAGGCATACAAAGTATCACCCTCAGCCATAGAGTCTATTACCTAGAGGCACGAAAGAATTTTCCCACTGGCTAAATAGTACAATACCCACAAGCTAATCATAGAAATACCCTCATGCTATACAGGTAACTGGGCCATGCCCATCATGTAAAAAAACAGTACATAAGAAAACCCACTCAAGGAAATTCTACAATCATTACTTTAAAGGCAAACCCTCGGGTATCCTGGCCGAATGGCTAAACAGAGGAACACACCCCCAGGGTGGTCTTGGATCCAATAAACAATCCCAAACACTAGTTTATTATCACAATTAATTACCTATTCAATTCTAGGTATTTAAAATAGCCTTGGCCTCAGCCACACGACACCCCAACATGGGTTTATGGAACAACGGTATACAAAAACGCACAACAGTTGGAATATAAACACTAAGCCACATACCTTAAACACTCAATAATGGTATAACTAAACCATGCTTCTAGAATCTCCCAAGAATGACGTAGATCTGACATAGAAGAATACCCGGTAAAACTCAAATAACATCCATTAGAGGAATATTTGGAAAGAACTGCGCAAGGAGATGGGAGGTCTTACCCGCGTTAATCCAATGTGATTGACGGAAGCCGAAATGGATTCTCGAAGCTCGATCTAGAGATCCATAAAGGTTCGGTCGTCCTTTCCCGAGCTCCCGTCCGGTTCTATTCCAATCATGTCAATAGGGTTGGCTACTTTCCACATTAAGAGAAAAAACAAAGTACATAGTGTGTAATTTTGACTAAACGGTGTGTACATTCCTCATATAATTGTTCCTATTGAGGCACCTCCAAACTATTAATTCGTCGACATAGGTACACGACATATATTCCAGACTAAACGGCGTGTACTGTCGCCCAGCTAGCAACTGCTCCCACCGCCTTACTATTTCATCTGCCGACGGACTACACGGTGTGTAAAGGACCACTACACGGCGTGTAGTCAGATTTTACACCCTTCGTCGCTGACATGGCTACACACCCTGTGTACTCATTCCACATAGCCAAAGTACATGGCGTGTAGTCCCAAAATTTAGGATTTTCCCCCATTTTCCTTATTTTCTCAAAACCACTTAAGGAAAAGAGAAAAGAAGAACCCGTACCTAAAAAATAAGAACCAGGATCTTACAAACTTCACCCCTTAATGAAATTCGTACCTGAATTGCCCTTCCAATGGTGGCGAAGATAATGCTCAGAACATCTCTGGGCACTGAGCATGTACATCTGTCTCCCGCTCCCAGGTTTCATCTTGTACTCGGCCATGTTTCCATAGCACCCATACGAGAGGAATTGACCGACCTCAGTGAACCTTCGTGCTCCTAGCAAAGATATTAATAGGATTCTCCTTAAAGGACATATCTACCTTAAGCTCAACCTCCTCAGGCTGGAATATTTGATTCGGGTCTGAATGATAGCGGCACAACTTAGATACATAGAAGACGTCATTCATGGCTTGGTACCTCTGCGGTAACTGCAATCGATAGAAAATCAGCCCGACTATCTCCGGAATCTCAAATGGCCCCACATACAGTGGTGAAAGTTTACCATGTCTCCTGATCCGTCTGTATCCCAACCTCGACGAAACATGTAGGAAATCCTGATCCCCGACCATGAACTCCAAAGGACATCTACAGAGATCATCATATGTCTTCTGATGATATTGCGTGGTAGCCATCTGGATCTGAATCAACTGGATCTTCCAAGTAGTCTCCTGCACGAGCTGTGGTCCTAGTAAAGCTGCCTCACCTTCCTCTGACCATCAAAAAGGTGATCAGCATGTCCTACCATATAAATCCTTGTAAGGTTCCATTTCAATAGTTTTCTAGGAACTATTTTTATAGGAAAACTATAATAGGGGTATGTTCTTCTCCCAAGATCCCACAAAGTCTAGGATGCATGCAAGTTGCATGTCCTCAAGAACCTATATCGTATGCTCTGACTGGCGATCGATATGAGGGTGGTAAGCTCTGCTCAAAACACCTATATACCCAGTTCCCTCTAAAAACTCTTCCAGAAACGAGACGTAAATCGAGTGTCCATATCTAAAATGATAGAATGTGGGACCCTGTGAAGATGTACGACCACTCAGACATACAACATTCCAAGCTCGTCAACACCGATGGTCTCCTTGACCAGCCAAAAGTGAGATAACTTCGTTAGTCTGTCCACAACAACCCACATGACGTCATTGCCTCTAGGTGACCTCGGAGAAACCATCACGAAGTCCATCATGACATCATCACATTTCCACTCTGGGATGGGTAACTACTATAACAGTCCGACTGGCCTCTGATGCTCCGCCTTCACCTACTGAAAAGTGGAACACCTCGTAACAAAACCAACTACATCTCTCTTCTTACCCAGCCACCAGTAATGATGTCTGAAGTCTCAGTAAATCTTGGTAACCTCAGGATGAACTACCCAAGAGGAAGCATGAAACTCCCGCATCATCTCCTAGGATATTTCCCATGGAACCCATAATCGTCCATGGAAATGCAGAATTTCATGATATCCTATCGTCCAACCAGGAGGTGGGTCCTCACTTTCCATCGAATCCCATAGAACTAGGCCTTCTGGATCAGATAGTTATCGCATCCACACTCTATCTAGGAGGGTAGAAGTCACACCTAAAGATGAAAGATAAGATTGCCCTTGATTGTCATGCACCTCCAAATGTATCTCATAGGACAAATCCATAAGCTTCCATCCATCACTGGCCTCCTGCACAGCCTATATCTCAGTCATACTGCTCAGTGCATCAGCTGCTGCATTACCTTTACCAAGTGTATAGGCATGCTCAAAATCAAAGGATTGAAGGTACTCGACCCACCTTCGCTGCCTCTGATTCATGTCACGCTGAGTAAATATATACTTGAGACATTTGTGATCGGTAAAAACCAAAAAATGTTCTCCTAAGAGATAATGTCTCTAACAACGCAAAACATGAAAAACTACATCCTACTCGAGATAATGCGTTGGGTAATTTCTATCATGTGGCCCTAACTGCCGAGAACCGTAGGAAAAAACATGATTGTCCTGAATCAACACTGCTCCCAGTCCAATACCTGATGCATCATAGTAAACTGTATAGCTCTTCCCTTGCTCTGGAAGTATTAGAACTGGTGCAGATGTCAGCCTTCCTTTCAGGTCCTGGAAGGCAGTCTCCCAGGCTTCCGACCAAAAGAACTTCACACCATTCTTAGACAGACCCATCAATGGTGCTGCTAAGCGGGAGAAGACTTGTCTGAAGCGTTTGTATAAACTACCAGCCTTAAGAAACTATTTATCTCAATCATGTTCACAGGCTGCTCCCATGAAACTACTGCTCTCACCTTCTCTGTGTCTACTACAACTCCTACCTCTTAGTTGATATGTCCAAGGAAGTGGATCTGGTCAATCCAAAATTGGCACTTTGAGAGATTAGAATATAGTCGATGCTCTGTCAGTGTACTCAATATGATCTCAAGATGGGTGGAATGGTCGTGTCAAGTGTGAGAGTAAACCAAGATAATTTCCATGAATAATACCACAAAAGAATCTAGATAAGGATGGAACACATGATTCATCAGAGCCATGAAAACTGTCGGTGAGTTCGTGAGTCCGAACGGCATAACCAAGTACTCGTACAGACCATATCTTCTCCAAAAAGCTGTAAGCGGTATGGCCGATGGTCTCACACGTAACTGATGATATCCTGAACTTAGTTCAATCTTAGAGGACAATCGTGCTCACCTAAGTTGATCAGAAATATCATCTATCATCGGCAGGGGATATGGGTTCTTAACCGTCAACTAGTTCAGCTTCCGATAATCCACGCAGAGTCTGAGGGTACCGAATGCCTTCTTCGCAAAAAGGTCTGGATAACCCCACAGAAAAGTACTGGGTCAGATAAAACCCTTTGAATTTAATGCGTCTAACATCCTCTTGAGCTCCAAAAACTCAAGTGTAGCCATCATATAAAGAGGAATGGACACCGATGTTTCCCCTAGCACAAGCTCAAAAGAGAAATCCACCTCACGCTCTGGAGGTAGACCCATAAATTAATCCAGATATACATCCCTGAAACGATCAACCACAGGATGGAAATCCTCCTGACAAGTCTCCTTATAATCCAGATATAAAATCATAATCTGGGATATGACTCCACCTCACCCATGATGCTCTGGTCCAACTCAACTCACCTGAACATCCCATTCGCCCTTGTATAGAAACTCTCTGCCCTCTGGTGACGTGAAACACACCCTGCGACGATAGCAGTCTCCAAGGTTCAAAAGGGAAACCACCAGTACATCCCTAGAATAATTTCATATGTTGTCATCTCTATGACATATAGGTCCGAAAGGAAGTGACACCCAACAACCTCAAGGGGGCAGTCCTTACTCTGATGCACACCGGCCATTCTAGTCCCCAACGGAGTGTCTAGCATTATGATATCAGAAGAAAAAGAAACACCGAGCCCAAGGCTCTCCACAACGGGTACATATATAAAACTATGTGTAGCACCCATATAAAAAAGTACTAAAGATAAGTCAGAAGCTACTAGAATAGAACCTGTAACTGTAGAAGGTCCGAGATCCTGCTCCTGCTGGGTCTGTTGCACAACATATGACTTACCAGTGTCGCGACCCTGTGACACAGCTTTGCTACCCTGAGATTCCCCGCCCTGATGCCTCTGAGATCCTGGTGTCTGGCTACCACGGCCACAACCACCATCTCTGCCTGCACGCCCAGACATATTCTAGTTACCCAACTAGTAATAATCTTTTGGTCCTGCTCCCGATCATGGAGTCTGCACAGAACCCATCTCACTAGACACTAGTGGAAACGTCGTGCAAAAGCACTGCAGATGAAACATCTTCCCGCAAGCCCTACACTCCAGTAGGTCATGTGGACACTGAGGTCTCTTGTGCCCCTAATTACCACACTGGTCGCACCTGACTTGGCCTCCTGAAACATTCTTCTGGCTGGTACTAGGACCCTAAGAGAAGTCCATCTGTCGCTTCCTTTTTCCAGTAGAAATAGTACCAGAGACTGGTGCTAAACCTCCCTGGCCCACACTAATAGATTCCCATAGGTTCCTTTCTTTAATCAGTGCATGGTTTACAATAGCATGTATAGTAGGCAACCTGAAAACATTTACCAGTGCTCGGATTTCATATCGAAGACCATCCTCAAAGCGTATGGCCCTCAGCGTATCATCACCCACTAGAACGGGTGAAAAATGCTAAATCTCGGTGAAACGAGCAGAGTAATCCATCACCGGCATAGTGCCCTACTACAGATTCCTGAACTCTCGAGCTCTATCTGCCCTCAACATCTCTAGAAATAAAAAGACATAGAAAAATGCCTAAAAATATCCCATGCCACATCCATATTATGCTCTGATTGGGTGGTAACATCCCACCACCTCTTGGAGGAATCACGCATCTTGTATGTCGCGAGCTTGAACCTCCACCCTGGAGGTATCTCATGATGCTCAAAGATAGTCTGCATTAACCCCAGCCAAGATTCTACAAACTGTGGTCCGCCCTCCTCTAAATATGTAGGCGGATGCTTCTGTTAAAAGATATGAGTCAGCTCGGTCATAGATGTGGAAACCGACAGTGCTCCATAAAAGGTCTGCATAAACCGCATAAAGCCTTCCCGGAACTGTGCATCTGCACCTGTGTCTAGTATAACGGCTGGCGCCGCATCTGGCTCTACTGGAGGATGAACCGGTATCCCATGGGCCACCATTTCTGGAGTATAATTGTTGCCTCTCTCCTAGAGAAAAATGTGCGGTCGCTCAGCGTCATGACTCTTCAAGGTCAAATTCACACCTTAGAAAAAGATTAACAACGACCGAAAACGAATAAACCCAACAGGGAACACGAGGAAGATGGCATTCAAAATTTTCAAAACAAGACTACATGGCGTGTATACTAACAACACGGCGTGTACTTGACTTTTCTTCCCCTGCCCGAGACCTTCTAGACAGCTAAGACACATGACTCTCGTTCAAGAAAACTACACAGTGTGTATTCCCGAATACACGGTGTGTGCTTTGTTAATTTTCCAACTACCCTTGTCGTTTGTGACACGGCCGTCTACTCGGCTTGATACTACATGTCGTGTGAAACCCGAACACGGCGTGTACACCACCCGGTTTTCCCTTCCACATGGATAAAACCACATGGTCTGTCCTCAAAAAATACTACATTGTGTGTCCCAAAGGTACACGACATGTACTAGACGAGCTCTGCCGACCCGTGTTGTTAGTTACATGGCCGAACACACGGCTCACACTACACGGCGTATATACACACGTCATGTACCTGAAAGGATTACACTGACCAGTGTTGTTAGTTACATGGCCGGATCCTAGGTCAGACTACACGGCGTGTTCCATAGTGGACATGGCATGTATGTATTAAGGTCCTCTCCATCCGTGTTGTTAGTTACATGAGCAGACTCCGGGTCAACACTACACGATGTGTACATCAGTTACACAGCGTGTTCACCCCAAGTAATTTTCTACCCTGTGTTGCCGCCCACACGGTTTGTGACACAGGAAGCGACTACACGGCATGTACAACAGCTACACGGCGTGTTCGCCCTAAGCATTTCCCTTCCCCGTGGCGCCGGCCACACGGTTTGGGAAAAGGGAAGAGACTACACGGCTTGTACTCATGGTACACAACGTGTACTCAAGAAGTTTTCTTTTATTCCCGAACAGATGGCCATACAAAGTGTTTTTAAGGTAATAAACGTCATGTATACTGGGATTTTCCAAACAGTATGCCTTAGAAACATTCCTGGTAACCAAAAATATAGAAAAAACAACACCTAAGTGTCAAATTACGATCCTTGAGGGCCCATACTCCCCACTAATCAAATTATGACATCTTATCTGTGTTATAACAAAATAAACCCCTAATGATCCCCCAAATCCCTGTCAATGAGGGCCCATACTCCCTAAAACCCAAAGTTTGGCATCCATTCTATCAACAACTCATACAGAAATACCCTATCAAATAGCCAGTATTTATCAAGATGCTATCACAACAGCATGATTTTCTCGCACAATAACTATCACAACAACATGCAATTTCTAATGCACCTACATGGCATGGAACTATGCATGGAATGTGATTTCAAGCATGTGCCTAAGTGATACATGAGATGGAATACCCTCATATAATCGGGTTGCAAAAAAATAGAACCCATTAATAAAATATAAACAGCACAATACAAGTGCATCACCCAACTGTGAAAATCATACAATTGTAAAATTTTCAAAATCAGAAAAATTGCAAAAATACGAGGTAGGATGGCTTTTCCCTATACACGGGTTAGCTACTCCCGGGAACAACTTATTACCAACTACAATTTCTGTCATATCCCTGACTAAGGCTCCAAATAAAAAAATCAAAGAAAAAAACTCCTCTGATACCACTTTGTAACGTCCCAGTTCCGGGTGCCACTGAATGACTGCCTCAAACCCAGTTCGCCACAAGAACTCAAGGGCATTTCCCCAAACACCAGAGGCTACCGACTAGTAGCGAGGGCCCATGCCTTATTGTGGGGAACCTATACCCTCATTTTGCAAAGTTTAGCGCAACGAAATAAAATAAAAAGCATACAACAATAGAGGAAGCAATAAACCATACACATTTAATATAAAAACTGCAGTAAAAGATAACCAACCAAATATATAGATATGATGAAAAATTTCTCATGTTCTAAGAAAACAGCCAGAACCAGTTACATAGAAGTACGATAAACAGAACGAAACAACTGGTAGCATCGTGAGCCTAAGCCCGGTCCCATGCTCCCCTACTCCTCAGCAACAATCAAGTACCTGTATAAGGACCCCTTCCCTAATCTACACATACAGAAATAGAATCTATTTGGGTCGAAATGAATGGCCCAAACAGGGTGTGAGAAATAAATCCCAGTAGGCACCCACCAATGGCTCGTGCCCAACTGTGTGAAAATATGCAACAATTGTGTGCATTAGTAAAATGCAATAAAATATGTAGTACTCAAAAGTAACTAACTTTACCAGTTATATTTCCAATTTTTTATTCATATAATCATTCATTATAAGGAAACCACCACATTGAATTTCAATGTTAACAGTCAATGTCCTCAGATATGTAAACCCTTACACTTAGGTAATCCGAAACATAACATGCGTGTAAATAAAAATAGGCATATAGATATTTACCTCAGGCGTACAAAGTGTTACTCTCAGTCACAAAGTCTATTTCCCACTAGCATGGAAGAATTTTCCCACAGGCCAAATAGTACAGTGCCCACAGTCTAATCACAACACCGCCCTCAAGATAAATAGGTAACTGGTCCATGCCCAACATGTAAACAAGCAGTACACAATAAACTCCTCTCACGAAAATTCTACAATCATTACATTAAAGGAATACCCTCAGGTTTCCTAGCCAAATGGCTAAACAGTGGAACGCAACCCTGGGGTGGTCCTGGATCCAAGAAATGATCCCAAACAGCAGTTTATTATCACAATTAAATACCTATTCAATTATTGGTATTTAAAATAGCCATGACCTCAGTCACACGACACCCCAACATGGGTCCATGGTACAACGGTACACAAAAATGCACAACAGTTGGAATATAAACACCAAGACACCTACCTTAAACATTCATGAGCGGTATACCCGAACGTTGCTTCCAGAAACAGCCAAGAATGACGTAGAAATGACGTAGAAGAAAAAACTTTAAAACTCAAATAACATCCATTAGATAATTAATTGGCAAGAAATACTCTTAGATATGGGAGGGCTTACCCGCGCGGTTCCAACCTGATTGACGGAAGCAGAAAAGGATTCCCGACGCTCGATCTGGAGATCCACGAAGATTCGGCCATCCTATCCTAAGCTCCCATCCGATTCTAAGCCAATCCTATAAACAAAGTTGGCTACTGCCCATTTTAAGCAAAAAGAAAAACAAATCACACCACGTGTACTATTGGCTACCCGACATGTACATTCCGCATTTAACTGTTCCTCTGGCAGCACCGCCAAACTGTTCATCCATCGACATGAGTACACATCGTGTATTTCCGACTACACTGTGTGTACTGTCACCCAGTTGGCGGCTGCTCCCACCACCTTACTGTTTCCTCTTCCAACTGACTACACAGTGTGTAAAGGAGCACTACACGGCATGTAGGCATATTTTACACCCTTCCTCGCTGACATGGCTACACACCCTGTGTACTCGTTCCACATGGCCAAAGTGCATGGTGTGTGAAATAGTACACGTCGTGTAGTTTCAAAATTTAGGATTTTTTTCCATTTTCATTATTTTCTCAAAAATACATAATGGAAATAGAAAAGATGATCCCGTAACTCAAAAATAATTACCGAGTTCTTACACACCTCAGGATTGAAAGTGTGCGGCAGACACGATGAACGACGATCACCTCTGTCTTGTTCTTGCGACTATGTCGATGACCAACAATTAAGGTACGTTTTTTTTTGAAAAATATTACCTTCCTTTATTTTATCTTCTTCGGTTGGAAAGGAATCGTTGTGGAGGTTGTGGAACAATTAATGTTTATCTTTCGTACTTCTTGATGAGACAAATGCTACCACGATAAACGTGGATGGTGCGAGCCAATCCAACAAGTTCAGACCCCTCTTTCATTCTTGTTTATTATGATCTTGGGAATGGAGACAAAACAACGAGGTGATGTGACGTTGAAGGCAATGGTCGTGCTGCCAGCGGCCTCCACGAACCATGCTGCCCTCACGACGCTCCAGCCGTACAGGCTCTGCCACCTCGTGCTAAACTGCGCCGTGCGCAGGATTCTGAGTCACGTCATCCGCACAACCTATCAGATAATCCACCTGGCCTGGCTGCGCACCGCCGGCCATCCCGGCGGCCCGCCGACCCGCCAAGAAAGTTTCCCACACGCCATCGGCCTACCCAGATGCCCATCAACCCACATGGTGCCCTTCCCAGCTGCCTCCCGGCCTACCCTACCACCCATCGGCTCGCCTGGCGCCCTGCCCGGCCGCCTCCCAGCCTACCCTCCCACCTTTTGGCCTGCCTGGCACCCTACCCTAGTGCCTCCAGGCCTGCCTGGCCACCCGTCGCCTCACCTGGTGCCCTGCCTAGCTACCTCCCGGCCTGCCCGTCCACCCGCCAGCCCGCCTGGCACCCTTCCCGACCGCCTCACATGTGCCCTGCCAAACTATACCACCCCACGTGCACCTCGCGGTACTGACCGAACCCGCCCTAAGCCCGGGCCGAACCGCCCATGCGGCCTGCAGGGCTGGGCCTGGTTGGCCATGCCGAACCTAACAGGCTCGCCCACCCATTAGGTCGGGCCATACCCAAAAGTTCTGACCGGGTCAACACAGACTATGTCAGCCCAGAGGGGGTCGAACAGGGTCGGTCCTACTAGGTCAGACAGGACCCGAGCCCACTACCGACCATTTACTTTCTTTGGAAATATCTTTTTCACCAGACGTCTATTTGAAAAACTGTCAGTCGTGATGGTAATCTTGGATCATGACAGTCTCTTTGAGTATACTGCACTAGAGTTTGGGGTATAGTTGAGATATGGTCAGGTTGGATGGTGCATAAATCCAACCGGGCCCCCAGGACCAAAAAGCTAATAACTCACAGATAGGGCGTTCGATTGACGCGTCGTCTGTTGCGTTGAGACCCCTATGACATGGTGGAGCTTTGAGATACATATACATGAGAATTCATGATAGTTGGAGTATTGAACAGTAGTTTTCTGAGACCAGAGCACTATTGACCGTTTCGAGTCGGAGTGACTCGACTAGTCCAATGGAGAGTGCCTTAGTGTCACATTTGGCCCATAGTGGGGGGCACCTTGGTGTCACGACAAACCCATGATACTTGATAGGAGAAGAAAGTAAGCAGGCAACGAGGGGGATCTCCTAGGTGACGTGGTAGACCCACGGTGGGGAGCGCCTTGGTGATGCAGTAGACCCACGGTACTTGACAGGAGAAGTAACTTAGTAGTCCAAGGTTAGTGGGAAGCGCTTTGGTGTCACAGTAGGCCCACTGTACTCAATAGAGGAGGAGTTTTCCAGCAGCCATGGTTTCGATAATGTAAATAAAATACATTTTGAGGTAAGTTAGTAACATTTGTAATTACCTCATGATTGAGATGGATTACATAATAACATAGTTATATCTATGGTCATATACCTATATAGGGTTATCTGTTGATTTTATACTTGTTTTTTGTCCTTGATGGATTTTGTGAGACGATGAGGGTCTCGAGGTCCCTACTAAGTATCGTTATACTCAGCCCTGCGTCGGCTATGCCCGCACCATGTTGTGTTGGATACAGACGACAGACATCGCTGACCAAGGCTGAGTGTGCCATGACTGGACTGTACTCGGAGGTGGACCACACGGTGTGATGGTACATAGAAGAGATGGACAGATGTGGAGTGATGTGGAGGCTATCTGTATATACCATTCAGGTACGATCCATGGTGGATGATCCAGAATCTTCTTTTCCCTTTTGGTTGTTTTTTTACTTTTCAGTTGTACTTGTACTTTATAGTTGGGTTTGTATTTCAGCCCCCATTACCTTTCATAACTCTCTTGTTATACAGTTTTACTTAGTGTTTTTTATCCAACTGTGTTCTATGTTGTGTGTGTGTTTATAATTATAAAGGCATTTCCATATAATATTTATGGAATTACGCCTTTGGTTCTAGTCTCCAACCCCTTTCCTATAGAAGGAATGATTGTGGTAGAAATGGAATGGGCCCTGGAGGACGGGTCATGACAAATATTGTCTATTTTTCTTTGTTTTGACCATTCCACATATGTTTTAGTTTTTTGAGACACTAAAAATGTGTTTACAACCATAACAGGAAACCCATAATTCGGAATGCCATGCCATCAGTTATAATATTTTAAAATTAAATATACGTCTATATACCCTGATTTAAGTACAATAAAAAACTATTTTCTAATTTTTGACAACCTAAAACTTGTTTTTATAGGCTTTTTTAACATTTATAAGTGTTTACCAAGTAATTTTGATCACACTGCATGTTGAATTCACATTTTGTTTGCATGTACACATAAAAACAACGAAGTGGTGGGTTTCTATTGATTTTATGATAATACAATTTCATTTTATTTCTTTTGACCATTGCATGCATGTTTTTGTGTTTTAAAACAATAAAAACATGTTTACGACCATAATGGGAAAACCATCTTTCAGAATAACATATGGTCAGTTCTTACAGTTGAAAATTAAATATACAATGTGTTTCCAAAATTTTTTGAACAATATGATGTTGTTTTCATATTCTTGATAGTTCCATGAATGTTTTTTGTGTTTTAAAAACCTAAAATTAATTTATGGCCATATCATATAAGTCCCTATAATTTATGTGTACAACAACACTCCAACCTTAATGTATTTCCTCATCCACATAATAACCCATATTTAATTGTGAAGCCATGATAAATGGATCATGCCATTTATGCTCACTCGTATCCATCAAGTGGGATATGTGGAATGAATTAAAATTTAATGAATCTTTCATTATACCCCTATCAACGGTGACCCACCTGCATTTGAATAAGACAACTAAAAACATTCCATGATAGTTTACTTCATTTATATAAATCCGCTTCCCAATGTATACAACTTCCAAAATATAAATACACCACTACTATATGTATTCAAGTCTTCTTCATGATTAATTGAATGAAAAAAAAGCCATGAATATTGTAGGAATCCAATCTCTTATCCTTCCTTAGAGAACCTCGGGGAAAAAAATCAAATAATTTTTTATTTCAGGTCGATTGTAAACATTAATTATCTAAAAAGGAACATATAAGCTAGTTATTTTAACGTAGACTAAATAAGTACACATAAATAATATGAACATAACTATATACTTACACAATGGGTGAACCATTAGACAAGATCCTTATTAACTACATTTTTTAATTCCATCTCATTTCGAGATTGACACATTAGTAACCTATTTGATTATCCATAAGATTTTGATTTTATTCCCCATGTACATTAATATATAATTATATAATTATATAATCAAATAAGAACAATCATAATTAATGAAGAATATATATGGGTTAGAATAAGACTCAAGAGAATGGTATTTGGAGTTATATAAATGCTTGAACAATTAATATTAAATGATGGATGTGTGGGAAAAACCCTTAACTTATAGATGATAAAAATGTATAATTTTTTTATATTTTATAAGTATATGATATTATTTTTACTGGATATAAAGATAATGGTGTATTCTACGTTAGTGTTGTAACTAAGGAGGGTTCACTCCATTTAAAAATTAGCAAAATTGATCAATGTTCGAACCATTTCTTATGGTCAAACTAAGTCCAAGAGCACCCCTTTAAAAATATTAATAAAATTATACTTTATTATAATATCACACACTAATAGATTTCTAAAATGAAAAACACAATAGTTTGAGGTTTTTATATGTTCTCATTACTCATTATACCATTTAAAGTCATTTTAAATGTGCTCCTAGATTTCCAAAAAAATAGCTATGAAGGGGAACATTTTACTAGACACATACTAATCCTTATTAGTTAGTGATTACAATGAAAAATACATAAAATTATAAATTTCTCTAATGTGATAAGTAATGACTCTTGAAGCATAGTCATGTTTTTGGAACTATTATAAGGTATCTAGTGATCATTGAGGAATAATATGTTTGATAGATTAATACATTTATTTTCTCACCCCATTTTTTTCATTTCTACTCATTAGTATTGGTGTATTTGTAATGGGAATTTCTTATTATAAAAAGATGATCCATTAAAATTATACTCAGGAGAAAGTTATTAAATCTGGGAATAAAATTTCATCTTCAATCCAAATATTAAGAATTTATTATGCAAGTAAAACAAAGGAAGACTAAATGAATGTAATAAATCAATATCATAGAGTAGAATAAGTAGTGAAAATAGAAAAATATATGTAAAGAAAACTCAGGGTTTTCAATTTACATTAAATTATAGGGGTATAACCAAGTGTAATTATGACACCAAATAATGTAAAAATATTCAAGATAAATCAGTAGATTCATATTATGTATATTATAACTAATAAAATATTTTAATGGATGTAAGACATAAGAGAATACACATTTAGAAGCCCCATTATAAACTTTCATTTGAAAACTCCAACATTAATCATCATAAATTAACTATATTCAAGGTAACCCAAAGTTTGTTCTTAAAAATACATGTACACCATTGGAAGTCAAGAGTTTCCATTAAAAATTATTTTATAAACAAAAATAACATTAAAACTCATGAAATCACATAATTAAATACATTCTAATAATTTATCAAAACAATATATCGGATGTTAGTAATAATGAAAATATGATTTAATATGATTAGGCCCATTTTTGACATACATGGATGACAAGAACACCAACCACATAAACGTTAAAAACAAAATACAATATTCAGTCTTAGAATATGAACAATAGATGGCAGAAGCCAGAAAATATAGATCTTCAAAATAAAACAATAAAGATGTGGATACACGCAAGGTCGAACAATTTGTATCTATCTGAAAATCATTTTCTCTCTATGAAACCTATTGAATGTAGACCCTTCTAGACAAGTACAACTTCATGGAAATGTTCTTCATTTGGATCTCCACCAATGATTCATAGTCAGTGAAATTGCTACACATCTTCATCACAAAAAAAATCATCAAGCTCCACAATAAATAGCTCACCTGCGGTGCCCAAGGAGGATGACGTGCACAAATTTCTAATCTCTCATGAATCAAGGGGTTCTTGGAGAAGGTAAGGTTTCACTAGCACAATGAGATAAAAAACCAAAAGTATATAGACTAAGTTAATGTGGTGAAAAAATGGATTAAAAATGTAACCTCATGGGTAATGTTTATATAAGACATTATCATAGTTAAATTATAAAATATTAAACAAATTTTCAGTCAAAAGGAATAAATTTTTATTTTTAACCAAATTGGATTTTCATGCATTATATAGTTTTTTTAAAAGAATGGTTTTCAAATAATTGAATTATAATTCGAAATAAAATTGATTTTTATTTTTTTATTCATCATTTAAAAACTATCATTGGATAAATTTATAAAAATTTTCTGAAAAAATGTGTTCCCATTGAATAGTAAAAAATTATGTTTTTTGGTATAAATTTTATTTTCTTTTCAAGTATTTTAATAGTAAAATTGTATTTTTGATTAGTAATAAAATTAAATTAGTTCCTTCTGATTAAATAAAATCCAATAATATTGTTTATAACTAATAATAAACTTGAATTTAGTATAAAATCATTTTAATACATAAAAAAGGCATGTGTATGAAAGACTGTTTTTCATCACAATTTAACGGTTTTATTTTAATTAAATATATTCCACATATATGTTTTGAATAATGAAAAATAGAGTCTATATTTGGAATTAGGTGGTGAAAATTTTCTAAATACGTCACTCTTATTTATAGTAAATATGAATAATAACCATAGTAATTTTGTTAACACGGTAAATTGTAAATAAAGTAATTGAAGATAAAAATAAAATGACCCGAAAACATGTCTTATTTTTGTGGGATGGTTCAATTTTATCCAAAATCATCTAAGATTCAGTTATATGGATGTTCCATTCCATTTTTATGAGATTATGACATATAAAATATTTTATTTAATGAAAAGTAAATAATTTCATACTTCTATTTTTAATAAATATAATATTTTCAACATAGAGGTAATTAGAGGATATGTTTGATTATAAATAATATTGTGAAATATAAATGATTTATCTTCATCATGTTAAATTATTTTCAATTTTTAATGATCAAATAATTACATTAAATTCGTACCCAACACTAAGGAAGTAATAATTCAAATGATGATAACTTAAAATAAATGATAATAAAAATATTTAGAGTAATAAATTTTGAAAGAATTAATATGTCCCATGAATTTTTTATAAATATTACATGTTAGGGATGTATTGTAATTTTTTATTGGAATTTCAATTGATTTATTAATTATATTAATGTCAAAGTAATTCAATAGTTCTAAAATTTCCATTATAGATATTTTATAGAAATAATATTTTATTAAATTATATAAAATCCTATCTTCATCCAAGGGATTAGGTTATGGTTTATAATATAAATCATTATTAATTTATGGGGTTTTTCCATTTATAGTAACTATCTTGATCCTGAAAAATAAAAAAAAAATTATTGAAGTATTTATATGGACATAAGAGAATTAGAAAGAAAACTTTTTGTTTATTTAATATTTATTTCAAAGGTTTTAAAATGTAATCTTTTTATGGAATGTTTTAACATTCATTACTAAAAGGAAATGAGGAATTTTCTATTTGAACCTATATATTGTCAATGAAATTTCCCAACAACATAATAGTTATTTGATTATTGGATTTCATTACAAGATTTCATGTTAAATTTAAGCAAAAAAACTCATTCCCTATGTTTTGGTTATTTTCAAAAATGATTTTAATACTAAATATGTATATCAATATCCAAAATTTTTTTTATGGGTGATTATTTTTATAATGCATGATTTAATGTATTATTTTATTATTAGAGGGAATTTTTTTTAGGATGGTCGGTACCATTATAAACTGAGTGTGGGTGATCATATTATAGATCTTTAATGAGCTCTGTAAAGGGAAGGAGTAAACTGATTATATTTCTCCTAATAAATTATTGAAATATACTGCGATGGTTATTTCCATTAAAAACATGATATTTATTTTATGTGTAACCATGATGGTTATTCAATATGTATCAATGAAGGTTATCCCATTTATAAGAGTGATACGAAATTGATTCCCCTAGTTTCCTATCTGATTTATTAATTCATAATATGTATTTTATAGGAATATTTCGATTTCTCAAATAATATAATGAGCTTATGTTTAAGGGAAATATTTGGTACTTTTTAAGGGATAAAAGTTTATCTTTTTGAAAAAATTAATTTTGAGTTTTTAATGATATGAAAGGAACATTATAATTTTTATTTTCACTCTAAGAAACCTCATGAAATGATTTGTGAAAATCATTATGTTAGGAAGGTGATTGATTGGGAAAAAATGTTTATTTTTATCCTAAATCTTATTTTGAAATACAAAATAATAATTATTCACTGACTAATTGTTTTTTACTTCCTTTCTATGCCTCTCAGTTTGATTTTTGTGCTCATATTAGGTTTTAAAATCGTGTTCACATATTTTAAGAAAGGGTAAGTGAAAATAACAAGTCATGTTGAAAATCAGGAAAATAAAACTGGTTTCATTTTAATGGTTTTATATTATGTGAAAATGGATATTGATTAAAAGTATCTACATTGAAATATATGTGCTTTTATTAAATTTATAACATAAATCCCTAAAAATATAATCTGAAAAGATGATTTGGAATATTAAATTATGAATTATAGTATAATTTTAGAAGAATATGAAATTGTTATGGTCATGTACTTGTAGTTTTTATTAGAGAAATGGTTCAGATAAATTTAGGCGTTAGGATAATGATTATAGAATACGATCAAAATGATTTTCTTCTTTTGAAAAGTGGTAATGATATATAATTTTAAGATTACCATGTTTATTGAATAAAATATGCCTATTGAGAATGTTTTTAGGCATAGGAAATAGCGAATATGAATTAAGAAGGCACCGAGGGGATGATATCCTTCTGAAACAACAACCTAGAATGGTTGGAATTATAAATGAGCAGTTTTTTAGCAATGATGGATTAGATGAAACAAGATATAAATTTTTATGGTATCTATACAAGAGAGCATCCATATATACCATAGTGGAACATGAGTAGAGTGGATAATTTTATAAGACAAAATCCTATAGAATTCAAGGTATATTATGACACAGTATTAGTTGATTGATGAATTACAACCCAAAAAAGATATTTGATGTCCTGGGATGTTGAGATATTCAAAAGCTATGTCTCACTATTTAACTTATTGAAGGGGAATCTGACCAGTGGTGGATGATGGTAAATAATATCAGGGAAATAGAGTAGATTGATGACTTGATGTAGGATAAATTTAAGAATATCATTCTTGAGAAATATTTTCCAATATATATTATACATTGAGTGGAAAATAAATTATTAGAATTTGGTAAATATAGGAAGTTTAACTGGTTACTTATGAAGAAAAATTCATTCTATTGTAATGGTACATAATAAATTATATCAATGATCCTAATAGTAATATTAATTAGTTTTACTCATTATTGTAGCCAAAATATCAATGTTAATAGTCTTCCTAATAATTAAAAATGTTATGATAAAATTGTTATATGTGCAGAGAAGGTGTAAATAGAGATTTTAGATGATCATTTGTAATTGGAAATATAGTATAAAAGAGGTCAATTTTGTATGAAAAATGGAAGAATTGATCCAACAAATCTGATGGTAAAAATAATAATTCTTCAATTTGATATATTTATTGTATAAATAACATTGGGGAAGGCCTTACAAAGTATGGTAAGTGCTTCTAGTGTGGTAAGTTTTTGTATATTGTTCATAATTTTCATGAAAATGATTATTTTAGTTGTAAGAACAATTCTAATAAATATGATGTAAAATGATTTAAATGTTATTAAATGGTTCATTAGGAACATGCATATATGCATAAAAATTTGAATGATGGGAAGTAGTCAAACTATAAGAAGATTGGTGTAATGAAATACATTGAAAATAATTCAGCAGATGTTGGTCCTTCAAACAAAGTGGTATCCTTTACATTTTAATATTCAGATTATTCTATTGTTTGTTATGATTTTCGGTCTCCACATTCTTTCATTTTTGATAAATTTTAAAGTAAATTGAAAATTCCACCTCAAAAATTGAATCTATAACTTATGATAAAAAAATCTTAGAGATGTATTTAGGAAATAATAAATTATAAGAATCTTCCTATCTATGTTTGGCCAAATAATTCTTGATAACTATATTATCTTTCACTTAATAGGATTTTATGTTATTTTGGGTATGGATTGGCTCTTCATTTACCATGTTAATACATATTTTAGAGATAATGATTTTTTTACAGAAATAGTTTCATTTTGTAAATAAGAATGAACCCATACCATCGATAACATAATATGATTCTGAGAAACTATTAAAATATGGAAAAAATTTATCTTTTCTATATTGTAGAAATTATGGGAACCATTTAGATTAGTGATGTTCTAATAGTAAAAGAATTCCTGGATCTTTTTTTTTGCTGAGTTTCATTGTGTTATACCTAATCTGAAATTTTAATTATAAATTGACATTCTTCCTAATGATAATCCAATTTCAAATCATTTTATTGAATGGATCTTTTAGAACTTTTTGAATTGTGAATATAGTTTAAATATTTTCTTGATAAAGGATTCATTCATTTTATCACATCACCATGGGGTTATCCTATTTTATTTTAAAAAAATGTATCTATTAGGAATTTCATTGATTATAAATATTGAATAACGTTACTAATTAGAATAATTATCCATTACCTCATATATATTATTTTTTGGATCTACTCCCAAAAGAATAGTATTTTTCAATGGTTGGACAAAGGTATAAGTTCTATTAGTTGAACTTAAAGGAGTATTCCATTTTTAATATAGTATTTCATAATAGATAATATTATTATGGTTTATTGGTTCTTCCATTTTGATTAAAAAATTATCTAGCAGCATTTATTGATCTATTGAATTGATACATCTATGAATATTTTAATTTCGTTGTTATTTTTATTGAAAATATGTTAATTAATAAAAAAATAACAATAATCATGAAAAGTATCTATGGATTTTTCTTTAAAACCTTAAAGAAAATATTTTATATGGAAAAATTATCAATTTATTTTATTGTTATAGTAAATTTCATTACGTGGACACATCATAAATAAATACGGAATAGTAGATGATCTCATTATAAATAAAGTGGTCGATGAAAGGCCAAGACATAAAGGTGTTACTCATATTTTTTGTTTTCTTAGATAAATAGGATATTACTATTGGTTTATTGAAAATATTTTATTATTATCAATCCCACCAACTATTATAAACCAAAAGGGAGATAGGATTATTGGGATAACAAAATGTAATCACTATTTCCAAGAACAAAAACTAATATTGGTTAATGCTATAATTTTATATTTTCCCTCAAAAAATGGTGTCTTTTTCATATATATTGATACAAAAATAAAATAACATTGTTTTATCCTGATGCATAATGATAAGGTAATTTTTTATGCTTTACATCAATTGAAATCACTTGATAAAAATTATCCCATATATTACATCAAATTGAACGATGATGTTTTTTCATTAGAAATTTGGGGAAATCATTTATATATATCCAAGTGTGAAATTTATATTGCTCAAAAATGTTTTAAGAATAAATTCACTAAAAAATTAAAACATGAGATATATGAGATGGATGGAATTGATAACGGATAATGACTGCATAGTTCATTATCATCCAAAAATATATTATAAAGTAGTTTCCAATTTGAGTTATAAAAATAATTCTTCATTAACTAGAACATGAGCCTTTGGATAATGATTTGATGAATTTTTTCATAGAAGTTTTGGATGGAGGAACATCATATTTTTTTAGGATTCATTATAATAGTCTCTATCAAAAATATATTCATCAAAATTTTAAAGATGATCAGTGGTTATATGAAATTGTAGAATTGGTTAACAATGTTATGTTTATAGTATTTAACTATAAGGACCTGACCTTAATCATTACATAATCTTGAATTAAATGAATAATTTTCATTGAGTATCATTTCAGGATTAGAGTTTTAGTGAATTAGGACATAACTATTACCTCTCAAAATGTTACAAAGTATACCCTTCTACGCAGTTTCAATAAAATATAATCTCTTGAAAAAAAAGAGTCATGTCTAGTTCCATGTTTTAGAAAGCATGACTTTTCCTTGATCCCATTTTTCACCCTATTCATATTTATGTCCTGTGAAAACATTTCAAAACATAGGATGAGCATAAAAATCTCAATAAGGGTTATAAAACAATTAAATAATGCATTTTTTAATAAATACATACAAAACATGAAATATTTTACTTACCTCAAGAAATCATAATATTTTATGAAAAACACATAGATATCATAAATCATAAAGTTAACTTGTGGCATCCATATCATACTTACATTGTTGTTAAAACTAGTAAATAGAGAGTTACTTTGGAATACCCATAATCGTATATTACATAAAATATCTTAGGAGAAACATTCATGTTTACCTCTGTCCTATTACCCATTGAGTTGGCGAGCTATCTCAGGCTCACCTACCCCAAGTTTATCATGGAACCATCCATATACGTAAACAATGCCCAAGAACAGTAACATGATCATAACACATAACATAAACATAATGGAAAGATAACATTTCAACATTGCAAAAACAAAATATCATTTCAAGATATTGAAATAATAAATCCACTCTCAAAATAATTTTCAATACCAAAATACATAAAAAGAGTATATGGTATTTATTTTTCCTTTAAAAAACATTTCAAGTTGTTAAGGATGCCATAGATCAAAAAATACTCATGGTGGCAGAATGGTCATTGTCACCACATCTGTTAAAAAAATCATATTTTTCATTTAGTTAACTGCTTCGTATAAAATGATTAATTTTGAATTAAATCAAAATTCAAAAGTGTTTACTCAGAATATGAATGAGAATCGTGTATTAAAACAAAATATGCCTCAATGAAAGAATATTGAGATGAAGTCCCTTACATCGTCTCCGACTTGACTCGATCATTATTTAATCTGATAAATAATAAAATAATGTTAATTTGTAATTTCTTAAGAACATTTTTCAAGTTTATTATTGATTTTACATCACTTATTACCATGTTATAAATATTATGTAATCATTTATGTTAATAACGTCCATTTAGTCGATATTTTGTACTTGAGTAAAAAATGAACACCTTATATTTATAAGTTGTCCATCTGATCAATATTAAATTATTCACAGAATGATTTTAATTATTTAGATATCATATATATCATATATATCCAGTATATACTTGTATTTATATTAGTACATAACATTTTTAGGTAAGAAATGAAATGCACCATTCATGGAGACTGTAAGTCGTACGTATGCATGAACGCTACATTTATTTTTATTACATATTTTAATGGAATTAAAATACAATGATACATAGGTATATTATAATTACAATAAATATCATATTTAATATCATTAACATCATCCTTTATACATCCCACATAATGCATTAACTAGTCACATCACTTTGAGCGGGTGGTAGTCCTGACTTCCTCAAATAAGATTATCGAATTTACCCACTATGGAAACCATAAAGGAGTGCTATAAATTGTAATTACAGAAGAATAAGGAAATAATAAGAATAATATATATCAAATAAAAATATAGTGCCATCATATTTTCCACCATGAGAGGCGGTAAGAGGTAATTGAACAGTCATCGTTTCGTGAGGCGTCAGTTTTCCATCCACAGAAACATTATGTTCTTCATCAATTAGATGGAGGTGTGTGTAATTTTAGTTCTAATACATCTCAAAAAAACATCCTAGTATATTGAGTATACTGTTTTTGATATCAAATAAAGTAATAAAAATAGTTTCGGGGTTGGAGAAGTAAAATAAAATAAAAGAAGTTAGGAGAAACAGTTACCTTTGATTTGGGTAACATCCTTTGGTTTGAACCCAAAAGACTTCTTGAAATGCCTTATGCCTATGGTAAGGATTATAAGAGGATTAGAGGTATGTAGGGATCGTAATTTGGTGTTTTTTGGACGTCCCTAAAGGATTGTGAGTTGTGAAGAATTGGTTATAAGTTGTCTTTTCTTTAAGGGAGAGGAGGGGCTCTTTAGGAAAGTGTGAAAATATTATTTTATTATATAAGGATATTCAGTTTCTAAATGTCCAAAAATAATTAAAATCAAAGATAATATGACTCGTGGTCAAAATATAATAATCCTATTGTACTTTGATAGGTTTTGGATAATATTGTATTCATTATAATATTATTTATTTAAATCATTTATTAATGAGGAAAATACTGCATCATTATTGTGTTATGCATAATTTAATTTTGTTGATGTCTAAAAATTATAATCAAAATAATATATTGTAATAAGGCTTTTTATATTTCAAAATAATATTTATAGTTGAAAATATGACGTATATAACACTATATAAAAATTCATTGACTAAAAGAATTTTTTTGTCATTTTTGTCTTTACATTAAATTCATTAATCTAAAGTGTCATTATCATTCATAAGTAACTCCATGAGGTACCAAAATATACCCAAATATTCCCATGGTCGGCTATGACTCATCAAAAATGGTTTGGAGAAGTGTTAAGGTAATTTGGAATTATTATAATATTTGTTTTACCTCGAATTACCTTATTTCCCTTTAACCGTGGAAATTTAAAGTCAAAGATACTATTATCCTAAAATTATTTTCTTCTTAAAGAACCACATTTTACAAACTAATAAAAACCATGTATGTCATATTTTTAAAATTCAATTCACAGAAGTGTTAAAATTTTATTTATATGAAAAATTCAATTTTTTAACTACTACTAAGTGGTTTCACTATTCATAAAAAATTTATGATTTTCAGAAAAATTCCAAACAATTTGCCTAAGAATTATTTGATATTTAGAATTCAAAAATGATGTCTATTTTACCAAATTATAATCATATAAGTATCAATAATTAATTTAAAATTAATTTATTCAGTTAAAACAAATAGTGTGTTTTTAAAAAACAATAACTATCAAAAGATTGAAACTTGTTTATGTCTAATTTCAAAGAGAAATTAATTAAAATGAAAAACATTGGATTAAATGGTAAAAATATATTCTAATTACAGATTAAAATAATTAAAAAGATAATATAACCATATAAATAAATTAGATTTAAACATAGTTTTTGAATTAAAATAAAATATTTTCACTATTCATTAAAAAATGAACATTATCAGATGAATTCCAAATATTTAAACAAATTAAATTTTGAGGTACCCATTCTAAAGAAGGATTTTATTTGGTCAAATATAAAGAATTAAAGTGAAAAAAACTATATTTATAGAGGGTTCACCATTAAAAAGCGGTAAATTTACCTTTTAATGTAAATAATTCTTAAAATTAGATTCATTTATATTTTAAGCCTCTAACATTTATTGGATAAATGTAAATACATTTAACAAACATTTTTAATCATATGTTAGTTATTTTTTTTATTCCCGCCAATAAAACGACTAGGAGTTAACATCCATTTAAAATAATAATAATATATTATTAGAGTGAAATATAAGATTTCAAAGAAACCCATTGTTGTGTATCAGGTATGCTATCGAACATAACAACCCTTTTAAAGTAAAATTAATAATTAATTAAAAAATATTAATAACATTGAAAATATCTTATTCTTCATTTACATGGGATGTTACATCCTTCCCCCCTTTTTTAAAATTTTGTCCTTATAATTTTTATTCACTTATCAAAATAAGTGGGGGTATTTATCCCTCATAACATTTTCAGATACACACGTTGCCTCTTCAACCATTTGTATTTTCCATAAAAACCTTACCTGGTGAATTACCTTATTCCCCAACACTTGCTCTCTATGGTCAAGAATCTGGACTGGTTGTTCATTAAAAGAGAGATTCTCATCCAACTGAACTACCTCTCGGCTCAAAACATGAGATTATATGGTATATACTTTATCAACATCAAAACATGAAAACCATTTTGTACCTAGGATTAACATGGATGAAAATATACTCTATATGAAACTGATCCAACATTATCTAGAATTTCATAATGTACAATGAACGTCGGACACAACTTTCCCTTGGTACCAAAACACATCACATTATTCATGGAGAAACTTTGAGAAAGACATGATCACCTACCTCAAAAGAATGAACCTTACTCCAGTTATCTGTATAACTTTTCCGTCTACTCTAAGATGTTCTCATGTGCTTCTAAATGAACAAAACTTTCTCTGCCATATCTTCTACCAATTCTGGTCCCATTAGCTTCCTTTCACCAACTTCATTTCAAAAAGTGGGAGTTCAACAACGCTTTCCATATAATGCCTCAAATGAAGTCATCTGTATACTAAAATATAAACTGTTATAATATGAAAATTAAACCAAAGAAATATGTTGGTCCCAACTTCCCTGATAATCTATTGAAAATGCATGTAGCATATCCTCTAAGTTATGAATTGTTCTTTCTGACATTCCATCTAATTGAGGGTGAAAAACTGTACTGAAATTTAATTCAGTACCCAACAACTTCTAAAGGCCTTTCTAAAAGTTAGAAGTAAAACTGGGATCAGGATAAGATACAATAGAGAGGGGAACTCCATGCAACCTGAATATCTCTTTAACATAAAATTGATAATGTTGATCATGAGACAAAGTATCTCGAATAGGAAGGAAATTAGTATATTTATTTAATAGATAAACTATAACCTAGATTTTAGTATTACCTTGAGATGTCTTTGGTAAACCCACAACGAGGTCCGTGGATATAATTTCTCATTTCCACTCTGGTACCGGTAGAGGCTAGAGCATCCCTTTATGTAAGTCCCACTCTACTTTAACATGCTAACAAGTCAAACACTTCATAGTAAAATAAGCAATATCTATTTTCAATCCATCCCACCAGTAATAATTTCTAAGATCTTTCTACATCCTAGTACTACCAGGATGAACTAAAAATGGAGAACTATGAACATCACATAACAACTCATTTTTCAATTGTGAATCACAAGGCACACATAATCACTTTACAAATCTCAAAACACAATCATTATCAATGTTAAAATCAGGCAACATACCATTCTGAACCAACACTACCTTTTTCTGCAACACATTGTCTTATTTTTGTGCTTGCATCATTTTTTCTAATAGATATAATTTTACTGACACATGAAACAAAATAAGATAATTTCCTTCATCCACAACTTATATGCAAAATTTCATCAAATCAAAAACCAAATGATCTCTTTCCAAATGTAGCATGTCTAATGAGACATTACATTTTCCACTCAAAGCATTATCCACTTTATTTGATTTTCCCAGATGGTAATGGATCATGAAATCATAATCAATGATTAATTCTAGCCATCTCATCTGTCTAATTTTCAATTCATTCTGAGTGAATATATACTTTATACTTTTGTAGTTAGTATATTTTTCAAATTTTACTCCTTACAAATGATTCATCCAAAACATTAAACAAAAAAAAACATCAGCTAATTCCAAATCATGTGTTGGGTAATTTAACTCATGAGGTTTCAACTGACATGAAGCATATGCAATTACCATATTCTTCTGCAGAAGGACACATCCATGCCCTTTCAATGAAGCATCACTATAGAAAAAAAACTCACCATTTCTGGATGGCAGTGCCAAAACTGGAGCATTCACCAATCTTCTATTCAATTTCTGAAAACAATCATCACATTCATTTTTTTAGATGAACTTAACAACATTTCGAGTCAACATAGTCCTCTGACTAGATAACCACGAAAACATTTCAATAAACCTTCAGTAATAACCTTCCAAACGAAGAAAACTAGTGATCTTGGTTATATTTGTGGCTCTTGGCTACTCTTAAACATCATTTGTTTTAGAAGGATCAATAGTTTTTTCCATTTATTGAAACAATGTGACCAAAAAAGAAATTTTTTGTACCGAAAACTCACACTTGCTAAATTTCCAAAAAAAATTCTTTTCATTTATGGTTTCCAGGACAACCATTACATTAATTTCATGTTCCTATTTTCTTTTGGAATAAAACAAAATATAATCAATGAACACCTGAATTTCAGAAAACTTCATTTCATCCTTTTCCGCACAACGAACAAGTTTTTCATAGCTTTTAAACTCAAGAGAAGCTAAAGACTTTAGATACATTGGCATTAATACTTAGTAAAAATAGTTGATTTTACTATGAAGATCTCATATAATATTTGGAGAATACCTTGTAAGTCCAGTGAATTTTTCTTCATAAGAAGCCACTGAGTTATACTCCTGACTAAATTCAAGGAATTGTTTTTCCATCATAAGACGAACCACATTATGAAAATATTTCTAATGAAAAATATCACTGAATTCATCCCAATCAATAAAATCAATCTCCTCACTATACATGATATTTTTTACCATCGACCACCACTGATCAACTTCACCATCAAAACAACAAACAATGAGACTATCCTTTTGATGCTCTGAACAACTCATGACATCGAAAATCTTTTCCAGTGCTTTAATCCGCCCTTCTGCTAGCACCAGATCAGATGATCCTCAAAATGATGGTAGATGTTTCCTAATGAAATTCTGCACTAATGAAATGTTTCTATACGGTTGATCTGGTTGATCTCATACATGGATACCACCACCATTTACAGCCTATGTCAACTATGCCATCACTGTAACAAACAGTTCAGTTCTGATTCCGTCCATCTCAGGTTGCTGATTTGGAAGGTTTTCTTCCTCATGATGTCGGGCCAACATAGCTTCCTTATGTCCTCTATGGAAAACCATTCTGATCACAGAAACATCTTAGTCAAAGCTACACGGTAATCTGTAAATGGTATATGTTTTCAATATTAACATAAATAACATTATGGATATTAATTCAATAATCCCCTAACTCCTAAAGTTATCTAAACCGACCTCTGATACCAATAATAAGGACTCATCCTTAAACATTACATAATCTTAAATTAAAGGAATAATTCACATTGAGGATCTTTTCTGGTTAAGAGTTTTAGAGAATTATGACATAACTATTACATCTCAAAAGAATACAAAGTAGACACTTCAACACATTTTCAATAAAATAAAAAACTCTTGAAAAAAAGAGACTTGTCTAGTTCTATGTTTTAGACAACATGACTTTTCCTTTAACCCATCCATGACCCTATTCATCTTTATGTCCTGTGAAAGCCTTTCAAAACATGGGATGAGCATTAAAAGCTCAGTAAAGGTTAAAAAACAAAGAAAGTAAACATTTGTTCATAAATACATAAAAAACATGAACTCTTTTACTTACCTCAAGAAGTAATATGATTTTATGAATAACACATTGAAATAATAAATCATAAAGGTAACTTTTTTCATCCATATAATACTTACATTATAGCTATCACAACTACATAGGGAGTTACTTTGGAATATCCATCACATTATATTCCCAAAAATCTCCTCGGAGAAAAATTCAAGTTTACCTCTGTCACATTACTCAATGCATTAAAGATCTATCTCAGGCTCACATACCATGGGTTTATCACAGAACCACCTGTATATGTAAATAATTCCCAAGAAACATAAAATGATCATAATAGATAACATAAGAATAAAGGAAAGATAAAATTTCCACATTGCAAAAACAAAATATAATTTCAAGATATTGAAATAATAAATCCATTGTCAAAATATTTTTCAATACCAAAATACATAAAAATACTATATAGTATTTATTTGTCATTTAAAAAATAGTCCATCTTGTTATGGAATCCAAAGATAAAATAATACTTGCGGCGGCAGAAAGGTCGTTGTTGGCGCTTACTTTAAAAAAACATTTCTTTATGTAATTTAGTAAAATTCATCATATAAAATGATTCCCATTGAATGAAATGAAAATTAAAAAGTGTTTATACATCATATAAAAGAAAATCATGTATTAAAAAAAATATGCCTCAATGGAAGGAGATTGAGACGAAGTCCCTTACCTCATGTTTGACTTGACTCGATCATTCTTTATTCTCCTAATAAATAAAATAAAGTTAATTTCTAATTGTTCAAAAACCTTTTTCATGTTTATTACTCCATTTATATCAATTATTTCCATTTTATATATATTATGTAATCATTTAAGTTAATTACGTCCATTTTGTCGATATTTGGTAATAGAGTAAAAAATGAACAACTTATATTTACAAGTTATCCATGTGGTTAACAATACATTATATCTAGAATGATATTCATTATTTAGATATCATATATATCATATATATCCAATATATAAATGTATTTATAATAGTACTTAACATTTGGTGGCGAGAAATGAAATGCATCGCTCATGGAGACGGTAAGCCGTATGTACGCAGGAACGGTACTTTAATTTCTATTTCTTATTTTAAGAGAATTAAAACATAATGATACATATATTTATAATAATTACCATATAATATCATATATAATATCATTAACTCCATCATTTATACATCCCACATAAGGCATTAATGAGTCACATCACATTGAGGGGCGGTAGTCCGCACTTCCTCAAATGAGATTTAGGTATTTACCCCTTATGGAATCCATAAAGGCATGCTATAAATGGGAAGTACAGAAGCATAAAGAAAGAATAAATATATTATATATCATATATAAATACAGTTCCATAATAAAGGCCACCATGAGAGGCAGTAGTAGGTAATTAAACAATCATCATTTCGTGAGGCGTCAGTTTTCCAACCATAGAAACATTATGTTCTTCACCGATTAGATGTAGGTGTGTGTAAGTGTAGTTCTAATAAATCTCATAAAAAATTCCCAGTATATTTAGGATACTAGTTTTTCTATAATATAAAGTAATAAAAAGTGTTTATGGGTTGGAGAAGTAAAATAAGAGAAATGATGTTAAGAGAAACTATTACCTTTAATTTGGGTAACTTCCTTTGGTTTGAACCAAAAGGACTTCTTTACGTTCCTTCTTCCTACGGTATGGCTTCTAGGTGGATGAGAGGGATGTGGGGAGATTAATTTGGTAGATTTTGGATGATCCTAATGGCTTGAGAGGTGTGAGGAATTGGTTATAATTTGTCTCCTTTTATAAGGGAGAGGACGGGCTATTTAGGAATGTGTGAAAATATTATTTTATAATATAATGATATTTGGTTTCTAAAGGTCAAAAAATCATTGAAGTTGAAGATAAGATGACACTTGGTCGAATTATAATCATCCAATAATAATTGGACATGTTTTGAATAATATTTTAATCATTATAAGCTTACTTATTTAAATCATTTATTAATGAGGTAAACAGTACATCATTATTGTGTGATGAATAATTAAATTTTTTAATGTCTAAAAATTATAAACAAAATATTATCATGTTGGAAATATTATGTTCTTTATAAAGAATGCTTATAGTCTAAAATATGACTTATATAACACCATATAAAAATTAATTTACTAAATGATTATTGTTTTTCTAATTTTTGTCTTTACTTTAAATTAATTAATCTAAAGTGTCATTATCATTCATAAGTGGCTCCACGGAGTCGCAATACTGACCCAAAGCTGACCATGGTCGGAAGTTACTCATTCAATAAGGATTGAACATGTGTTAAGGTAATATTTAATTATTATAATATTTTTTTACCTTGAATTACCTTATTTACCTTTAACTATCGTAAATAAAATTCAAAAGTTGCTATTCAAAAATAATTATATTCATCTTATTGAACCAAAATTTTACAAATTAATAACAACCATGTATGTTTGATTTCTGAAATTAAATTCAAAAAAGTGGTAAAATTTCATTTAAATGAAAAAATCAGTTGTTTAAACTATTACTAATTGGTTTCACTATTAATCAAAAGTTAATGTTTTCAAAAAAAATACCAAAAATTCAGCCTATGAATTATTTGATATTATGAATTCAAATATTATGTCCATTTTAACATATTATGAAAAATGAAGTTTCATTAATTAATTTAAAATTAATTCCCATTTTTAAAACAAATAGAGTGTTTTAAGAAACAATAACTATCAAAAGATTGACAGATGTTTATGTCAAATTTCAATGTGTAATTAATTACAATGACCAATATTGGATGAAATAGTTAAAATATATTCTAATTACACTTTAAATGTAATTAAAAATATAATATTTCAGTACAAATAAATTATATTAAAACATATTTTTGAATTAAAATACAATATTTTCACTATTCATTAAAAAATGAACTTTATCGGGAAAATACAAAAAATTTACAAAAAGTAAATTTTGATGTACCCATTCTGAAACACGATTTTATTTGGTCAAATAGAATTTATTAAAGTGAAAAAAAACTATATTTGAAGAGGTTTCTCCATTAAAAGGCATTTTATTGACCATTTAATCTAAATTATGCTTAAATTTAGATTCATTAACATTTTAAGCCTCTAACTTTTATTGGATAAATGTTAATACATTTCACAAACATTTACATTCATATCGTATTTTTTTTCTTCATTCCCACCAATACAAAGTTTAGGAGTTAATTACCATTTAAAATAATAATATTATATTGTTAGTGTGCAACATTAGATTTCAATGAAATCTGTTGTTGCGTATCAGGTATGCTATGGAACATAGAAACCCTTTTAAAGTAAAATTAAAATTTAATTAAAAAATATTAATAAGTATGAAAATATATTATTCTTCATTTACATGGGATGTTACATTAACAATGATAAAGATTGTTTTTTAGGATTTTAAAATAGATTATGTGTGCTCTGTGACTCTCAATAGAAGGTAGAATATTTGAGTGGAGATCATAGTCCCTTGATTCAATTCATCCCGAAAAAACTAATATATATATATACCATTAAGAGTATTACTAGTGGGATGAAATGAAAAGATATATTACCTATTTGATAGTGAAATGATTTAATTGTCATCTTTATAAACAAGAATTAAAATTTACAATGAGGTTGGTTCATCATTTTAATGTTTCAGAGTGGAAATGGTAAAATATAACCAAGCATTTCGTGGTGGGATTTCCAAATAATTATTGATGTAATAATATGATTTGTGTTATTATTCCTTGATTAAATAAATCATCACATTTCCTTCCCATTTAGGATACTTTTTCCTATAGATTAAAAACTAATAATCCAATTATAGTATTTCGAAATAATTTGAAACTAATATTTATTATAAATAAATTTTTATACATTAAAATAAATTTTTATAAAAAAGCATATTTTATCACGTTTTAATGGTTTAATTTTAAATTAAATCCTAAAACTTATATTTTTTTAATCTTTAAAAATTGATTCCTTATTTGGTATTAGGGTGTTAAAATATTTAAATAGGACCCTTTTATTTTTCCCCCATATGAATAGTAACCATAATAATTTTGTTACCTTGTTAATGGGTAAATTAGGTAATTAAAGATAAAAATAAAATGATAAGGAATTTAAACAAGAAATAAAACATGATTTAATTTTATTATATGAGTCTATTTCATCCATAAACATTGAATATTTGGTAAAATTTCCTTTTTTTTCTCTTTGGTGTAATTATTAAATTTATAATACTTTATTTAACGAAAAGTAAAAAATGCCGCACTGTTGTTTTTAATAACTAAAATATTTTCAACAAGAAGATAAATTGTTGATATGTTTGATAAAAAAATATATTTTTAAAATATTATTTATTCATATTTTAAATGAAAATTTATTTTCAATATTTATTGAATAAATAATTAACTTAAATTTATACACAATGTAGAAACAATAATTACCTTATTAATGTAAAAATATAATAAATGACATTAATAATAACAAATGTTCTATAATTTGAAATAATTAATGAATCCCATTAATTTTATAGATATATATAATATTCTATGGACTTATTAAAATAATTTATTAAAATTTTATTTTTTTATTGGTGTTATAAAAGTCAATCTAAAAGAATAGTTCTAAAATTGGAATTATTGATATTTTATTAAAAGATATAAAATTAAAAAAAATACAATCTTCATAACATGAAAATGATATTTTTGAAAAGATCAACCATCATAAATTTATGAGTAATATATATATTTATAGTAACTGTCTTGACTCTCAAAGAGTAAAGAAACTCATTTTCATTGTAAATGTGAAAGGGGTTAATAGGGTATTAAAAAATGATAACGGTAAAAATGTGATCTAAGCATGAAAAAAATTATTGGATGGGATTATTTGAATCCATTATCATATTATAATTTAATTTTATCATTTATGATCCAGTTTTATGTCAAAATTAATTTATATGAAAGTAATTTTTGCATAAATACCAATAGTGCCCTTCCACTCTCTTATAAAAGGAAATCACATTATCTCATTTCCTCACACATCAATACCCATTTGGTTAAAACTAGATATACCAAAATATATTCCAAATGTCTCTCTCCTTATTCTAGAGGCCTTATTTTGGGAATAATATAAATATTATAGTTCTTAAAGTGTTTTGTAAAGAACCTTTTTCTAATAAGAGGAAGATAAATAATGTATGTGATGAGTTGGAAATATGTAATATACTTTCTTTTAAAAAAAATCTTTTAATGTTTCAATCAAAACTAAAATTTTCTTATAAATCCATATTTTTAAAATTATTTTATATATGTATTCATATGGATATATATTAATTAGAAATAGAAACATCATGTTTCTATGGAATTTCATTTAGTAGTCCTAAGTAAGAATATTTTTACAGAATATTTTATCATTCTTTATAAAATATAAAATGAAATGTTTTATTTTAACATATACGCACACAAAAAACCTTACCACACCCAAAACTATTATTTTATTTTTGAATTAATTTGAAATATTTCATATTTATATAAAATAAAAAACCCACGTTACCTACGTTCTAATTATTTTCCAAATGTTTTTTAAAATGGATTATATATATCAATATTAAAATTTGTTTTCTTAAGTATAAAAATTAAACATATTACGATGAATGATTTTTGGTATTATATTATATTTTTTGGGCATTATTTATGAGGATTGGTTGTTCTGTTATAAAATAAGGATAGATGATCCCGTTATAACTCAAGAATGAATTAGGTAATGAAATAGAGTTAACTTATTACATTTCTCGTAAGTAATTATTAAAATATACTCTTATGTTTATTCTAATGGAAACCCTGATGGTTATTTTATTTATAACTATGATGGATATTCAATATTTAACCACGAAGTTTATCTAATTATTAATAGTGATATTAATATGGGTCCCCACGTTACCCACATGATTTATCTATGCATAGTATGGGTTTTTGTGGTAATATTTTGAATCATCATGGTAAGATAATGATATTATTTTTAAGGTAAGGTATATTCTATTTTTTAATGGTGAAAAGTATAAATTTTTTAAATAAGTATTATTAGTTTTTCATGATTTCAAAAAAACCATGTGTATTTTATTTTAGATATATGAATCCTTATGAATTGTTTTGGGAAATAATTTTGGAATATTTAGCGATTATTTAGGTAAAAAAATTGTTATTTTGAGCACAAATTTTATCCTCAAAAGTGAATATTTTTATATGTATTCATATACTAATGACTATTTATCTCTTTTAATAACCTTTGCTGAGAAGTTATTTGCTAATACAATGTTTTAAAATGTTTTTAATCATGTTTATGGATGGGTTATAAAAAATATGAAGTAAAAATAAATTTCATGGAGATTTTTAGTGAAAAATAAATTTGTTTAATTATAATAATTCAATATTATAAAAAAAATTGATACTAATCAAGAGATCCAAATTTATAATATATGATTTTTTTTGTAAGAATTATGGGTAGAATCTCTAAAAACTAAACCCAAAAGATCTATTGTTGTGTTAGATAGTGAATTATGGTATTATTTCACTTGATTTTTTAATTTTTAAGGATGAGTAATTATAGAAGAGGTGATGATATCCCCTTACATAGCACAATATGTTGTATGCAGCTATAATAACCCACCAAAATCATTAGATTCCATGAGGTGTAACTAAAACCACTGAGTGAAAGGAGATGAATAGGTGGACACCTTTGATAAGATGGGTGATAATAATAATTAGTTTCCCAGAGGAGTCCCAGTAGTGGAGTAGTGACAACGAAAAGTATGCATAGCATGGGATAGAAAATTAAGTATCAGGTCAGATTAATCTGCCGTATGTAAATGTCCACACAAAATCCATCCATGTAAATAAAAGAACGACCAAAAAATATAAATCCTTAATATATAATTTTTCAAATAATAAAATAATTATAATAAATATACATATATGTAAAAATAATGGAAATATTCACCAACATGTAAATTTCAAATGGAACTCACAATTTAATAACATCCAAATTTTTCAGATGAAATCACATCTATTATTTCACCTATGTTTATTAAATTTGAACATAATTCATCATATATAAGAATTTATTTAATTTATATTACACCATGAACTTAGTCAAAAAGTAAGATGAATAATTATTAATATGTATCTTCATGGAACATATGCTTCCATATTCAATAAAATTTCTAATAAATTGTAATTTATATCATTTTCACCAAATACAAGTAACTGTATCCCAAAGGGATGAATAGTTTAGTAATCATGGTGAAGTAGATACAGACTACAATTTCATATTTACATTTGAAGACATAAAATATAACATGATATTTTCATGGAGAACATCATTTTCCACTTTAACGTATACCTATATATTAATAATAAAGCACTTCCAAGTATCCTTGAAAAAATAATCATTAGAAAGTGGTCTCGTCATATGCTCAATAATGATATGTGTATAGTGGAATATAAATAAAGAATTTATAATATGGAAATAAATAAATGATAATCATATAATTCCATATAAATAATGACATTAGCTAAAAATTCACCATGGATATAAAAACAATTTAAATAATCATATGGGAATCAATAAGTGAGATTATAATAATGGAATGCATAATTCTAAAAATATTTAACATGTTGTTGAGGCAAAGTTCTAATACATCTAACACATATCTTAAAGGCCTTATGACAAGATGTATAATATAAATGGGTAAGGCCACAATAATAAAAATCAAAACTAGTATTTTTAATAACACCCATTGATGCATCATGGGTATATTTAATTCCAAGACCCACTCCTTACATAATAAGTACAAATTATTACTTATATGAATAAATAAAAAAATATAATCAACTCCCCTAAAAATCAATAACATCCCATATTGGAAGAAGTAATATATGGAATATAAATAATTTCCCAAATAAAACCAATCATAAATCATACATAGAAAATATGGTAGATGTTATCATTATATAATAAAGTTTTTAAATAGTAATATTAAATGAATAATATAGACATAAAAGAAATAATTTATAAATATCAATGTAACATTATTGATGAATATTCCCTTATAATCATGAAATCAATTGCTTAAAAACATAAAAAATATCGAAGGAAATATTTTCTTTGAAAAAAAAATGTAAAAATTTAAAGGAAGAATAATATAAAATATTAATCATTATTTAAATATTTTTTTATTTCATATATGTTAAAGAATTCCTTTAAAACTATTGTAAGAATGTTAAAATGTTACTCATTTATATAATGATAAGAAGATTCAAATTAAAATATTTTGTATAAAAGAAAAAAATGGTTAAAAATTTATTTAATAAATTAATGGAAAGTAAAAAAAATTTATTTTCAATTTTTTTATGTAAAATTTGATATATAATAAAAATATTCACCCTGTGGGTGCTTACAAATAAACAATCTTGAATAATGAAGATATTGTTAAATAAGCCCTTACATATGGTCCGAATTATTTTATACATGTTCTAACATCTTGTCTAATAAATATATCTTTATTTTAAAACTATTGCTAAATAATAATAATATATATCGTCATATATATTACTTATAATCTTTTAGCACCATTTTATTAAAAACTATTTGTTATATTAACTACTTCATGTAATAACGGCTTAATTTTTCATGTATGTTTTGGACTAGTAATTTTAGTATTTATAATCACATAAATTATTAATCAGAAAAAATTATAATAATGGTATATAAATAATATATATTCATTATATATGTATTTTTATTAATCTACAATCGTTGGAGATAAATGGTGAACTGCACTGTTCACGGAGACGGTAGGTTGTTCGTACGCATGACTGTGGTTTCCATTTTTCAAAACATGGAATGAAAGAACTGTATTTACCTATTTACATTTATAGAATAATTATAATATAATTTAAATCATATATATTAATATAATACATCTACATTAAAATATAAGTTAAATATAAATGAAAAATAAATCACATCGCTTTGTAGAGGTGGTAGTCCAATTATAAGCACAGGCGACATTATCATTTCTCAACAGTTTGGAAGGTAATAACGTTGATATGATATTATAACTATATTTATATAAATAATTAAAAAATATAATATGAAAACAGTAAACCCATTATAATTTAAATATATAAAATAGGTTAATGAAAAATGATTTACATCACTACATGTAGACGGTAAGATGTATATACACATGAGAGATACCTTCATATCCCATTTATTGGAAAAGAGGGTAGGTAATAGATATTTCATAATCATAATTACATTTAATTATATTTATTATAATAAATGTTTTATTTCATGATAATGAAATTATATTCAGAAGAGTTAATTAGGAAGTAAAAAAAGTGATCGGTTATGGTGGTTAAGTTTATTTTTAATGAACCCCATTAAATACCCTCTTACGTGTCCTAAGGTTTGTATTTTGGGATGAAAACCACCTATAAAAAGTTTCAAGGAAATTTTATAATTTATTTTTTGTAGGTTTTGATGATATGAAAGGATCAATATTGTGTAAACATTTATAGTGCATGTATCCTTTTATAATTGAGGTGAGGGGGTCTTTAAGAATACGTTAAAAGATTAAATTAAAATAAATTCATTCTCATGAAAAATGTATCCAAATGGTTAGTGATTATAACCTATTGTTGTATATGGTTGATAAAACATAAAAAAAAATTGGATACGTTTATATACTGTTTTAATCCTTATCATTTGGTTTAACTCGTTAGTTAACCTATTTTAATAATAAACGCGGTAAAAAAAATTCACTATTAAAAGTCCATAATTATACAAATAAGGTTAAAAATGGATCATAAACGAATATGGTATTAAATGTTAGACCATAAATTATCCATCTTTTCCTATTTATATTATTTAATTATTTTTAAATAATTTAATACAAATTATTTTGATTAATTATCATTAATGTCAATTTCGATACTGTTCATTTTAATTGAGTTTAAATACACCATGAAATGTTTTATGTCCAATATAATTTAGTTAAACATCACTAATATGTCAAATTAATCTAAAAAATTTATGATAGAACATTAATCCCTCAAATTATATCACATTATATTATTTTCAATATCATTTATTTTATTGTTTATTAAATGAATAAATAACATGCTTGTAATTACGGTAATTATATTATCAAAAAATATATAAATAAATTATCATCAATGATATAGTTTCATTATTCAAAAAATTAGATTTTATAATAGTTAATTACATTATTTTTTTCTCTATATTGAATCATAATAGACATTTAATACTATGATAATAAAAGTTTGGAACACTCATTGAATTAAATTTTATATGGGTTATATTCCTAGAAAAATGTCCATTAAATAATTAAAATTAAATACTAAGGTTTATATGGTTTAAATTTATTTATCCAATAAAAATTAGGATGAAATATTATGACCATATCACTATATTTTAGTATTGATTTACCCGATATACCCTTTAACGAGGTGATAAATATTTGCATGGTTACTATTCATATTGAAAAAAAATTAAATGGTCATATTTATAATAATCTAAAATTTTGATTAAAAATACGGAATAAATTATTTCCAATTAAATAAAAATAAGTGTTAGAAATTAATTTCAAAATAATGATGCAAAATGTGATGAAACAACTTTTTAGAAAAATACAGTTTTACTAAAAAATACCATTTTATGTAAAAAAATATTTTTATACCGAATTTATTTATAAAATTGATTAAAATGAAACTAATTTTTTATTAATAATATAACAGAATAAATATTACTTTTATAAAATTTTAAAATAAAATAAAACCTATGAAATTCATGAAAATAATATAATTTTTTATAAAAATCATTATTTTTCACTATTCAATGGAAATCAATATTTTTTAAAAAATAAAAAAATAAACATAAGAAAATTATTAAAGTATTATTCAAAAAATGGTATTTTATATAAAATAAAAATTATATAATTTTCATAAATATACTATATATTACTTAATCATAAAAAGAAATATAAATCCTTGTTGGAGAAAATATATCACTTAATCATAAAATAACTCTTTTGAAAAATGAGTAATTATTTACGAAGAATTAATCAATGAGTTTTATATTAAGTAATAAATTTATATAAATTTAATAATTTTGTAAATACTATTAACATCTTCCAAATAAATGGTCAGGCTATAATGGCCATATTTAAATAATAATATTTTTTGGTTTTTCTAGGCTTGGTGTTGTGTGTCATATACAGTATCGAACATAGTGTTCTATTAAAATCTCTTTTTGTTTCATTATTTTACCCATTAATAAATTGTGAACTCTCAATTTGAATATCTTGTTTTTTTTAATTTGGGTTTAATTTTTAAAAATATCTTAATGTAAATCCCACATCGTAAAAAGGGTAAATAAAACTTCCTCTTAAAAATATGGGAAGAGAAATATGAATTTGAACAAAAATTTAGGTCTTTGAATAGGATAAAATCAATGATAAGTGATTATACAGTCATGTAAGGGAAATTTTAATTCCAATTATTCATATATAGTTATATAGAACATGTTCATGTTAAATTTACCCATAAAAGACTACAAATATGTGATGGGTTAAAAGACAATTAATTTTATTGTAGTAAAAGTAAAAAAATAATATTTTTTTTATTTCAAAGACCTTTTTATATAGTCAATTTATTATTTTACTATATAGATAAATCACTAAAAAATTAAATCACTTTATTTATTTTCATTTCATAATCACAATATCATCTTTAGATGTGATTTTCTCAATTTCCACTTCATATCTTACACCAGGAAATGGATATTCATGTTTTTTATGCCTAAAGAACTTTTAATGAGTAATAACATCTATTAGTCATTCCTTTGACCCCTTAATATTTACCAAAACAAAAATTGGTTATAATATGTTAAACAATGTGATAAATCAAACATTAAAAACAAAAAAAGTAACCAAGGTTAAACTTAATAAATTCTATAAGTCTTTAACCATAAAGATATTCTAAAATGTTTCCAAAAATATTGAAAACACATAAATTTGATCAAAAGTTTATACATGGAAAGTACAAAATCGTTCATAATGTCACAGTCCTAATATTTGAATACCTTGATCACATATAAAATTATCCTAAATCGTTTTTTATTTTATCCTTATTCCATATATCGCATAAATCCAAAAATGTAGTCAACTCCATCATAAATTGATTTTTCATAAAACCACAAAACATTTTCAACGTAACCATAATTATACCATTTCTTCTTCAATGAAAATAAAACATATTATTATTTATCTTTCCATTTTCATGTATTCTATAAAAATATCACCTTACCTATAAATAAATTTTCTTGGTTATTAGTATAATTAAACATATGTATCCATTTCCTTAAATACAAACTAATACAATTCAATACTTATATGTTTAATTATTCTAATAATAATAATATCACTGATTAAAATTATTCTAAAATATAATTCTTGAATATAAATTGACAAGAACCATATTCATTATACATTTGTTGTTTTAATAACATAAAAATGATCTTAATCCCTTAGTTTTTTTGGTATATTCTCTTAATGATTGTGGAATTTATTTTTATAATGCATCATATTATAAATTATAAACCACGGAACATTATTAGTTTATTTATTTCCCTTTCATTCATGTTCTTAATATCCTTTCTCTCCTTACATGATGAAAACTACCATTCCTTTCATGAATTTACCATGTAATTTCATTCCAAAATTGTCACATTTGGGAAAATAATTCATTCCCTTAATCTTTTTATCAATATTTTCTCTTTCATCCTTCTCTTCACATTATTAATTTTAAGACCATATGACTTGGATAATTCACTTTATTAATTGGAAACACATTATTATATATCATTATTTGATGAGAGATATTTGGATAATATTTGTTTTAAAAGTATTTTCTTATTTCCATCAGATAAATTGTCTTTTAATCTTTTTTTATTTAAAAAGTAGTCCATATTATGTCTGTATAACCTTTTAAAGTTGGATTCATACATAGAGACATTTCATCTTATTTAATTATCATAATCCTGAATGTTATTTCAATATCATCTCATTTTTCTCAAAGAATTTTTTTTTCAATTAACGATACTTAAAATAATCGGATTCCATACTCTCTATTTTATCCTCATCGTTAGGACATTGAATCACGAACTACTATTGATCATCATCCCCTCTCAGATGATAAGAATACAAGAAAATATTCTCCCTTTTATTACTTAACAAATAAAGAAATATATTCTATAAGGAACTTCTCAATTTATCAACTACAAATATATTTTTAGTCATATTAAACAATGGTATATTTGAATGCAAGAATAGGTTTATCATTGTTAGTCAATATTGAGGATTAGAAAATTTTTATATATGGGAAATGTTATATCCTATAACCCGATTTAGATAAACCAAAAATTATAATAATTTGTTCATTTCTAGAAATATTTCCCACTCTAAATTCATTATCTTCCCAAAAGGGATATCCCTAACTATATAATGCACATCGAAAATGTTCCCATCCATTCCCGTGTGTGCTGTTTTTAAACAAGGACTTAAAATAGATTAGATCATAACATTATTAATCATAATGTATAATATCTATACTAGTGAAACTCCTAACATAAATTCAAAAATTCATGCATTAATAATCCTAGAATCATTATCTTGGTTTCATTGGTTATATTCTCAATGTTCATTAAAGAGTTATGTTTTATAATCCATGTTTTCTTATAGAGAAATCCCATTGTTTCTATTAAACTTACTCTAACAGAAGCTATAAATAAAGGGATCCTAGTAACCCAGATATAGTGGTAACTTCCCGAAGAACTGAATAATTTTGTATTCTTACTGAACTATATAGATTCTAAAATTTTACATTTTCTTTTGAAATATTAATATACAACATAGTATCTTTTTGAGAACATAGTTTTCTGCATTAGTATATCAATGTGTATTAATCATGAAACACATAATCATATCAATCGAAAATGAATCATAATAAAGGAATGATCTCAAATTCATAGTAAGGATATGCATACAACATAATCTAAATAAGTGATATATAATATGGAAGTAAATAAATTACCATCAATAATTCTAGATAAATAATTACCTGAGTTGAAACATATCCATTGATATATAAAATAATAAAATAATTACATAGACATCAATAAACGACTTTATAATGATGTAATTCGTAATTCAAGACATATAATACTTAATATCATGTCCTCATTTCAATACATCTTAAACATACTATAAAATCGTGTTCCACGATATCTAACATAAATGGGCAAGGCCATTGAAAAAAACATAAAATAGTTTTTTACATGATACCTATTGATTCATCAAGGGTATATATAAATCAGGTCACCACCCATTTATTAATAAGTTTAATGCATTAATTATATGAATAAATATCAAAATATAGTCTAATTATATAAAAATCATTAATTGTTTATTTTGTAAGATCACACATATATAATATCAACACATACATTAGTCAAAATGATCATAAAAAATATATAAAAATATAGTGGATGTTATCATAAGATAATGACCCCATTAATTCATAATATTATATAACATATCTTGAAACATATAAAAATACATTAAGAAATAATTGTAAAATTCTTTAATAAAATACCATTTTTCTTTTAAAATTACTTATTTAAAAACTCAAAAAATACAATAGAAAACATTTTCATTTAATAAAAACATATAAACTTGTAAAGTAATCCGCAATGAAAATAATATTTATTATATAAAAAAATATATTCATACAATATTTGTTAAAAAAATTCCTTTCACACTAATTAGAAAAGGTTAAAAAGTACCTCGTTTGCAAAACAAAAAAAATATTCATATAAACCCATTTTCAAAAAATTATACCAAGGGTAAAAATTTCATCCAAAAGTCATTTTAGATTAATATACCTTATATAAAAAAAAATTTATGGAAAATATTGAAATATATGGAAAATATTCCCCCTACGGTGGCTTAAACATAAACAATCCCTAATAATGATTATATTGTGAATTAAACTGTTACATCAAGTCTAACCTCCATTGTAAATTTTCAAGACTCATATATAATATATATAGTTTTATTATATATATATATATATATTATAGAACCATAATTTTATATAAATTAGAATATATGACTTCCTTATAATCTTTTAGCACCAATTTATTAACATTTGTTTATTAAATTCACTATTTCAGGTAATAATTTCATTGTTTTTAATGAATGTTTCAGTTTAAAATTTTTAGTATTTTTGATTTTCTCAATGTTTAATCCTTTCCAATTTATTTTATAATGATTTCAGAATCATATATATTCATTATATATGTATTTATAGCAATCCATATAAATGATATAGATATAAAAATGAACTTCACCGTTCGTAGAGACAGTAGACCGTACATACACATGAAAACTTTATTCAACTAATGGAATGAAAGAAATGTAGAAATTAATTTACCTTTAAAGAAAAATTATTATATCATGTAAATAATATATATTTTCCAAATACATCCTCATCACCATCTATGAAATATATAAATGAAAAATTAACCACATCACTTCATGGAGGTAGTAGTCTACAAGTATGTAAAAGAAACATTATAATTTTTCAATTTTTTTGAAGGTTAGAAGTTGGATATGATATTATATTCCAATAAGTATAATTATTTTATAAATATCATATATATAAATTTATACCATAATAATTCATATCTATAAAATATGGTAAAAAATGAATTTTACTTGATTGGAATGAGGGTGGATAATAGTGATTTAATAATCATAATAATATTTCAATATATTGAGGATATTTTATTTTTTATTTTGGGATAAAAAAATAGATTTATATATGGTGAATATGATTTAAAAAATAAATTGATTAGTTAAGGTGATTACCTCTCATTCGAAAGAACTCCTTTAAATATCATTGTAAGAGTCATAGGTTTTGTGTTTTGGGATAACTAACACCACTAAAATGTGTATAAGGATGTTAAGAAGGGATTTTGGTAGGTTTTGGTCAATATAGAAGGCTGAATTTGGGGTGAATAAATGATGGAGGAAGTTCCCATTTATAGTTGAGGTGAGGGGAAATTTTTATAATTTCATAAAATAATAAATTGTAATAAAGTCATTCTCAATAAAAAAATGTATCCAAATTGATAGGGATTAGAACCTACGGAATTATATAGTTGAAATTTCATCATCCAAAAAATTTGAATAGGTTTATGTGGTGTTTTAGACTTTATCTTTTGGTTTAACTCCTTATTTAAACTATTTTAATAGTAACTGTGGCAACATCTTTTTTACTCTTGAAAGTCTTTAATTTTACATATAAGTTGAAAAATAGATCATAAATGGAGAAGGGATAAAATTTATGAAAATATATTATACTCCTTGTCTTATTTAAATATTTTAATCATTTATAAATAATTGAATAAAATATTATTTTGAGAATTTATCATTAATTAAAATTTTGGAACTATTCATTTAATTTGACTTCAAATACATCACGACAAAGTTGGAATTTGATTATAATTCATTTGAAAATAACTAACATGTCATATTAATCGAAAAATATTTTTTAACATTCTAAATCATTAAAAATATATCACTTTTAATATTTGTAAAATCATTTATTCTATTTATATATTAATCAAATAAATATTTTATTATAATTGAACGATAATTCAAGGTATTTATTTAATCAATAAATATTATAAATAAAATATCATCATTAAGATACTATCATTATGTATGAAATTTGAATTTATATTCAGAAATAAAATTATGTTTTTATCTATGTGGACATATAATAAATATTTAAAACTATAAGAGTAATAATTTGTAATATTCTTAGTATTTTAATAATATAATGATCATATTCTTCCACAAGTGTCCATTAAAAAAATAAAATTAGATCTGAAGGTGATAAGGGAAAAATATCTTTTATAAAATAAGAATTAATAATAAATAATATAATCTTATTAATTAATTTTTACTTAGGTTTACATAACATACCCTTTTCCAAGGTGATAATGTTTACCAAAAATACTATTTATATGGTCAAAAAATAAATGAGACCTATTAACATAAATTTAACATAATGGTTAAAAATATGAAATATATTTTATCTAATTTAATACATATAATTTTTAGAAATTAATTTTCAAATAATTTTAGAAAATATGATGAAACCGTTTTTAGAAAAATATTGTTTTTCTGAATAATTACTTTATATATATATATATTTATACAAAATTATAAAATAAAATTGATTACAGCGAACATAATTATATATGAAATATACAATAGAACAAATTTTACATTTCAAACATTTTAGAATAAAACTAAACATTGTAAATATGTGAAATACAAGTTCAATTTTCAATAAAAATAATAGTATTCATTATTCATTGAAAATAATTTACTTTAGGAAAATACCAAAAATTCACCCTAATATAATATCGATATGATAATTTGAAAAATGATAATATCTTATATAATATTTATTTTATAAATTCTAAAAATTATTTATAATACTTTATCATAAAGAGAAATAAAAATCAATTCTTTGAAGAAAGCGTAATGATGAAGCATAAAATAACATTATTGGAAATTGAGTAAATTTTTCCTAATAATTAAAAAATCTTTTTTTCATTAAGCAGTTCCTTAAAATATATTTCATCATTATATGAGTACTATTAAATTTCTATAATTTAACATCTAGTTTATAACAGCTATATTAAAATAATAATATTTTGGGGTTCATTTAGGCTCACTGTTTCATGTATTATATGCTACCAACCATAGTGTTATTTTATAATATAATGTTGATATATTTAATAATACTATCATGGAACTTCTAGGTTCTTAACATATAAGGAGACTTAATTGAACTTTTAGAAAGACAACCACTCTTAGGAAATTACCACATGCTCTATTACTCAAAATAACAATCATGATGCGATAAAAGGTTTATTGATATTCAAAACTATATATACCTGTTATCATAAAGTACTCTAAATATGGTTATAGGGAACCAGATCTAAAATAATACCACTTTAACTTGACCCAATTAATAATAACATTCATCCCACTATCACACGATACTCATGCTACTATTGAGATAATGGTTTATTCAATGGGTTTACCAAGTTTCCTTCTATAGAACGTTTGCTTACTAAAATATCTCATGTATAAGAAAAATCCCTCTAGTGATGATACATTTTTAGAATGTTATTTTTCTGTTGGCATGACCTTTACTATTTTTTAATATTCTTCACTATTATATTATCACAATACAATGTGATATGGTCATTACTACATGGTGCCACATCAAGATTCTCGATAATGTTTGATATATAAATGGATTTTATGGCAACATTAAGAGATTCTATATACTCTAACTCCAATCTATAGTTGTAAAGAACTAGCTTATTTGAATTTTTCTAGCTCAAAGCTCATCCGTAGAGACTGGTAACTTATCTATAGTATGAATTCATATCATTTTTATTTTTTTGATAACTAGCATCTGTATAACCCCTGATTTAAAAAATCCTCATCTCCAATATACAGTAGGAGCATAATATTAGTTCTTCTCAAATAAGTAATAATAAATCTAATATAAGAACAATTATATTCAACTACATTATCTTGATATCTAACTACCATTCACAATGTATATGAAACATCAAGTCTATTATATAGTATGTCATTCAGGATAGATCCTATCATCAAAGCGTATGTGATCTTACTCATTCTATATTTCACATATTTTGTATAATGAAATATTTTATTGGAAATATGTATACCATGTGACACGAGAATAAATATGATATTGTATTTTTCAATAATAATATGAATAATATCTGGCCAATGTATAACCTTTGGAATATTCCAAGAAGCCTCTTTCACTTATCATGAACAATCTTGATCCGTAAAACTACTTCACCGAATTCCATCATTGATAAACATATTTTTAAGTATCCCTTAAAAGACTATAAGACTGAAATTTCATTACATAATGGTAATATTTCATCGAAATATAATACTAAGATAATGACATCATTCCCCCTATATCTCTTGCAAACCCATTAATCTCCTTAATTATTAATTAAACCAAATTATTTTATAGCTTCATCAAACTGAATGTTCTTTAAACTATATGCTTAAGTAAAAATAATTTATGGATATTAATTTACCAATATCCTAACTCTTAAATTTTTCTAAACTGACCATTGATACCAAAAATAAGGCCATAGAATTAAAACATTACCAAATCATGAGTTAAATCAATAATTCACATTGAGTATATTTTTAGGTTTATAGGTTTAGAGAATTTTTCCATAACTATTACATTACATATCAAATATTACAAATTATACACTTCTACTTTAACAAATAAAATTCACAACAATATAACTCCTTAAATAAAAAAAGAATTATTTTCTTGATATAAATCTTCTTGAATTCCTTTTTTCTCGTACCCTTCCTTAAGCCCTGTGAAAAAACATTTCAAAAACATTGGATGGGAATAAAATGATTATTATGTGTTATAAAATAATTAAATAAAACATTAGTAAATTAATTCAAAAAAATCTGTGAAATCACAATCTTCAATCATATAACATAAACTCATTAACATACCTCATGAAATAATAAGATTTATGAATAACACTTAGAAATAATATAACATAAATGTAACTTGTAAAATATATAACATACTAACATTTCATCTTTCACAGCTACATAGGGAATTATGTTTGGAATACCTATCATAATATATTCCATATATCTCTTATGAGAAACATTAACGTTTACCTACATCACATTATCTTATGAATTGGATAGTTATCATTGGTTCACCCACTATATGTTTTTCATGGAACCAAGCATATACATAAAAAAATCACATGAACCACAACATATTCATAATGCATATAACAAGAATAAAAGAAAGATAACATTTCCACATTACAATCACAATATAACATTTCAATAATATTGATATAATCAATTATTTCTAAAAACCATTTTCAATACCAAAATACTTAAAACGGGTATATGGTTTTTTTCTTTTATAAATGTTATGACATGTTAAGGAATCCAAATATAAGATAATTCTCACGATGGAGGAAAATTCATTTTCACCACGTACGTTAAAAACAATCATTATATTTGTTGTTTAGTAAAATGCTATGTAAAAAAAAATTCCCATTGAATTAAATTAAAAGTCTAATGTGTTTATACACCATATAAAATAAAGTAGTTTATAAATAAAAATATGAATTAAAAAATGGAGCTTGAGAAAAATTCCCTTACCTTGTTTCTGAACTGTCCTTTTCATTAACTACATCATTTATAGGTTCCATTTATGGTATGAACGAGTCATATAACGTTAAGGGGGTTGTAGTCCGCACTTCCTCAAATGAAATTATCATATTTAACCATTATGGGAACTATAATGGTATGATATAAATGAAAAATAGAGAATCATAGATAAAATATTAATATAATATATATCACATATTAATATAGAACAATCATAATGGCCACCATGAGATGCGGTATGAGATAATTGAACAATCATCCTTTTGTGAGGAAGTAGTTCTCGGTCCCACAAAAACAGTTTGTTCCAAATCCATTAAATACAGGTGTTTGTAAGTGTAGTCAGAATAATTTTCTTAATAATATACTAGTATATTTATTATACTGGTGTTGTTAAAAACTTATGGGCTAAAGATATGTTTGGGGTTGGATGAGGAAAATAAATGGAACAATCTTGTGTAAGACATTACCTCAAACTGGGTAACTCCTTCTGATTTAAGCTAAAAGGCATTATTGATTTGTTATATTCCCAATGTATGGATTGTAGGTGGAAGAGTGGAATTTTGGGATCTTATTTGTGCATATTTTGAATGATCCAAGGGGGATTTAGTGGTGTGAGTAAAGGTTATATGTTATTCCCTTTTATTAGAGGGAGGATAGGTACTTTAGGAATGCATTGAAATATTATTTTATTATAAAATTATTTTCTATATATAAAGTTCTAAAATTCATTTAAATAAAAGTTACATTGATTATTTTTTTAAATCCTCTCAAAAAAAGTTTTTAGATAAGTTTTTGTTTTAAATTTAACCTTATCATTTATCTTTATCTGATAGTTAACTTTTTTGACTCTTACCATCTCTTTTTGTATATTCATACTATATGGTAAAAATAGTTACTATAAAATGCCAATAGAACCACAAGTGGTTCATTAATGACATGGTAAACATTATCTAAGTCATTTGGATGAATCTTAGATTTTTAAGACTGTTAAATCATTTAATAAAAATTTATCTGTTTTAAAAACACATTTTTGTAAATTAATATACTATTCATATCATGACTTTTAAAAAACCAATTACAACTTCATTATTTAGAAAAAACATTATTAATTAAAATATAAAATGTTATAATAATCCATAAAAGTAGTGTATAAAAGGTAATGTTTCAATTTTTTTTAATTTTTATAATCTCATTTATTTAAATCATTCATTAACATGGTAATCACTACATCATCATTGTGTCACAAATAGATTTATTTATTTGATGTCTAAAAATGATAAATAAAATTCCATGATGTATTAAACATTTTTATATTTCAAATTAATATTTATATTGATTGATATTACATTTATAATCCCATATAAAAATTGTTTTACTAAGATATATATTTTTCAGTTATATTTTCCTTAACTTTTAATTAAAAGTAATTAAATGTCATTTTCACACAGTTGTGGCTCCGTAAGGTCCTAAAATAGACCCAAGGACTCCCATGGTCGTAATAATCTATCCAAGTAAGGCTTTGACACGTATTTTGGTTATTTAATATTAATATTATATTATATTTTACCCATATTTACCAGATTTACCCTTTAATAATGGTAAATTAAATATTTACTGAAGTTATTATACATAATGTCAAAAAATAAAAGTTACCTTTTTAAAGAAAATTGACCTAATAATTAAAAATATGGAATCCATTTTTCCAAAATAAAAAACTTATAAATTATAGAAATTAATTTCAAAATAAGTTTTATTGTCAAAAAAAGTATGTTTTTAATTAGTAAAAACTACCAAAGGATTGACATATTTTTATGTTCAATTTCAATGTGAGATTACTTCCAATGAACAAAATTGGATTAAATGATAAAAAATATAATCTAATTACCCTTTAAAATAATATTAAAGGACAATATAACTATAAAAATAAATTAGATGAAAAGATAGTTTTGACTTTAAATGCAATATTTTTCACTATTCATTAAAAAATGAACTTTATCAAAAAAATAAAAAAAAATTACCCAAAGTAAATATAAATGTCTCAATTCTAGAGAAGAATTTTATTTTGTCAAATTTAATATATAAAAGTATCAAAAATTATGTTTGAATAGGGTTCTCGATCAAAAGGTGGTAAAATTATCTTTTAAAGAATATTAAAGTATTTCATTCTTAAAATCAGATTCTTTTTTATTTTAAGCCTCTAAAATTTATTAGATAAATTTAAATACATATAAAAAATATTTTAAATCATAATATTGTTAGTTCTGTTCATTCCCTCCAATACAACTGATAGACATTGACTACCATTTAAAAATAATAATAGTACTACATTATTTTTTTGGTATAACTCAACATTGTGTGCAATGTATGATTTCAGAGATTTCCTTTGTTGGGTGTTGATTATGCTATTGAAAATAAAATCCCATTTAATGTAAAATTAATATTTAATTCACAAATATTAATAAATAAGAAAATTTCATATTCTTTATTTAACTAGGATGTTACTGATATAAGGTATTACAAGATGTTAACTCGGATGATATCACAAAAAACGGTTTTATGTCTCCTTAAATGATAATAATAGGTTCCCTTTTAGAAGAGTGGATATGGGTACTCTTGTATTTTAAAAAATATTAAATTAATATAAATTAATTTTAAATTTAAAATATATTGAGAGTGAGTTATTTAGAAATTAATATGATTATGGTTCTAAATAATCTCACAATGTAATTTTTAGATATTATTAGTTCATTTTCATGGCCTTATTATTTTGTTTGTACCATTATTCAACCTATATAACTATCATTGTAAAAAAATTGATGTTTTTATTATTTTAAGGTCAATATTGTTAAAATAATTTTTGAAAAACCATAAAATTGATCGCAGATGAAATTTTAAACCTTATTCAAATCATTTGGCCAAATATAAAATTTTGCAGAATTTTGAATCATTTAAAAAATAATATTTACTACAAAATATTCATAATGTCAATTTTTAGAACCGTTAATTACATTAACATTAATAATATCAATATAATAATTATAATAAAAATAATACTTCATTACATCGGTAACATGTCAATGTAATCTATTAAATTATTTTATCAAATTAATTATCTCATATTCTATATATTTCAATATTCCTAAGAAAATTTATTTGATATTTCCATTAAAAAATAATTTCTACATTATGGTTGTGTATATATTGAGATAATTATTTCAAAACTAAAAATTAGAAATTAATTAGTTTAGTGAATATAAAACATATATATTTAAAATTAATATTTATATTTTTATATAACCTCCAAATTGAACAATAATAAAATTAATAGAGTTATTAATAATATGTGAGTAATATATAAGAATATTCATTAAATAGAATAGTTAAAATTTAATAATCAATTATATGTGGAAATTAAAATCTATATATTAATTTTTTTATTATGGATTCATATAACTCAAAAAATATAATTTTAGAATGTATAGTGGTAATTTTATAGTCCTTATCTTATTATTTATACCCTTAATCATTTGATTTACCCTTCACCATGGTACCCAAATTATTATCATTACTATTCATATTGACCAAATATAAAGGGGATATATTTACAAAATTTATACTTCCTGGTTATATATTTGGAATCAATTTTTAAAAATAAAAAACATAGAGGATTCATAATTTAAATTAAATTTGAACCATCAAAATAAAATGAAAATTTATTTTGGTAAAAAAATTTCATCTAAACATTACATGTAATTATATTAAAATCAAGAATAAAATCAACATAAAAGATAATATTTGGATTAATTTAACGAAAATTTTACTAATTAAAATATTAAACTAATAAAAAGCATAAATTTAAAATGAAATAACATTACAATAAAATATTATTATAAATAAAAATAAGTATTTTAACTATTTATTGAATTTTTTTAGAAAATTATAAAAATTTCACCATATGATAATTTTCACCATGATTGTAAAAGTTATATTAATTTCCTTAATCAGTTTTTCTATATTTTTACAAAAATTATTTATATTGTTTCTAATAATAATCATTCTTGGATGAAGTTTTTTTGATGATTGAAATGATTTTATTAAAATCAAGTTCTTAAATTTATACTCATTAATTAATACATTATTAATGATTAGAACCATTTTATATTTCATAATTTAGTTAATAGTATTAATTCATTCCAGTTTAATGGTTGGGTTATAACGGTCACATAAAAAATATTTTTATATTTGTTTAGATTGGTATTGCATATCTTGTACTTTATCGAACATAGTGTTTAAATAAAACATGCATATTATTATAACACATGTGAAAAAAACTAACTTATAAATATCTAGTATTCTATATATCTTATCTGTGGGGTTTTTCAAATTGATATAGTTATATTTAAAAATATTCCTTATAATATTATATTTGGAGTATGTGATCAACCATAGAATATAGGTCGGTGGTTTCAAACCATCTGTGTAGTTAGGCCTCTACATTGTTCAACATGTGGTGATTAAGTTAATATAGAACTAGATTTTTCTTTGGTTATTATCCCATGGTAAAGAAATATTAAAACCTATATCATCCTATAATATGTATATAGGTATTTACATTCAATAAGAATCAAAAACTCAGGTTTTCAACGAATTTTTAAAAATCATGAATTCTTAAACTCATTTTAAGGGGTTTTTATAAGTTTATATAAACATATATACTAAATTTGGATTTAATATTCAGAAAAAATAAATAAATATTTGATATGATACCTACTATAATGAATAAATAAAAACATGACTGAAATAATATATTAATCTCAGGATTTAAATAATAAATCTAAAAAAATGTCACAAAATCAAATGACCTGATGTTTCAGTGTCATAGGTATTTAATACATATTGATATTATTTTGAAACACTTTCATAAATTTATCCAAAATCATGATCCTATATAACCATTAATTGGAAACCCACATTTCATAATAATGTTTATAATATGAGGAATGGAAAAATTGTAATTGATGAACTTAGATACTCAGTAAGGAAAAATGTATCTTAGTGTTTTAAATAATAAATAAGAAGGATATCACGAGGAATTCATAAATATCTTAATATAATTTTACATGACCAATTATGATAATCATAAAACATAATATATACACATATTATCATACCATGATCATCAACAAATAATCAGTCTGAAAACATTGATAAAAATACATATCAATAATCATAGTATATTTTATTAATATTGAACTGTGGGTAATACATTAAAAATGTGTAATCATGAAAACATGTAATATCATAGATATAAAACCCATAATGAATTTTTTTAATATCATGAAAAATAATAAAAAATGTGGAAAATGGTAATCCTAAGAAGAAATTATGTGAATACCCATTATGCACATGCATATGTGAGAAAACTCAGTATGTATATGCTAAAAAAATGTGTGAAAACGAATTATTCACATTCCTATGTGAAAATATATATATTTACATAAATAAATTTTATTTGATATATATAAATTAAATATTATTTGTAATGAAATATGGGAACCCCCATGTCATCACCCATTCATATGGGTGGAACAAATATTCAATCATCAATATATCATAACGAACCCATAGAAAAAAATGGTTTTAATAAAAATTTAAAATTAAACAGATAACATGAATATATTAAATTTTATGATATTAAATGAATATCATTTTAAAAAATTAATAGTATCATAATAAAATATTTAAATTGATAAAAACATCACTTCTTGGGAAATTTTCATTATATGAAAATTAAATGTGAAAATAAAAAAGTTCAAATAGAAATAGTAAAACATTTTTATAACATTCTCTGTGAAAATTAAATTTGAAATACATAATAATGTTAAGATAATTTTTTTAAAAAATTATTATAAATATTATTAAATAAATGAAACTTAATGGGGAAAACTAATTTTAATTTAATAAATATGGAGTGGTAAATAATGAATATAAATGGACTTTTTATGTTTTGAGGACGTTTTAATGAAAATGAATATCAACGAAACATGTAATGAAATTAATTTAATTAAAATTTATAGGGAAATTTAATTAATAAAAAATATAATAAAATTGATTTCATTAATGAAAATATTTTTAATAACAAAAAAAATCATGGTGGAAAATAGTGCTCTATTATTATTAATGGGAGTTATTATTACCAATGTTAAAAATTATATGTTGAATTAAATTTATAAATTTTGTTGTTATTGAAGATTAAATATAATTTCACTAGTCTATAAGAAGAAATAAAATATAATTTAGTTGAATGGATGAATAAATTAAATCGTGATGATTATACTCAAGTGAGATTTATTATGACCCAATTAATCAAATATAGAGTTGGTAAACCCCTTATAATGGCCATTATTTGTAATGAAAGTGTGCCTAAATTTTTCAATAAGAAAATGTAGTAGTTTCAAACCCATATTATTAAACATATTAATAATTATTTAAATTTTTATGTTTCATTTATTATCATAATATATTTATTCAATATATCATTTTTGTTCATATTAGTTACTTGAGGTTGTTTCATCTACATCTATTGAACTCTTTTTGTATATTGACCACTATATTTTTTTAAAATAATATTATAATTTCAATAATTGTATATTTTTATGTATTTAATTAATATATTAATAAAATATTTGGATAGTTATAATGTTTTATAATACGAGCCTAGATTATAGAATATATCCCAATCTATTAAATATGGTAGATTAAATGTATTTTTATAATTTTTGATAGAATAGCATATAAATATACAAATATTAAATTTAATACAATTAATATTTTTATTAAAAAAATTATTATTAATTAAATGTAATTATAATGTTACCGAATTTTGGATGTTATGGAAATTATAGTACATCATCTTTTTGGGGTGGAGACTTGCCCATATATAGAGGCCACATATTAATTTAAAATATAAAATAATTTATTTTTGAAATTATATTTTGATTTCATTGTGATAATGATGTAATAATAATCATATTAAATCATTTATTACACCTTTAAAACTTTCTTGAAAGATAGTGATGAAAAATCAATCTTGTCATTCATTGAGGTGGTAGTATTCATATATAAATGATAAGGTTTATATTTTACTATGTGAAAGGTAAAGAGTAGTTAATGAATATTTAATCTTAATAAAAAAAATTCAGTATACTTTTAAAATTGATGTTATTAAAAGACAATGAAAAATTATATTAATGTTGTGAGAATTAAAACAATGATGTTGTTAATGATAATTACATAATATAATCATTCTCCACTGAATGGAATCTGTATATTTACACTTCAAGGAAAATAAATATGTAACTTTTGCAAGGCCAATGTTCTTAAAAATATTATATAATGTTCAAGAGTGTCATGGTTCTAGTTTTGTTCAATCCAAAATCCTGATAATTTTTTTGTAAGTGAATGGGTGAAGGAATCCCATATAATGGAGTGGATGGTAACATTTGTAGAAATAAAATGTAAAAATTATTTGGTATCAATGGTTCCAATTCTGGAAACAAATGTTGTTTAGGGGGATATTGGGAATAGAAATACTATACCACACAATTGAACACAAGTTATAAAAATTATTTTGGCCATTTAATTTTATATTTTAATTTTTATTATTTGGACACTTACCATAGTGAAAATTCTATATCTATGAAAAATTTTCATTATCCATAAAATCTTTATTTTATTTTACCTAATTTATAACCCAATATTCTGAATTTTTAAATTAATTAATATAATTGATTATGAAAAAGTGATAAAATCATTTTTTATGGTAAAAAATGTATAATGTATTAAAGTATATTTTATAAAAATTATAAAATGAGATCTAATATATTAAATATGAGTTTCTATTTTAAAAAAATTGAAATTTTAAAAACTAGTTATAAAATAAATATTGGGTTTTATAAAAAATTAATCAATTTATAATTCATATATATTTACTAATAATATCATAAAATCCATGTTATTTTTTTAAAAATATATTTTATAATAAAAACCTAAAAGATAATACACTTTAAAAAAATCCTAATGCTTTAACATAATATACTATTATGCTGATAAATCCAAAAAATAATTTCGTTTTTCAAAATATTAAAAAAAATTAATTTTTTAATTAAAAATTAAAAAAATTAAAAAAAAATAATGGAAATTACTTTTGGTAAAATAAATATTTAACCTCCCGATTATGTTAAATTAAAAAAACATGTGTTAATTTAATATTTTTATAATCATTTATTATATGTTAAATGTTATACATTTTGGGAAAATATTTTATAATTTTCATAGCTACACTAGATGACCCAATTTTCAAAATGAACATTATTTTTCATTGCTCTTTTATATTTATAGATTCATTTTTACCTTACAGATTGATTTTTACTGTTTATATTTTTTAATTCTATAGCTTCTAAATAGCATGATAAATATGTTTAGATTATTTGGTCAATGTGTATAAATCTATTAATCATAGTATTTATTTATAGGTTAATATTTTACTAAAATATAGTTCATTACATATCCTTCTCGATATAGTGATGATAATAGTTTCATATTTACCACCAATTAAACATATTACCATTTAACCTTGGTAACAATTATTGTCACTTGTATAGACTTTATTTATAATATGTTGTAGTTCTTAATCATATTATGATTCTCATTATAATTGGTTTTCCCCCATAATTAATAGACCAAGGTTTTTCCTTCTCATGATTTAATTTTGATTCTTGATTGTGAGATTTTATTTAGTAGATTCTGGAATAGTGGACCAATTTCATTAGAAAAAACATATTGTTTTCATATTAAATGAGTTATAAAAAAGATTTATCAATAATTTTCTAAAGGTAAGAGTTTTATTTTGTCTCTCTATATGGTACAAAAATAAAATTGTTCATATCACGGATGATGTATTTTTTAGGACATCATTGAATATTGTTAGCATTTTTTGAATTTTAATACATATCTATGAAATACCAATGATATATGTGTTGGAAATGTTGATTAATTAGGGATTTATAAGTGATATATTAGAATAGGAAGGAGAAATTTTGATGTGTATTCCCCCTAAGAGGTATTATTTAAATCTGAATAAAAATTTTGAGATGAATAACACATGTTTTGGTGGGATTAGTTTTTTGTAGTCATAGTATGATTAGTTTTATTATGATGGGATAGTGTTATATTTTATGTTTTCTAATTTAATTCATCATTGGTTAATATCATGAGTATTCTAGTTTAATCAAATATAATGGTTGGGTATTTGAATTTTTTTGGTACTACATCATGACTCAGTGAAGACCAATTTGGTGGGAATAGTGTGGAAGAATTTATAGTGGAATCATTATGAGAAGATCAATATGAAATATATACTTTTAAGAGTTTGGGATTGAGTTGTTAATTCGTTATGGGTATCCCTGTATAGAGGTTCTGTATAAAAAATATTAAATTATATAAAATCACCTATGATTTTAGTGGATATTCTATTTTGATGTACTTATGTTTCATATCTTACTTCAAAAAAGTTTCTAATGTCTATATCGGAGTTCACAATGTCATTGTCTAGGTAATACAATCCTCTATATAAATAGGGGTTAAAATCCAATTTACTTTTATCATATATTCATTTATCTAATAATGGGATGAACCCAATATTCCTTTATAACCATATATTAGATTCTATTGAAATTGAAATACTCATTATTTGTGTAGCATCAAGCCAATTTATTTGAGGTAACCCCATTTCTCACATTAATTTTGTTCATATTCCATTGGAAGTAATTACATTTTAAATGTTTTGTATTTTTTTATGTTGAGTTCATGAATAGATTTTATTAGATATTTGGGTTTTTAGTAATCTATTTGGAATTATGGATTCATTATCCTTTTCCTGTTTACATATTGGGGTTGCATCATAGATGCATTGAAATGTGTAGTTAATTGATATGTTTTTCAAAAATAAAATTAAATAATAACATTAGTTTCATTTCATTTTATCTATAACTAACACATTAATACCAATAAAAATATACCAATTTATATTTTTCACATATTAATTTGGTTACTCCAACCTTTATTTCTTTAATATAGTAATTATTTTCCATTCTAATGTGAAACCTGAATTCTACTCTCAATTTAGATAAGTTTTTCCCCATTATAATTATTTCATACATTATTAAAATAAATGTTTAATGTTATGAATTTCTTATATTGTGAGTTTATAATATTTTCTTAAGAAAATTTGAGATTATATTTTCCAAGAATAATGGTTATTTTATTCATTATATTTTCTTCTATAAGCATATTGATTTCATTTTGGTCTAGGGTTATGGATAATTTTTTGGCTTATTTATATCAATCCATCCCATTTTTAGTCTTGTATTTATGGATTTTTTACAAGGAATATGATATTTTTTATTTCATCTTAATACAATATTTTATAATTTTCCATCCATGTTTGATATAATTCCTCAATTTTTTATTAATTTATAATATAGTATTTAATTATTGTGTTTTATTAGAAAATATGATTATAAATTTAGAAATAAAATATCTTAACTATGTTATGAACAAGAAATTTCATTATGACTATCAAAAATATATTTTTGAAGAGAGATGATATAGTTTATAAATTTATATGTTCTACTAGTATAATGTAGAAATCATTATGAAATGTGATGTATTTTTAAAATAAAAAAACTAAATTAATTTGGTTGTCTAATGAAAAATATTATGTTAATGTGTCATGTGAGTTTTTAGAAACATGGATTGCACTCAATTAATTGTTCAACATTTGAACTAATTCATGATATAAATTTACATTAGGGTATAATATGATTATAACTATAATTATGTAAATTTATTTTTATGTTATATAAGGATGATAATAATCCTTTATTGATATAGTTAGTCTTTTTGTAAGTCATTTCCTATTGGGTATATGTAATGTATTTCATTCCCTAGACAACTATCATGATTTTTGAATTCAATATTGTGATGTTTTGTATTATTTATTGTATGATATCTAAGGATATATAGCATAGAAAAAATATTTGTTATATTTAAATGATATCTTATGTGGGACATGTCATTGATGTAAAAAATTATAGGATTTAATTAGGATAATGGTGATTATTTATTTGTTGATGTTTTTTAGTTATAGATTATGGTGTATTGAGGTAATATATGTGAAATGAATATGTTATAAATGAGTATTGATTTATGGTATTAATGTTTTGGAGTTTCATTTTATTAGGGATATAGTTACTATTGTGATTTTTATATTTTGATTCTATAATGATGTTGCTTGATGATTAAATTTAACGAAGTTAATATATAAATGAACTATTTTAATAAATTCAGTAATTATAATTTTTTTTTACTATGTAAATGAGAAATTTGTAAATTAAATATTTGTTATAGTATTAATTATTTTTTAAGAACTATATATTTATAAGGATATATTATTTAATATAGTGAGATGATAAATTAAATAAATTAAAGTGTATACCTGACATCTGTTTAATTATTAATTTTATACATGATGAAGTGTTTGAATTATTTGTTTATTCTATTATTGATATAATATTTTAATATACACTGAATTGATTATTGAAAGGTAGTGTGAATTAATAATGTAATTGGAAATATGAAAATTATAATTACATTAATAAATATTTAATGGATTGTGGTATCTGGTATGATATTGTGATGGTTTATATATTGTGGTATCTCGGGCCTACGGGTTATGTACGGGTTCCCCTTTGACCCTTAAAAGGTGGATTATCCTTAATAAAATAAAAAAAGGCTTTCAGGCCATTAAGAGTTGCTGGATGGATATTACTTGAGAGGTTTCTAATCTGATAAGATACATTTATTAGACATTTATATTTTATTCTCTTATAAATTAGAGCCATTAATCAGAAATATGATTTGGGAATAAAAAGTTTAGTATGTGTTATAAAATAATTAATGAAAACATTAGTATATCAATTCTTCAAAATCAGTGAATTCCTAATTTTCAGTCATATAACAGAAACTCATTAACATACCTCAAGAAATCATAAGATTTATGAATAACACATAGAAATCATATATCATAAAGGTAACTTGTAAAATCTATAACATACTAACATTGCAGCTTTTACATCTACATAGGGAATTATGTTTGGAATACCTATCATAATATATTCCATAAATCTCTTAGGAGAAACATTAACCTTTACCCCCATCAAATTACCTAATGCATTGGATAGTTATCATTGGCTCAGCCACTCTATGTTTTCCATGGAACCAGGAATGTTCATAAAAAATGCACAAGAACCATAATATATTCATGACACATATAACAAGAATAAAAGAAAGATAACATTTCCACATTACAATCACCATATATCATTTCAATAATATTGACATAATCTATTATTTCGAAAAACCATTTTCAATACCAAAATACGTAAAAATTGTATATGATATTGATTTTTATGTTATAAATGTTATGAATTGTTAAGGAATCCAAAAATTAAATAATTCTTGTGGCGGCTGGAAAGTCATTGTCACCATGCACGTTAAAAACAAACATTACCTCTTTTGTTTATTAAAATGTTGTGTCAAAAAAATGTTTCCTTTGAATGAAATTAAAAGTCATAATGGTTTATACAACGTATAAAAATGAAGTTTATAGAAAAAAATATGAGTTAATGAATGGAGATTGAGAAAAAGTCCCTTAACTTGTGTCTGACATGTCTTTTTCATTAACAACATCCTTTATATGTTCCATTTATGGAAGGAACGAGTCATATCACTTTGAGGGGGTTGTAGTCTGCACTTCCTCAAATGAAATTATCATATTTAACCATTATGAAAACTATAAAGGTTTGATATAAATGTAAAATAAGGAATCATAGAGAAAATAAAATTATAATTTATATCACATAGAAATACAGAACCCTGATAATGGTCACCATGAGTGGCGGTATGAGATAATTGACCAATCATCGTTTCGTGAGGTAGTAGTTCGCCATCCACAGAAATAGTATGTTCTAAATACATTAGATGCAACTATCTGTAAGTGTAGTTAGAATCATTTTATTAAAAACATACTAGTATAATTATGATACTGGTGTTGTTATAAAATTATGGTATAAAGTTATTTTTGGTGGTTGGAGGAGGTAAATAAATGGAACAATATTGGGGGAAGACATTACCTCAAACATGGTAAATTCTTCAGATTTAAGCTAAAATGAAATATTGAAATGTCTTATTCTGAAGGTAAGGATTCTATGTGGAAGAGTGAGATTTTGGGAGCTCATTTGGGTATATTTTGGATGATCCAAATGGGTTTGAGTGGAGTGAGTGAGGGTTATATGTGATGCCCTTTTATTAGAGGGAGGAGAGGTACATTAGAAAGGTTTTGAAATATTATTTTATTATAAAATTATTTTCTCTATAAAAATGTCTAAAACACATTTAAATAATTGTTATGTTGATTATTTTTTGAAATCCTCTCAAATAATTTTTTTTAGAGAAGTTTTGGTTTTAAATTTAACCTTATCATTTATCTTTATCCCATTGTCAACTTATTTGACTCTAACCATTTCTTTTTGTATATTCATTCTTTATGGTTAATATAGTTACTATATAATGCTAATAGATCCTCAAATGCTTCATTAATTACATGTTAAACCTTATCATTGTCATTTGGACAATCTTATATTTTTAGGACAATTAAATCATTTAATAAAAATGTATTAGTTTTAAAAACTCATTTATGTAAATTTATATACAATTCAATCATGACATTTAAAAAACCCATTACAATATGATTATTTCAAAAAAAATTCATTAATTAAAATATAAATAGTAATACTAATTCATAAAATTCGTGTATGAAATAAAAATATTCAAAATATGTTTTTTTATAATCTCATTTATTTAAATCATTAATTAACAATGTAATCACTACATCATCATTGTGTCATAAATAGATTTATTTATTTGATGTCTTAAAAATATAAATAAAATACCCTGATGTATTAAATATTTTCATATTTTTAATTACTATTTATTTTGAATGATATTACTTATATAATACCATATAAAAATTGTTTTATGAAGAGATATATTTTTAGGTTATATTTTCCTTAACATTAAATTAAAAGTAATTAAATGTCATTTTCACACAAAAGTGGCTCCATGGGGTCCTAAAATAGACACAAGGATTCCCATGGTCGTATATATCTAATCCAATAGGGTTATGACACGTATTACGGTTATTGAATATTAATATTATATTATTTTTTACCCTTATTTACAAGATTTACCTTTTAACAATGGTAAATAAAATATTTACTGATGTTACAATACATAATGTCTAAAAATAATAGTTACCTATTTAAAAAAAATTAAATTCCTAATTAAAAATATGGAATCCATTTTTCAAATAAAAAACATAGAAATTTTAGAAATTAATTTCATATTAATTCTTGTTGTCAAAACCAAAACAAATGTTTTTTAATATGTAAAAACTACCAAAGGATTGACATATGTTTATGTTCAATTTAAATGTGATATTACTTCCAAAGAAAAAAATTGGATTAAATGATAAAAAATATAATCTAAATACCCTTTAAAAAATATAAAAGGCAATATAACTATAAAAATATATTTGATGAAAAGACAGTTTTGACTTAAAATGCATTATTTTTCACAATTCTATAAAAAATGAACTTTATCAAAACAATACAAAAAAATTTACCCAAAGTAAATATTGATTTCTAAATTCTAGAGAAGAAGTTTATTTTTTCAAAATGAATATATAAAATTATCAAAAAAATATTTGAAATTGGTTCTCGATCAAAAGGTTTTAAAACGATCTTTTAAAGAATATTAATGTATTGCATGCTTAAAATCAGATTTTTTTTATTTTAAGCCTCTAAAATTTATTGGGTAAATATAAATACATTTAACAAACATTTTTAATCATAATATTGTTAGTTATATTCATTCCCGCTAATACAACTGATATGAATTGACTACCATTTAAAAATAATAATATTATTACATTATTTTTTTGGCATAACTCAAAATTGTGTGCAACGTAAGATTTCAAAGAAATCTGTTATTGTGTGTTGATTACGCTATCATAAATAAAATCCCCTTTATTTTAAAATTAATATTGAATTCAAAAATTTTAATAAAAAGGCAAATGTCATATTTTTTATTTAACTAGGATGTTTCTGATCTAAGGTATTATAAGAAGTTAACTTGGATGATATCACAAAAATGGTTTTATGTGTCATTAAATGAGAATAATAGGTTCCATTTTATAAGATAGGATATAGGTAAACTTGATTTTTCCATAACTATTTAATTAATATAAATTATTTTTCAATTTAAAATGTCTTCAGAGTGAGTTATTTAGAATTTAATATTATTATGGTTCTAAATAATCTCATACAGTAATTTTTAGATTTTTTTAGTTCACTTTCATGACCTTATGATTTTGTTTGTACCATTATTCAACCCATATAACTCTTACCATGAAAACATTGATGTTTTAATTTTTTAAGATCATTATTGTTGAAATAAAGTAGTGAAAACCATATAATTGATCGTGGATGAAATCTAAAACCGTCTTCAAATCATTTGGCCGAATATTAAATTGTTCATATTTTTAAATCATTTAAAAAAAATATTTACTACAAAATATTCATAATGTCAATTTTTAGAAACATTAATTACATAAAAATTAATATTCTCAATATAATACTTCTAATAGAAACCAATACTTCATTACATAGGTAACATGTAAATTTAATCTATAAATTATTTTATCAAATTAATTATCTCAATTTTATTTATTTCAATATTCTTAAGAAAATTTATTAGATATTTCCATTAAAAAAATAATTTCTACATTAGGGTTGTGTATATATTGAGATAATTATTTCATCACTAAAAATTAAAAATAAATTACTATAATGAAAATAAAACAAATATATTTAAAATTAAAATTCATATTTTAAAATAACCTCTAGATTAAACAATATTAAAATTAAGAGAGTTATTAAAAATATTTTAGTGATATATATGACTTTTTTTAAATATAATAGTTAAAATTTCTTAATCACTTATAGATGGAAATTAAAAGCTATATATTAATTTTTTTATTATGGACGGATATAACTCATAAAATATAATTTTAGAAAGTATAGTGGTAATTTTATAGTCTTTATGTTATTATTTTTACCTTTAATTAGTTTTTTTACCCTTCACCATGGTTCCATAATTATTATCATTACTATTTATATTGACCAAATATTAAGGGGATATATTTACTAAATGTATAACTCTTGATTATATATATGGAATCAATTATTAAAAATAAATTGCATAGAGGATTCATAATTTAAATTTAATTTAAACCCTCAAAAAGAAATGAGAAATTGTTTTTCTAAAAATATTTCATTTAAACATTAAATTTAATTATTTTAGAATCAAGAATAAAATCAACTTAAAAGATAATAATCTGATTAATTTAATCAAAAATGAAATAATAAAAATAAAAAAACAAATAAAAAACATATATTTACCTTGGAATAACATTATAATAAAATATTATTTTAAATATAAATAGGTATTTTAACTATTTATTGATGATACTATTTAAAACATTATCAAAATTTTACCATATGATAATTTTCTTCATGATTGTAAAAGTGATATTAATTTCTTTAATAAATTTTTCAATATTTTTAAAAATTAATTATATTGTTCCTAATAATAATCATTCTTGGATAAAGTGTTTTTGAAGATTAAAATGGATTTATTAAAATCAAGTTCATAATTTACTATGCATTAATTAATACATTATTATTGAGTTTGACCATTTTAAATTTCATAATTTAGTTAATAGTGTTAATTTCTTTCAATTTAATAGATGGTTTATAATGGCCACATAAAAATAATTTTATATTTGTTTAGATCGGTTTTTTGTATCTTGAACATTATCAAACACAATGTTTTAAATAAAACATGCAATATTATAGTAACACATGTGAAAAACCTAACTTATAAATATATGGGATTTTATCTATCTTATCCATGGGTTTATTCAAATTCAACAGGTTATATTTAAAAATATTCTTTATAATAGTATATTAGGAGTATGTGATCAACCATAGAATATATGTCAGCGGTTTCAATCCATCTGTGTAGTTAGGCCTCTACGTTGTTCAACATGTGGTGATTAAGTTAATATAGAACCATATCCTTCTATGGTTACTATCCCATGGTAAAAAATTATTAAATCGTATATCATCCTATAATATGTATATAGGTATTTACATTCAATAAGAATCACAAACTCATGCTTTCACCGAATTTTTAAAAACATGATTTGTTAAACTCATTTTATGGGTTTTTATAAGATCATATAAAAATTAACACTAAATTTAGATTTAATATCCATAAAAAATAAAGAAATGTTTTATCGGATACCTTCTATAGTGACTAAATAAAAACATCATTGAAATAATATATTAATCTCAGGATTTAAATAATCAATCTAAAAAAATTTCACATAATCAAATGACCTGATGTTTTAGTGTAATATATATTAGATAAATATTGATATTATTTTGAAACTCTTTCATAAATTTATCAAAAATCATGATCATATATTACCATTAATTGAAAACCCACATTACTTAATAATGTTTAAAATATGAGGAATGGAAAAATATTAATGGGTAGTTTAGATGCTCAGTAAGGAAAAAATGTATCTTAGTGTTTTAAATAATAAACATGGAGGATATCATGTGGAATTCATAAATATCTGAATATAAATTTTAATGACCAATAATGTTAATCATAAAACATAATAGATACATATATTATCATACCATGATCTTTAACAAATAATTAGTCTTATAACATGGATAAAAATACATATAAATGATCATAATATATTTTATTAATATTGAAGAGTGGGTAAAACATTAAAAAGGTGTAATCTTGAAAACATTGCATATAATAGATATAAAGTTAATAATGATTTTTTAATATCATGAAAATTAATAAAAAATTTAGAAAATGATAATCCTATGAAGAAATAATGTGAAAACACATTATGCACATGCCTATGTGAGAAAACTCAGAATGTATATGCCAAAAAATGTGAGCAAAAAAAATATTGACATTCCTATGTGAAAAAATATATATTTACATGAATAAATATAATGTTATATATAAACATGAAAAATGATTTGGATGGATATATGGGGACTCAAATTTCATCCCCATTTCATATGTGTGAAACAAAAATTCAATCTTCAAAATATTATAATGAACCCTTGGAAAAGAAGGGGTTTATTAAAAATTTAAAATGAAACACATTACATGAATATAATAAACCATATGATAATAAAATAATAGCATTTTAAAAAATTAATTGTATCATAATAAAATATATAAATTAATCAAAACATCACTTCTTGGGAAATTTTCATTATATGAAAATTACATGTGAAAATATAAAAGTTTAAAAAGAAATAGTAAAACATTTTTATAACATTAATTGTGAATATTTAATTAGAATATCATAATAATGTTAAGATAAATTTTTTTAAATATGATAACAAATATTATTAAATAAATGAAACTTAATGGGGAAAAATAATTATAATTTAATATATATGGAGTAGTAAATAATGAATATAAATGAACTTATTATGTTTTGAGGACATTTTAATGAAAATCCATATCAAAGAAACAAGTAATGAAATTAATTTAATTAAAATGTATAAGGAGATTTAATTAATAAAAAATAAAAAACATTTAATTCTTTTATGAAAAAAAATTTCATAATAGAAAAAATCATGGTGGAAAAAATTGATCAATTATTTTGAATGGGAGTTATTATTACAAATTTTATAAATTATATTTTGAATGAAATTTATAAAATTAGTTGTCATTTAAGATTAAGAATAATTTAACTAGACAATAAGAAGGAATAAAATATAAATTAGTTGAATGAAAGAATCAATTAAATCGTGATGATTATACTCAAGTGAGAATTATTATAACCCAATTAATCTAATATAGAGTTGATAAACCCCTTATAATGGAAATTATTTTTAATGAACAAGTGCCTAACATTTTGAATAATAAAATTTAGTTTATTAAAACCCATATTATGAAACATATTAAAATTTATATTACTTTATATTTTTTATTTATTATCATAATATATTTATTCATTATATCATTTGTGTTCATATCAGTTACTTTAGCTGGTTTTATCTACATCTATTTAACTCATTTTTTATATTGACTTCAATATTTTTTATAATAATATTATAATTTCAATAATTGTATATTTTTATGTATTTTATTAATATATTAATTAAAAATTTGATAGTTATATTGTTTTATAAAACGTGCCTAGATTATAGAATGTATCCCAATCTGTTCAATATGGTAGATTAAATTTATTTTTATCATTTATTGCTACAATAAGATATAAAAATACAAATATTAAATTTAATAGATTTAATATTATCATAATAACAATTCATATAACTTAATTATAATTATAAAGTTACCTAATTTTTGATGTTATGGAAATTATAGTACATCATCTTTTTGTGGTGGAGATCTCCCCATATATATAATCCACATATTAATTTAAAATATAAAATAATTAATTTTGGAAATTATATTATGATTTAATTGTGATAATGATGTCATAACTATCATAATATACCATTTATTACACCTTTAAACCTTTCAATAAATACAATGATGAAAAATGAATCTTTTCATTCATTGAGGTGGTAATATTCATATATATAAGATAATGTTTAAATTTTACTATATGAAAGGTAAATGATAGTTAATGAATATTTAATCATCATAAAAATATTTCAGTATACTTTTAAAATTGATGATATTAAAAGACAATGAAAAATTATATTAATGTTGTGGTAATTAAAACAATGATAATATTGATGATAATTACATATTATAATCATTCTCTATTGAATTAAATCTGTAGATTTACACTTCAAGGAAAATAAATTTGTAATTTTTGCAAGGCTAATGTTCTTAAAAATATTAGATAATGTTAAAGAGTGTCATGGTACTAGTTTTTTTCAATCTAAAATCCCGCTAATGTTTTTATAAGTGAAAGGGTGAAAGGATTTTATATTATGGAGTCGAGGTAACTTTTTTAGTAATAATATGTAAAAATGATTTGGCGTCTATGGTTACAATACTGGAAAAAATGGTGTTTACGGGAATATTGGTAATAGAAATACTATACCACACAATTGACCACAAGTTTTAAAAAATTATTTTGGCCATTTAATTTTATATTTTATGTTTTATTATTTGGAATCTTACCATAGTGAAAATTTTATATATATGAATTAATTTAATTGTCCATAAAATCTTTATTCTATTTTACCTAATATATATCCCAAGATTCAAAATTTCAAATTTATTTAATATTACTGATTTTAAAAAAGTGATTAAATCTATTTTTTAGATAAAAAATGTATAATGTATTAAAGTTTATTTTATGAAATGTATAAAATAAGATCTAAAATATGGAATATGAGTTTATATTTTAAACAAATTTGAATTTTTAAAAACTCGTTATAAAATAAATATTGGGTCTTATAAAAAATTAATAAATTTATAATTCATACATATTTACTACTAATATCATAAAATGCATGTTTTTAAAAAAAATATATTACATAATAATAACTTAAAAGCAAATAGATTTTAAAAAATACTAATAATTCATCATAATAAAATATTATGATGATAAATCCAAAAAATAAACTTTTTTTCTAAAATCTAACCCTAAAAAATAATTTTTAAATTAAAAATATAAATTATTCAAAAAAAAAATTGTTAAAGGATATGAATTTTGGTATAATAACTACTTTACATCCGCATTATGTTAAATTATAATATGTATTAATTAAATAATTTTATAATCATTTATTATATGCTAAATTTTTTACATTTTGGGAAAATATTTTATAATTTTCATAATTACAATAGACGAACCAATATTAAAAATGAACATTATTTTTCATTTCTCTTTTATATTTATAGATTTTCGTTTACCTTAATGTTTCATATCTACTGTTTATAATTATTAATTCTATAGCTTCCATACAACATAAGAAATTTTTTAGATTATTTTTTCTATGTGTAGAAAACTATTAATCATATTATTTATTTACAAGTGAATATTTTACTAAAATATAGTTCATTACATATCCTTCCCGATATAGTGATGATAATAGTTTCATTTTTACCACTATGTAAACTTATTACCATCAAACCTTTGTAACAATGATTGTAACATTCATAGATTTTATTTATAATATGATGTGGTTCTTAATCTTATAATGATTTTCCTTATAAGTGGGTTTCCCCCATAATTAATCGACCATGTGTTTTCATTCTCATGATTTCATTTTGTTTTTTGAGTATGAGATTATGTTTAGAAGAATCTGGAATAGTGGACCAATTTCATCAGGAAAAACATATTCTTTTCATATAAAATGAGTTATAAAATAGATTTATCAATAATTTACTAAAGTTAAGAGTTTTATTTTTTCTCTATATACGGTACAAAAAAAATTCTTCGTATCATGGTTGATGACTTTTTCAGGCCGTCATTAAATATTCTTGTCCTTTTTTGTATTTTAATACATATCTATGAAATACCCATGATAAAGGTGTTTAAAATTATGATTAATTTTGTTTTTATAAGGGCTATATTTGATTAGGAAAGAGAAATTTTGATGTCTATTCCCCCTATTAGGTTTTTTTAAATCCCAATAAAATCGTTTAGATGAATAACCCATGAATTGGTGGGATTAGTTGTTTGTAGACATGATATGATTAGTTTCATTATTATGGGTTGGTGTTATATTTTATGTTTTATGATTTAATTCTTCGCGGGATAATATCTTGATTATTCTAGTTTTATCAAATATAAAGGTTGGTTAGTTGTATTTTTTTAGTACCACATCATGCCTCAGTGGAGACCATTTTGGTGAGAATAGTGTGGAAGAATTTATAGTGGAATCATTGTGAGAAGATCAGTATGAAAAATATTGGGTTAAGAGAAAGGTATAGAGATGTTAATTTATTATGGGTATCCCTATATAGGGGTTATGTATAAAAAATATTAAATTATATAAATCAACTGTCATTTTAGTGGATATTCTATTTTGATGAACTTATGTTTCATATATATCTTCAAAAAAGATTCTAATGTCTATATAAGAGTTCACAATGTCATTATCTAGGTAATATAAACCCTTATATAAATATGGGTTAGAATTCAATTTACTATTACTATACTTTCATTAATCTAATCATGGGATGAAGCCAATATTCCATTATAACCATATAGTATATTCTATTGAGGTTGGAATACTCATTATTTGTGTAGAATACTCAAAATTGATTTCAGGTATCCCAATTTAGCACATTAATTTTGTTCATATTCTATTGTATGTAATAACATTTTGAATCGTTTGTATTTTTGTATGTTGTGTTCTTGAATAGATTTTATTAGATATAGGTTTTCTGAGTAATCTTTTTAGATTTATGGTTTCTTGATCCTTTTCCTCTTCATATATTAATGTTTCATCATAGATGCATTGAATGGTGTAGTTAATTTCTATGCTTTTCAAAAACAAAATGAAATAATTACATTATTTTCTTGTCATTTTATTTATTACTAACACATGAATACCAATAAAACTATACCAATTTATATTTTTCACATATTTATTTGGTTACCCTAACCTATATTTATTTAATATAGTAATTATATTCCTATCTAATGTGAAACCATAATTCAATTCTCAATTTAGATATGTTTTTCCCCATTATAATTTTTTCATGATATATTAAAATAAATGTATGATATTATGAATTTTTTACATAGTCAGTATATAATATTTTCTTAGGAAATGTTGAGATTGTTTTTTTCAATAATAATGGTGATTATTTTCATTATATTCTCTTCTTATAATCATATTGATTTCATTTTGGTCTAGGGGTAAGGATAATTTTTTGGCATATTTATATCATTAATTCCCATTTTTAGTCTTGTTTTTATGGAATTTTTTTACAAGGAATACAATATTTTTTATTTCATCATGATACAATATTTTATAATTTTACTTCCATGTTTGATATAATCCATCATTTTTTATATAATTTATAAACTAGTGTTTAATTATTATGTTTTATTAGAAAATATTATTATAATTTTAGAAATAAAATATCTAAACTATGTTATAAATAAGAAATTTCACTATGATGGTGAAAAACATATTTTTGAAGGGTGATGATATAGTTTATAAATATATATATGTTCTACTTGTATAATGTTGAAATCATTGTGAAATGTGATGTATTTTTAAAACTAATAAAAATAAATTAATTTGGTTGTCTAAATAAAAATGTTATGGAAATGTGTCATGCGTGTTTTTGGAAACATGAGGTGCATTAAAATACTAGTTCGACATTTGAAATCATTCAAGAGATTAATTTATAGTAGGTTATATTATGATTATAATTATAGTTATTTATTTTTACCTTTATGTTATATAATGATGATAATAATCCTTAATTTACATAGGTAGTATTTTTGTTAGTAATTTCCTATTGGGTCTATGTAATGTAATTCATTCCCTAGACAACTATCATGATTTTTGAAATCGATATTTTGAAGTTTTATATTATTTACAAGAGGATATCTAAATATATATACTATTGAAAAAATATTTATTATATTTGAATGATATCTTATGTGGGAAATTTCATTGAGATAAAAAATTATAGTATTTAATTTGGAGAATAGGGATTATTTATTTGTTGATGTTTTTTAGTTATATACTAATGTGGATTGAGGTAACTTATAGGAAATAAATATGTTATAAAAGAGTGTAGATTTATAGTATTAATGTTTTGGAGTTTCATTTTCTTAGGGATGTAGTTACTATTGTGATTATTATATATTCATTCTATAATGATGTGGAAAGATAATTAAATTTAAAAAAATTAATATAGAAATTAACTAATTTAATAAATTGAATAATTATATATTTTTTACTATGTAAATGAAAATTCTTTAAATAAAATATTTGTTATAGTAATATTTATTTTTTTAAAAATTATATATTTATATGGATATATTATTTAATATAGAGAGATGATAAAAAAAATTAATTATAGTGTATAACTGACATCTGTTTAATTATTAATTTTATACATGATGAAGTGATGGAATTATGTTTTTAGTCTATTATTGATATAATATTTTAAGATACACTGAATTCATCATTGAAAGGTAGCGGTAATTAATAATGTAATTGGAAATATGAAATTTATAATGACATTAATAAATATTTAATGGATTATGGTATGTTGTATGATATTGTGAGGGTTTATGATTCTCGTTTACCTTTTTTTTGAATGATTATTATACACTCATGGTTATAATGATTTTTTGTTTTGTGTATTTCTTATAATATATGTTGAGTATTTCGATCTATTGATTTTTTATTTCATATGTAGAAACCCATTGTAAATATGCCTTTGTATTAAACTTTTATTGGATTTATCATGATTTGGGTGGATGGATATTACTTGAGAGTTATCTAATCTAATGATATAAATTTATTAGACATTTATAATTTCTTTTCTTATAAATTATAGGCATTAATCAGAATTTTAAGGGTCATTCATTTGGTTTGTTTTGAGTTTTTTTTACATTTGGCTATAAAATGCATGTTTTGGATTCAATGAATGTGGTTGTTTCCAGGTTTTCATTTTGATGATAAATTGTTTTTGTCAAATAGTGATTCGAGGATGGAAAACACCCATGCACTAAGATTATGGTTGTATTGAGCGAGTTGTGGTTTAAAATAATTATATTATATTTTTTGAAAATTATTAATATTTATGTAGATCATAAGAATGTTTTTATATTATCTCCAGGAAAAAATATGAATGGTAATAATACTTGATTCAGTGATAGTGGGGCAACATAACCATGGTTATATGAGTTAATTTGTGAGATTTAGGTTTTAACTTTTTCTAAAATTAATCCATTCCCAAAGTAATGGCTTCCTATTTTTTTTTTAAATATTACAATATTCTAATAGAGGTTATTTTAAATTTACCTCTTCAAAATAGAGGCATCACCTCGACATGGAGGGTCTTAGAAAATATGAAATCAGCACAACCCACCACATTGATTTTTAAATTCCATCAGTAACATATCTATCTTATTAAAACACATGTGGAATGTTGTATGTCATTGATGAGATCATGTCTAATCAATTTATCTATCGAGAAGTCATCTTTTAAGAAAGTAGATTATTTCCAATTCGAATAGATTTCACAACCATGGTAGAGTTTTAATGAAACTGTACATTATTCCATCACAATAAAATATCTTTATGCACTACATTGATCATGATATGCATTTTGACATCAAAATATATGGAAACACCACATTGGACATAAAGAAAACATATAATATCACCATCATAATCAATAGAAATATCTACACAACCAAAAGAGCTAATATTTCCTTTATAAGATCCATCATATCTTATTTTATACCATCAAAAATATAGTGAGATAAAATATTCCTCATTGGTACCAAAGGAAAATGGGATTTTTCATGCAATCATTTGATGTATCGACATAAAAAAATTGTGTATTGAGTTATTGAAATGGACCTATTGAAGTGGATTTTAATTTTGAATATCCACCACGAATGAGGTTATAACTGAGTGGGAACTATATAACTCCCGTTGATAAATAATCATTTCCCTTCCACTGTAGACATCATGAATGATATGTGCACATGAAACCTTAAAGAGATTCATAATTTGATGAGAAACTGAGTGTTTAAATCAAAAATTGATATGGTATATGATTAAATTGGAATATAGAGGAAATATATTAAATAAATAAAATATTTACTTCTATAGAATCATGGAGATGTGGAAATGTAAAAAGTGATTATCAACATCCTCCCCATGATAATGTAAAAAATGCATATTGAATAGATATAAATACCCATCATTATAATTATGGATCTATGGGTATCATTGAGAAGCATAACCACCATAACTAAGAAAATCTGGATGGATACATCCAATTTTAATTTAGGGACCCAATCCAGCTGGACTATTCCTTTGTTTTATTTATGTAAAACAATTTATAGTTGGGAATTGTGTCCATATATCGTTCACAAATATTCAAATCTTTATTATTAATAAAAATATAATTACATACCATTAATCTAACATCCTCAGAGAGGGAGTGAAGATAGTTCACTTTTTCTCTAATGGGGATACTATTATCCCTCATAAGAGTATAGTAGTGTATCATATTTCCAAATTGTAATCCCTATAAAATTATCAAAGAAAAACTAAGAGAGGAATTAATGTTATCTAACCAGAGATATTTTGATAAAAATATGTGAATGATATATTTTTATCCAGGCCAAATAGAGGTGTTCATGTTCTTGAAAAATGACATGGTCCATTTAAAGTCCATATAAGAGTATTTTTTTATAGAAATAATGGTATTATTCCCAAGTAAAATTCTTCCTACCATTGAGGTAGACATACCGTTCTTGGATGCCAAGAGTCTTAAAATTTGGAACAAAATATGATTGAAGTATATAGAATGATGTCATACCTAACACATGGTAAAATATAACTATTTTAATGGAATATTTCATTACTTTATTCCCATGCCTATTATCATATTTAATTTCTAAGAAGTAGTAATGTTTGTTCCAAAAAAATGTATTATTTTTTCCATCATATCTCAAAACCAAACAACTATTCATAATGCATGAGATATTTCGTGATGTTTTTCATGTTTCTCTTATCATCCTCGGTAAAAATAATAATATCATTGATATAAAAGTAATGTGATGGAAAAGATAATCCCCTAGCACCCTAAATGGTATTTAAATCACCTTTATAAACCATATTAAAGAGAATCCTGCTAAGATAATACCAAAAAATGATGAAGAGATTTTAGAGAGGGGATTTCATTGCATGAATCCCCTTTAATATGTTAAATAACATTTCCTATATCCATTGATAAGAATTTATATTTTAGAATATCCATGATGAATTTTAATCCACTAAAAAACATGAGTTCATTCTAAATATGATATGTACCTCACCAATAAAACAAAAAGTCATGGTGTTAAATACTTTTTAAACATTAAGATTCAAATCAATATTACCTCTCTTGATAGAATTAAATATAATATTATAAAAATTAGAGGAATTGAATTCATAATATTTAAACCCTCTCCCTTTAATGAATAAAAATTTGTTTCAAGATATAATTTAATATTAGACATTAGAAAGAACATTTTTGAGAATTATTTTGATTTATTATATATATAGTATGGACATGTAAAACATAACATAATTGAATAATATGGCATAAATTTTACACATTTATAACAAGTGAAACGAATTTGGCACTAGGACTATGTGAGAGAGAACATACCATGAAAATATGATCACCTAATTTACAAATATCATGTTGTATAAGTTACCAAGATGTTTGGGGAATATAGTTAGTGAAACCATATTGTCCAAGAGAGATCCCGTAATTAATGCCAAAAATTGCATTCTTAATTTATATGTATAAAGGAATTGATGTGATAAAATGGTATCTTCATTACTAACCAATATAGGAATAATTTATTCCACCAAATCTAAGAATATACGATGTATATTGAAAAGTTTCATATAGAATGTGATCATAGGTTTGGCTGGAACTTGTCTTCCATCAGAGAGATGATTACCACACATAAGAAGGGAAATCAGTCTAACAACATTTTTTGTATCTTTGAATAGAATTTAAAAACATAGTGTTTATCTCATAACCATTAATCCTACCAGTCTTAAATGTATCCATCGAAATTAAATCATTGTGCTTAATAAGTTTGTGGAGTTTTGATGAAAACTCAAATTCTTGTTCAATACATACAAATAAGTTATACTTTGTAATGGATATCTTGAAAGTGGTGAAGATATTGTTTATGTGAATCGCCAACCTTTTCTAAAGAGAGGAAGGAGTTTTGTATCTAATATATATTCATTTTTTATTAAAATTTAACAAGAAAATAAATTCGCATAGAAATACCATTGTAATAAATCCAAGACTATGAATCATGAACACGTTTTCTACATTAATAATGATAATTCCATGCATTCTTAAACCTGGAGGGAATAAATACCATTGTAATCAATCCAGGACTAGGAATTCAAGTCACCAAAGATGATCCACGGGTATATGATGATACAAGAGAGTGTGTTAATTTCCATCCATAGATATCTTTTATCTAGGTAAATATTAAAAGAATATATAATCAAATATTACTTCTTATTATGAAACACTTACCTCAAAAGTAGTCAAGTAGATAACACCTGAATAATGTCCTAAAAAATCAAAAAAATACATGTCACCAAAGAAATAAATATTTAACGCAACCTAAATTAGTGGTCGTACTTTTGATCTCAACTATAATGGTTTTCAAGTGGTCTCCCTAGATCCATAGCTTGAAATATATTCAATTGAATTTATAGATGAATTATGTAAGGTGTAACTCCAATTAATAACATCATATGTACAAAAAAATTATAAATGGTGAGACACTAGGGAAAAGGCATAGACCACCTATCCTACTCATGTATTATGTTAATCATCATGCATTAGACATTATGTTGTCCATGATTTGATTAAAATGGATAAATATACGAATTCCAAAAAAATAGGGAATATGAGATCACATCATATTATCGTAATCTACATAAAGAGAAATGAAAAATGAATAATAAAGAGAGATGATTTTATATATAACAATCCAATGAGACATCCTTAAGTTTATTGAGAGGAATAATGGAGAATTCATTGATTAACAAAGGTAGAGAGGGCATATGAGATTAAATGAGTGAAAATAGAGGATTATTTCCTCTTCTAACAAAACAATTAAAATGGTTTATGTAATAAAAGGGTATGGGAAATCTAGTAATTTTACCCACATTTAAAAAGGACCCCAGTTTGGAAGCATGATTAGCCAAAATCTGCACTAGATATACTTGGATTTCTATCTATGGATGGTGATATCATTGTTCACAGACCTAGTTTGGGAAACTTTACACCAACCAAGCCATTTATTATTTTAAATACTATATTTTTCATTCATGATCTTGTAGCAAGTGTATCATAGTGTGGTAGAACTAGGTGGCCCTATAGTTTGTGCTAAACACCCCACATGGTTTCATTAAACCTTATAGACTTTGTTTCATGGATTATGACGACAGTGAAACCAACATATTTATTACAAAATCTAGGGTTCCTAGCTCCAAACAATTCCTAAACAACATCATTTCCTCTGAGAATTTGTTAATAAAAAATATTAGGATAAAACAATGTAATTAAAATGGAATAAAAACTATCATTACCACCCATAAAATCCATGTTTACATATAATCCTCCAATTAAAGGAACCAATACCTGAGTTACCTTTTTTATGGTGGTAAAACTCTTTCTGAGATGAAATCAAGCCACTAATCACATACTTCAACCACCCAATCCGATGTCTCATTCAGTAATTGGACGTCAAACTATATCACCATCTCTCAATAGAAAAATAATCTAAACATGAAATAAAATGGCCATTAAATATGAGGCACCAAATTTTCTTTCCAGTGTATCAACCATTTCCCATGTTTGGGTGATACTTGCAAGAAAACGTGATCCCCGACCACAAACTCTAAAGGTCATCAATGATGATACAAAATATTTATTTTTAGAATTATTATTATAAATATATTTTATATCAACTAATGATACATTGAAGTCTTTTGAATGAATCAAGGACCTAATAGCAAACCCTCACCAATATTTATCTAGTATAGAGGTAAATGTCATGTCATGCTATATAGGTCCTCATAATGAACTTTCTAATTTGTTTCTAAAATGTATTATTATATTAAAATTGAATGGTTGGTATATTTCTACACCTAATATAAAATGAAATCAAGGACTAATGGTTGGATCATGTCATTCAACACTTGTACATTCCATTCTGAATGGCCATTAGTTAGTGGGAGAAAAATGGGATCATAAGCACCTGTATACCCAAATATTCATGTTACCTTTTTTAGATGATCTATGACAAATGAGAATAAATATCTAAAATTATAGTATATGGGAATTCTTATAGGATTATAATCTCAGGGAAATATTGTCTTCCTATCTCATCCACTAATAATTTATATTAGTTAGGAAGGAAGAGGGACACCTTCATCAGTTGACCCACAAGTGCACAAACTGTGCCACTACATCAAGTAGACCTAAGTAAAACAATCACAAAATCCATTATGATTCCATACCATTTCTATTATAAATTTGGTAACAAATATAAAAATTCATAAGAAAACTGGTTCCCTTCATTCATGTGGTATTAGGTTGAACACCTAGTGATAAATCTTGTAATATGGTGATTCATCTGAGGACACCAATACTAGCAGTTCCTATCACAATATATCATGAATATATGTATGAGAAATTACCATTTAGAATCATGGTATTCTCACATAAACTCCACTATTATGTAGGTTGTAACCCATATATCCCCATGTTAAATAACGATGTGGTCTCCAACGATAGGCCAATCTAAAAGTGAGGTCCTCAACTAAAATACCTTACTGTATGACCAAATAATTATGATTGAAAAACAATATCCTCATCAAACTATCCTAGAGTGAATAAGAAAATGATAAGGATCTATTAAAATCCTACACATGAATTTAACTAATCTCTATATGCATCTAAAAAAGGAGGGACATTACCTTCCATTCATCATGTGATTTTTGAATGGCTTGTGCCATTGTTTTCTGGATTAGTGCATGAGGAACTATATTTAACTCTCCATGAATATAGGTAATAATAATTTCAATATAATGATTGTATTCAACACATACTGACTATATAATATTTAATTCATACTATAAAAATATATATTTTAGGCTATTTTGGTCCGTAAAGACCATAATCTTCTCTCTCATAAGATAATGTATCTAGAAACACAAGGCATAAACAACTACTAAAATCCCAAGGTTATTCATTAGGTAATTACTCTTGTGAGAATTCAAATTGACAGTTTCATAAAAAAATCATATTTTATTAACACTACACCCCTCATGATTCCAGATGCATCACTAAAAACTGTATTACGTCTACAAGGATCTGGAAGTGTCAATATTATTGCTAAATTATGCCTCCCTTTCATTGCCTAAAAGGCCTTCTAAAACACGTCATAAGAGATGAACATGAAACCATTCATTGTTAAAAAGTTATTATTTGATTCTAATTTTTATATGACCATTATAAAAATCCAATAATATCTATCTAACCCTAAAAAACTATATAAAAAAACAAATTCTGGGAAATCTCCATGGAAAAAATATTCATCAGCTTCTCTTAGAAAACTCATACTCTAATTTTGAGGTAATATGAACCATGAAGTAAACCATGTTGATATCGAAGTTTCACACTGTGATAATATCATATAACTTATTTTCTATAAATTTACTAAATATGATATCAACGTGTTTGGCATGGTCACTTCGAGTATGAGAATACCCAATGATTTTGTCATAAAAAACAATATGAAGGAATCCATATAGGGCTGGAAAACTACATTCAATAATTATATGAAATATGTAGTGGTTTTCTTCAAAATGAATGGAATATATAGGTAATCAATTAAAATTTACTAATATTGGATAGCCGTATATGATATATCTGAAGTCCTAACTCACACTAGATGGTAGCATAATCTATTGTCGATCATTGAGAACACGCTAGCTCCTCAGAAATGGACAAGAGATAATTTATTTGAATAAATGGATACTGGTACATAAATTTATGTGTGTTAAAAAATTGGTGAATAATTTCTATCCTAATGGATCTATCATATTTCTTGTAGATAAGGATAGGAAGAACCTAATGAGACTTTTTGGGTCAGATAAAACCATTTGATTCTAAATCCTTCAAATATCATTAGAGATCCTAGATCTCAGTTCTTTCTGTACTAAATTTAGGAATAAATAATGGATTTAGTAGTCTCATTATCTCAATCTCATACTCTACCTCTCTCATAAGAGTATTTCTAGATAATTCATCTTGAAAAATCTCATTAAAAATCTTCCAAATGGAGGAAAATTAGTTATTCACACCATCAAATCATCCATGAATTGAGTGGAAATCCGGCCTATAATATCTTCCACCCATGATTATTTTTCCTTGATCAACATTGATTGATATCCAAAACCAAATTATGATGATAAATATCAATCAATAGTAAATTAAACTATAACATGATGTGATATGAGTCAACAAAGGCATGATAGGGACTAAGTAGTCCATAATGAGAATGTAAATTAACCCATTCATCATAAGGATGAATATGTCCCAAATAAATTATAAATGCCACCATTAAGGGTAAAGTACATTCATTGAATTATACCCTTTTTCTATACAAAAAAATGGTGTATCTAGGGTCATCGCCCCACTAATGTATTGAATTTCATTCCCATGAATTTCAACAATCGATACTGAGATAAATATGTCTGAAGAACACATATCAAACAAGTACGATATTATAATAGAGTCTATTAGAATAATACCTTTTGTTGTTGATGGTTGAACTCTACTATCATTGTTTTTCTAGTATAATTATCTTAAATAGAACAAACCATATATCATCTCTATAGATGGGCTAACCTAAAATGGTCTTCTATACTAGGAATGATAATTAGATGTCTGGATACCTGATTCATGACCTCTATCTCATCCTATTTGGTCTATAGTACTCCATATTTCTTTATTACATGGATTCAATAATCATCCTCTTAATAATGGTGCTATAATGGGTCCTCTTCCCTGAGATAATTATATAATGGTTTATAAATACCTATGAAGATGACCCATCTAGTTGCACAGATGATAGTCCAGAGGGTCCCTACCATAATGTGGATTCAGATTCCCCTACATTCCAAACTAATAGAATGTTACAGATCTACTTGTATGGTTACTCTGTGTTCCACTACTCTAATAAGAAACATAAATTATACTCTTCTTAATTCTATAATAACTAATGTAATATCTCATTAGTTGTTATGTAAAAATTATTATTTGAACTTTTATGTCTTTTTTTGGAAATCACAAATCCTTATATACTCATTTGTCAAATAAATGACTTATATTGAATATAGTTACTATGATTATCATACAAACTTAGTCAATCTTACTAAATCTGTTAATTGTACTGACTTTGTCAATCTTACTAACTCAGTCAGTCATACTGACTCTGTCAATTTTACTAAATCTATCAATCGTACAGGATCTATTTATCATAATAAATCATTCTACCAAACATACTATGCTAATTTTTTGTATATTTTTCATCATACTCACTTTTCTTCATATCAATAAATTTCACTAAGTAATATTAATCGTACTAATTTTTTACTTTTATCTCGTGCATGATTTTATTCTTATCAAGACACATATTCATGTCTATTGTACTCATGTTATCATTTTCATATATATTATTTTTTTAACAAAAATAATGTTTTGGAGTTAGATATAAACTAATTAAAATGATGTAATTTTTTCTATTTCAATATGACCATAACTATGCTAGGTGTCCAAGACCCTATGAGTTTTTCGGGGAAATATGACTGTTGGAGAAAATATGACCAATGGAACATAAGGCCAATAAATATGAGTTCATTTGAAATAATGTCAAGAATTTGATCATCATTTTCTAGTATCAGGTTCTTTATAGAGATTCAGAGACTTCTCTCATTCTTCATGCGGAATCCTTGAAATTACATAACACGATTGACCTGTTTTTAGATTTTGTATTACAGTAAATGATTTGTTTTTCTTTGTGATACTGACCAGGTGATAATGATTGAGGGATGTAGATGACAGGTAGATGGATCTATTGATATTCATATTGAGGGCTTTCAAGTGTTTGAAAGACAGAGGTACTTATTACCTATAAAATTCAGGGCTTGTGCGGATATAAAGATGGACGTACCTATCATCGTATCGAGGGCTTACCAAGGTGGTGGTAAGACATACCTCTTATCCTAGGTGAAAGGATACACTTATCTTTGGGATAAAATAATTTTCATATATTTTTTTCCTCTGTTGTTTGTATTAGAAAAGGGAATTGTATGTTTTCCTCTCTCTTTTCATATTCATTTCAATAATAATTATTTTAATAACAATTCTTTTGATATATATTGTCTTAATAGAGTCTATATAATGTATGGTAGAATATTTTTAATTTTTATTATTCTGATCATTATATTCATCTAGAATGAAATTATTTTATAATATATATAGTATTACATAATTTCATATCACGTCTATTAGATTCATCATCATTGGGGTCAATTTTATTGGTTCTGAATTTTATTAGTTTAATATCTCTTAAACTTTGTACTTTCATATGTGTTTAAATAAAATTTAATTAAACATATAATTCAACCCCACTTTTATTATGCCATATAATATACATATACATATATATTAAGAGTCCTCAATTGCTATCAGAGCTAGTTTCCAATGATTTGGTATTATTTTCTTTATTTCATTTGAGAAAATAGTAGTGTTTCTATTATAATTTTCTATTTTTTAATACTTACTACACTAAAATGATTAGTTGAAAAGTATTGATTAATTAGATGGAAGGAATAAATATTGGATCAATTGAAAATTTAAATAAAAAATGACCATGTATATTTCATCAAAATGATTATGAGAACTGGAGAGATTGAAAGAAGAAATTTGTTATTAATAATAGAGTAGGAAACTTTATTATTCTAATTGGAATTTACCAAATCCCTGGCAATGAAGTAAGTACATTCACAATTCAAGAGAGGCTATAATATCAACTGAATTACAAGGTACACTATACTTTTTTATGTTCTATAACTAGGAATATATATAGTCATATATCATCATGTGAATCAGCCAATTGCATCTGGAAGAAATTTGAAGTATCACATTTTGGTACATCTAATGTTATATAAACAAGAAGTGCAATGCATTGATCAGAATATAATGGGTTTAGTTTTCCTTATGGAGAACCAGTATGTAAGGTTCCAAAAAAATTTATGAATGTTGTCAACAGTTTAAATCTATTGGAGAAAAAGGTCATGATGATGAAGCACTTGTAGAAAATATTATTGATATAATGTCTAATTAATGGGAATAAAAAAGGTCAAATATTGATGAAAATAGGAAAGTTTCTCAAACCACTCTTACTGAGTTATGTGGAACTCTTCTACAGCATGAGACAATAAAGAAAAGAGATACTGATTTCAATAATAAGTTGAATGATAATTGAAGTGTATCTTTTACTACAACATCCAAAGATAATACACCAGAAAGGATTACAAGATAGAAAGTTAAGAAATATATATAATGTGAATCAATTGATAGTGAACAATCTTAAAATGAGTTATCCAAAATTTCTTGAAGGATGAACAATATTTTGGGAAAGAGAAAAATTTCAATATAGATTCAAAAAGAAAAATATGAAGGATAATAAATACTCAGAAGTAACATGTTATGAATGAAAAATAGACGAAAATATTTGAATTGATTGTCCTTTACTAAAAACAAAAGTCAAAAAAGAGAAACATTCTGAATAAAACAAGAAAATTTATTAGAATCCAAAGAAAAATAATTTTAGGAAGGAAAATGATTCTTGGAGTGAAACTCGTGGTGATAGATAATTGTTCCAAATATGAATCTTCTAGACAAAGAAATATTGGACTAATAGCAAGACTACCTATTGAAAAGCATTGTTTCATGGATAATTTACACATTGATTAATCTCTTACAATTGTTTTTTTCAAATTCCAATTACCATGAAGTGACACATTGAAACTCTGTAGATAAAGAATCTTCCTCATTAAAGGACAATTGACCTTCATTTAAATAAGTATCCTGATTTTCTAAATTAAATTAGAATGAAAATTCCAAACTCCAGAAGAATCATGATAAAGAAAATTTCGGAATTACTGTTCCTATAAAAGAAATATTAGATATTTCAATGGATATTGATAAGAAATTTTTTCATTTTGAAAATATTTCAAAAAACATATTAGAATTAAATTATGAGAAAGCTAAACTCTCTAAAGATTTTTAAAAAATTTATTTAAACAAAAGTGTTTTCGAAAAAAATCCATTTCCAAAATTATTCCTGGTGAGAATGATAATTCAATCATTATAGTAAAGTCTAAAATCTTATCTACTATGAAACGTTTATAAAAATTATCCTTGGGAATTTTTATTCGGTAAAATGAATTATCTCTTTTATCATCTTAAAAATAGTTCTGGAATTGGTTAGACTCACTCAAAAACAGTTTGTAGTCATAACTATTTTATTCCTCAAAGTGACCCATTTAGTATTAAATGTCAATGTGGTGGACATTGAGATAAAAATTGTTCTTTTAGTAAACCTCAATCATTATGATTTCATTAAGCTCGTTTTGAAAAACAATTGTGGATTCCCAAAATTCTTTTATCTAACATTTTTGCATCCAAACAAAATTGGGTTTTCTAAAAATTAATTGTTTCTTTTTTAGGAAAACAAGAAGTGTACCAACAATAAGAACATTTGGTACATGGATAGTGGTTGTTCTGGACACCAGACTAGAAAATAATATTTCATTGAAAATATTATTGAATCAAAAGGTGGAAAAGTTACATTATGAGACAATTATCAAGGAATTATTGTTGTTATAGACAATATTTTTTCCATGGTAATTTTTTAATTTCAAATCTTTGTTTTTCAATGGTCTTATTCACATCCTCATCAGCATAAGTCAATTATCCGATAAAGGATAACTAGGGAATTATAGGAATCATAAGTGTTTAGTTCACAATTCCAAAGATGAATTCATTATTTCTTTCCATTGGCATGAGAATGTATATACTAATAACATAGAAGACCATAGGATCTAAGAATTACCTTGATTAAGTGCAATGGAATACCAATCTTGGTTATAGAATAGAAGGTTAGGACAATATAACCTTATTAACCTTTGTAAACATTAAAGGGAATGAATTCTTAATGATTTACCATATCTTTCTTATGATTCTCTAATGAATTTTTATTTTTGTCAATATGGTGAGAATTATAAAACTATGTATAAATCAATCAATGAGGTTTCAAATTTTAATGAATTAAAGCATGTTCACATGAATCTTTTCGGTCCTACTAAAACTAGATGCATTGGAGGAAAAATATTTTTATTTGTTATTGTTGATGAATACAGTAGATTTACATGGGTCCATTTTATAGTAATGAAATCTAAACCCTTTTTTTTATTTCACAATTTCCAGATCCCATGTTAAAAATGAGAAAAACCTACCAATGATAACTATACATAGTGATAATGGTGGTGAATTTCAAAATTCGTATTTTGAAAAATTATGTAGTAGTAAAGATATTACTCACAAATTATCATCTCCATGAACCCCTTAGAGAAATGGTGATGTTGAGAGAATAAATCATATTATTCAAGAAATTACAAGTACCTTGTTGAGAGAATACTCAATTACTAAGAATTTCTGGGCTGAAGTAGTTAGTACATTAGGTTATACTATAAATCGTGTTATAACTAGAAATTTTCTTAATAAAACTCTTTATGAATTATGGACTGGACTAAAACCTAAAGTTTCATGCTTCGATGTATTTTTTGAAAAGTATTCATATTGAATAAAAAAGATACTTTATATAAATTCACACCCAAATCTGATGAAGGAATATTATTTCATTATTCCACAACTTATAAGGCCTACATCAACAGATGTATTTTAACAAAATGATTACCAACCTACTATAGAAAACTCTTCTGTTAAGGGGAATACTCATGTTAATGTTCCTGAAATACTTTCCCCAGAAGACGTTCTATATTATGTTGATGAAGAAGTCTAGAAAAACCCAAATCAATTGTTTCATTAAAATCATCCTAGTTATAATATCATTGGTGATATTAATCAAGCAGTAAGGACCAAAAATTCCTTGAGAAATGAAATTAATGATCTTTCATTTCTATCTCAATTTGAAGCTAAAACACCAAGTGAAACATTATTTGATACATATTGGAATAAAGTAATCCAAGATGAACTAAATGAATTTGAATGGAATTAAGTCAATATATTTCTTGAACTACCAAAATAAACAATGAAATTATTGTAAAATGGGTTTTTCGAAATAAATGTGACAAAATGGAGTCAATGTAAGAAATAAATAATGACTTGTTGCTAATGGCTAAAATCAATAAGATGGAATATTCTATGAAGAAATATGTTCTCTAGCAGCTAGACTTGAATATATTCGTATTTTATTATCCTTTTTCCGCATACTTTTATTTAACATTATTTAAAATGGATGTAAAATGTGCATTTATTAATGGTTTTGTACAAGAAAAAGATTTTGTATAACAACCTCCATGTTTTAAATATCCAAAACATCGTTTTCATGTTTTTATACTTTCCAAAGCACTATATGTCATTAAAAAGCCCCAAGAGCATGGTATGATTGGCTTATTTGGTTTTTTTTACAAATAAATTATGAAAAAGGTACTGAAAATCCAATACTTTTTATAAAAAAGGAAAACAAATATATTTTTATTGTAAAAATTTATTATGATGACATTATATTCAGATCGACTCAGCAATTTATGACTGATTCTTTTTTAAATCTAATGAAATAATAATTTTAAATGTGTGTGATGGGTGAGTTAACATTCTTTATAGGTCTTCCAATCTCTAAAAAATAGAAGGAACCTATATATATCAATATAATTATATTAAAGACTTACTCAAAAAGTATGGATATGACAATACTAAAATTATTATCCCTCCAATCAGTATCTCAAATTCACTTGATCTTGATGAAGCTGGAAAACCAGTGGATCAAACAACGTGTACAAGTCTGATAGAAAGTTTTTCATACTTGATAACTAGTCATGCAGAATTAATGTTTTAGGTATGCTTATATTCAAGATACCAATCACATACAAAATAATCCCATTTAAATGTCGTGAAAAGGATCTTCTTGTATATAAAAATAACCTTGGATTTAGGTATTTTTTATTCTTATGGAAATGATTTTGTTTTGAAATGTTTTTCTGATGTTGACACTGGTGAATGCATAATGGATTGAGAGAGTACGTTCGGAACATGTCATTCATTAAAAGATTATTTAGATTTTTGATCATGATAGAAAAAACACTCAGTATCATTTTTCACTACTAGAGATAAATATAATGTATTTGGAAGTTGTTGTGCACAAGTGTTGTGGATTTAACACACTCATTGACTATGTTATGAGTATTTCTAAAACTAAAATACTATGTGATAATAATATTTCCATAGATCTTAGTAAAAACCCATAACATCACTCACATGAAGAACATATAGATATTAGGCATCACATTCATTTGTATAACACACAGAAAAAAGATATTATTTTACATTTTATCGGTATACAAGAACAACTAGCTAACATTTTTGCAAAATCATAACCTTCTAATAGATTTGAATTTATTAAATAGAAACTAGGAATGATTACAATAAAATAATCATTCACATCTATATTCTGTTTTTACATTTCTCCATACACTAAATAACTCCTCTTCAATTGGGGATAACATTAATTTTTTGTTCATTGTTTTTCCTATTTTTTATTATTTTGTTTCATATTTTTTTATATTTTATCATAATTATTTATGTTTATAAATATATTTTCTTATGTTATTTCTTTAGTTTTTATATTTTGTTTATTGTTTTTTGATTCTGTTTATTGTTTTGTTATTCTGTTTACTATTTGGACATTCTGTTTATTGTTTTGAAATTTTGTTCATCGGCTTGACAACCTATGGTAATAGAATTTTCCCATTGTATTGACTACCTATAATAGTGACATTGTTTTCCATCGGCTTGAAAACCTATGTTAGTGAATTGTTTCCCAAAATTTTGACAACCTATGATAAGTAATTTGATTTCCATAAGCTTGACAACATATTGTAATGAATTTATTCTCCATTGGCTTGACAACCTTTGGTAATTACGTTTTTTCCATCTTCTTGACAACTTATGTTAATGCCTTTATTTTTCATCAGCATGAAAGCCAATGGTAATGAAATTGTTTTCTATCGGTCTGACAACTGATCATATTTACTTTATTTTTCATCAGTTTGATGTTTATATATATTTTAGTATTATTATTGTATTGTATTGTGAATGATTTCATAATTCTATGAAACTAACAACTTACATAAAATATTTCATAGGTACATTCCCTCTTTCTTTTTTATTGTATTTATTTCATATCGTTGTTTCTCAATTTAGAAAAATAAACAAAACTTCTTGTATTCTCCACTGTTGGATTCATTATCTTATAATCTCAACCGTAGAAGACCAACGATCATCAAAAGTCTCTTATAAATAGAGGAACCCTCTTCAATCCCACACCAGTTTATCATAATTCTCAGTGAATCTCGGCCTATCATCTATAAGACACGGTAGGATATTTTTTTACTATTTATCTTTATGTCTTAGTCTTTTTTCAACAGACTTTCCAAAATGTCTTCAAAGACATTCTTAGAGAAAGATTTATTCAGATAAATGTTAATTTCTAGGGATTTCATTGATATTTATGACTCAACATTCATGATTATTATTCTATTACAAGGCGGGTAAAATCATTTTGTTGATAAACCTATATCTCAAGACCTGAATCTTATTAAATATTTTAGGATATTATACAATAAGGTGTCTTTTGATAAGAATATGAAGATTAACCTTGCTGTGCTTGAAAGAAATTTTTCAATTTTTATAAAACAAGAATCAAACTTTCTAAATGTTCCCACGGAAAGTGATTTCTTTTTCCCATATCATAAGCTACATGAAGAATTTGGTATGTTTAATAAGGAATGAGAAGAAAAGTAACTATTTCTTATTAATGAGGAGAAAAGAAAAGGATATTATATTTCAGATGACAACTGGTTTTTTTTCCTTTGGATGCAAGGGTTTCTAATTCCAAGGAATGGGGTTAGGGAAACTCTTAATGTATCTAACATTTTTATACTACATTATATTGTAAACATGATAAATGTAAATCTCATGGGTTACATTTTCTAAAAAATCAATAATGTGAGGTCTGGAGCTATCATGTCTCATCTAATCATGTATCCATCAATTCTCACAATGTTCATTCGTGAATGTTTTAAATTTTGTAATATTCCTTAGAAAGGGGAATTAAAAGAGTTGAATCCCTTTTGGATAAGTAATAATACACTGAAAAAATTTTATGATTCATTTGATGAAGAATCAAAACACTTTTTCAAAGATGTGGAAGTAGAATCAACACCAAATCAATTGACACCAAATAAATCGTCCCCAATGCTAATAGAATCTATCCCAACAGTTGTTGCTTCTCAAAATTCAGATCCTCAAATCATTACATAAATGAAGAAGAAAACTATATATAGTAAATAGGTTATAGAAACTAGATAAAAAAGAAAGAACAAATAAAATAGTGTGATCCAATTTTGGTCTTGATCCAGCCGAATCTCAAGTTGTGATGATAAGGGTAGAGGATACTCTACATAATGAGAAGAAAAACAAGTCTCTTTTAAAAATTAATGCTTAAGATATTTATGTTGCTAAAATTATTAAAGGGGTTGAGTTGGAAAGTGATTAACTAACATAAGAAGTGAAACAAGAACCTATCGTACAGAATTTTCCAAAGAATATGAAAGGGAAACAAATTGTTCAATAAGTTTAAGAATATGAAGAAGTGGAAGAATAATTTATTTTACAATTTCTACATAGTTATAAAAAATATTAGAGAAGAATCTTCTCTTCAAAATAAATGTAAAGGAATACAATTGATTTCTCATACCGATCGAGAACCAGATTAGTCTTTGGAAACCCATTCAGAAATAATTTAATCTCTAGTCATGAAAGGTACTCAAAGTTCTTATATTGATAAAGTAATCTTCATAAATGAAAATTTACAAGAGGTAAGAGATGAAAAATAAGTTTAATGCATGAAAAAAGGAAAACAGAAAGGAAATAGAAAATATCATGCTGAAGACTCCAGTCGATCAAATTAACTATAATTGTACGATGATGATTCTAATTTATAACACACAATTTCTTTGAAAAAAAATCATTAAATTTTTCATGTTCAAAGATTAATTGAAAAGAATATTCCTAATGTTTTTACAATTGAAGGAAAAATTGATTTTATTAGAGAAAAACAAATGAAGAAATTTAGTTTAGTAAGGGAGATCATAAAAAAATAGTTTTGTCACTAGAAGTTGATTTAAATGTTTTGAGTGATTGTTTGGTTGCTTATAAGAAGGATTACGACAAGATGACTAAGTGGTCAAATAAAACAGAAAGCTTGGTGAATGAACATGAGGAATCAATTGAAGAAATCATGAGATATTCAAATGATATGTATATTTCATTTAATAATCCTACTAAATAAACTATTGATAGGTGGAACTAGATATCAAAAACCCATGGAGCTGATATTCCTTCAGTAAATGAGTTTCAAGAAAGAATCAATGTTTTATATTCATATTTTTAAAAGGTTTTACCTTTTAGAGGTGAAATAGTTTTTATGATGAAACAAAATAATCTGTTGACTCAAGAGAATTGGAATTTTAAAGACATAATTGATACTCTTAAAGAAGTAATCATAGTTCATTAATTGACTATCAAAATCTAGGATCAACTTATTTACCGACCAATAAGAGCATCTCGAATCATAGAGTGATTATATCTCAGAAGAAAACAAAAGGGATAAATTAAATGAAGGATGCTCTTCATGAGTTGATCAATAAATAGGAATAAAGAGATAACAAATGAATGTCTTTTTTGAATATTTTGTTTCTTGACAGTATTTAATCTTTTAAGATTCATTGTATTTTATGTTTTCATTTCAATTGTTTTTAAATTTTTTTACTTTATCATTTTCAGTCAACTCATGGTTACCCCATTCTTTTTGTAAATCACAAATGAGGATAATGTTTTATAAATAGGGGAGAAATTTTGACAAGGTGGGGGGGGGTTGTTAAAGTATTACTCAATTGTAATATATCTAAATCAATGAAAATCTACAAATACAATCCTTAAGAAATTAGATATCTAAGGGGGAGTTAGTTATATAAATTTTTTTATTTAGAAAATTCTTTATAACATAGGGGTTAAAATAATTAATTTTCTTGTTTTACATTTTGTTTTGTGCTTTCCAGAAAGGGGTAGATTGTTATGTGAAAATTCATATTTTGACTATTATGCCTTTTGTTTTGGAAATCACAAATCTCATTATACTCATTTCTCAAATAAATGAATTACATTGGATATTTTTTCTATGAATATAATACTGACTCAGTTTATCATACTGACTCTGCAAATTGTACTAACTCTATCAATCACACTGACTCAGTCAATCATACCGACTCTATCAATTGTACCGACACTGCCAATCATATTGACTCTGTTTATCACACCGAATCTGTCTACTGGACTGACTATGACCATATTTTTCTTTTATCAATTTATAGAGAGATACTTTATGATGTCTCTGTTGATTCATGGGAAAACAATGAAATTACAAAATATGAACGACTCGTTCATAGAACTTGTATTTCATTAAGTGCTTTTTTTTCATTGTGAGACCGATTAGGTTATAACGTTCGAGGGATTCAAGGGATAGGCAATAGATGTGACCGATCTTCGAATCGAGGGATTTCAAGTTATTGAAATATAGAGGTTCCAATTACCTATAAAATCGGGGGCTTGTGGGGATAGAAAGACCAATGTACCGATCATCATATCAAGGGCTTACAAATGTGGTGGTAAAATAGACCTCTTAACCTTGGTGAAAGGATACCATTCTCTTTGAGGTAAAATAATTGTAATAATTATTCTCTCTACTAATGTTTGAATTTGGAATGGAATTCTATAGTTTCATCTTTCTTTTCATATTCATTTCAATTGTAATTATTTTAATTACAATTCCATTGATACAACTGTATTAATATATTTTATATGATGTATGGTATAATATTTATCATTTTTATTACTCTGATCATTATATTAAATTAGAATATATATATATATATATTACTTATAGTATTACATCATATCATATTATATCTATTTGATCCGAGACAATTTTGGTCCATTTTATTGGTTGTGAATTGTATTAGTTTAAGATCTCTTAAACTATGTACTTTCTTGTGTGTTTAAATACAATGTTTTTATACTTAGAATTCAACCATCTCTTGTACTGTTCCATATAATATACACATACATATAGATTATGATCCAACATTACTAACTCTCAATATATTAAAATGTCTACTGTCCCTAAACTTATGCTCATTGATAACAAATTTCATTATGATTCTAGAAATTTTATATATGGTGGAATACATTAACATGGGTGAATACGGAATTCATGATCCCATAATAAATGCATCTTGCATGCAATGGATCATAAAAAGAAATAAGAAGTTAAAATGTATAAAATTGGGGAAACATGATGAATTTTCCATGAAGAACATATCATCCTACTATATGTGCATGAAATCCTAGTTTGTTAAGTCCTTAGTGTCTTAGAGAAAAATTAATTGTATAATGATGTTATAATATCCCCCTAGAGCATGCTTCGATAATGATTAGCCTATGTAATCACATTTTACCAGTGCCTAGAATAATCACATAACATATAGGTGGAGAGTTTGAATATTGTATTTGGAGATGAATTTAGATACTTAGATATATATAATATTTATTCGAGAAATGATTTGAAAATATTTGGAAAAAAATACCTTTAGAATAAGGGAGTATGTTGTGACTTTGACTCACAAGTCAGATCAATAATCAAAAGTGTAGGTTGGGGAGCACCCTTCATAGACAATATCAAATGTTGGAAACACTCTTGAAGTAGATTGTCAGTTCATAGTTTATGAATAGAAAGTGGTGCTGAATATTGATGAAGAATCTTTGTGATGTTCAGTTATTAAAAATGTTTTTTATTTATTGACAGATATATTTTGTAAAATAATGGTATAGGAAAATAGGTAAATTTTTGATGAATTTCTAATCCCAAACAAAAAGGGTGAGATTTCTTTGAGATTGATTTTCTCATGGAACATATTATTGGACTGATTCGAACCATAAAAAAGTATCACAGTAGGGATCATCGGTAAAACAAGTCATCAAAAATATATTGTTTTTGTTTAGAAACTCCATCATTATTAGATCCAATAGCATGATGTTCTTGCTTCATCAGAATCAATATTTTATAGAAAATTAGAATGTTTTTATAGATGTCTAATAAAGAGAGTGATGTCAGGATTTTGAATGATATTTTCTTTCAAACCAGATGACATCTGATGCTTTTCTGGTTTTTAATTTTCAAATATCCAATGGTTTAACACTTTTGATGAATTCAATATAAAAAAAATGGTGTGAATAGGTGGATACAACCATATTAACATATTTTGAGAAATAAATAAGGTGTTAAAAGTATGGAAATTCATAATAAATTCCATTGAAAGTCATAAGATTCTTTAATGATCATGTTATTATAATAAATTATAAAAAAGACTCATGATAAATTATTTAGAAGGAATTTTTTTAGTGAGGATGTCATAAATTTTTTGTTGGTAATAGAAAACTGAACAGTGAAGATCAGATCTAGAAAAACCAGACTAAAATTTTTTCAAAACATTTTCTAATAAAAGATGAAAAATTTTGAAGTGTGTCCATGTGAATTTGACTTGGGGTATAGAACGAAAGAGTAACCAGAGTCTGATCCATAAATCATATATAGGTTATGAATATAATAATATTCTAAATAATTTTTATCATATGGGAAAATAAATAAATTGAATTCAATTTTGATACTGACCCACCATACTAGGATGTTATATTAATCCATTAGATAATTTTTCTATACTGAAAAATCAACAGGAGTAGTGGTCCTTAAAAACTAATTGGTATGAGAAATGGTTTTAAGTGTTCAATCATAATTAGATGATAATCAATATAAGAAGACTATCATAATGAAGATGTTTTTGAAAATGTTATAACTGATTGAGTAACCACATCTATTTGAAGTCTTTAGATATTTAAACCATGTATATGGAAGTCTAAATTTATCTTTTTAGTTGATTGGATAAAGAAAACATACAGATATTTCATTATATATAGAATTTATAATGGAAGTAGATTTATAATGAAATATAATTGGAATGAGATGAGGATGTTTCATCATAAGGTTCTAAGGAGGTTCGATCAGACTGATGAAAAGAAATGATGTCAAAGAAGGAAGATTATAAAGAAGTATCAATAATATTCTAGATGGTGTGTTAAGAGGTTAAATTGTCAAACATGAAATTCAAATATATTTACCTCTCAGTTTTTTTGAATTTTAGATAGTGAGGAATGTTTTTCAGTTTACCATATATTTTATTCTGAGATGAGTATAAGTTGATGCATAGTTAATTAAGACTACACAACCTTTCATGTGAGAATAAAATGAAGGGATCTCTATAATTCATGTCGGAGTAATCTTTACAAGCTGAGACCTCATTTGATGGCCAGACATCTAAATGGGTTTTTAACCCGATTGATGATGTTCAGACTGTGTAATTGCGTAGAGTTTGAGTAATGTTTATTAAAAATGGTTTCAACATACTGAGTGTATGAGATTTAGTTCATTGAAATAGGTCCATTGGATATAACCCATCATACTGAGATAATTTGATCTAGAAAAAATAGATTAAGGATTCTAAAAAATGAATTTTTGGAGAAGTTTTAACGAAGTCTTTACTATTTTAATTTTTCTCAATGTTTTTAATAAAACATTAAAAACATATAATGTCAATATAATCCTTCTTAAAATTGAGATGAATGTTTTCTAATAGGAGTTTGAAAATGTTTTATTAACTTCTCCATTATCGTAAATAACCATAGACTAATAACAGTGTCTATAAAATCGATATAGGTTTCCACATTGAGAAAGAACCTTATAATACTCATGTTCATTGTATTTTTTTATTCATTTTAATTCATGCGTATTAATTAAAATATGAATGATAATTAAAATTAATATGTTTAAGGGTTTACATTTTTTAATTTCATGAAACTTATAAAAATAGATCAATTGATTCAACCCCACACCTTCTTATAATTATTCTACCCATTAGAAAATCAATTGATATTAGGAAGATGGATCTTTTATTTAATTGTTATCATGGATAATATCAATTATTTCAATAGTTGAGGAATTCATATATTTTATGGAAAAAAAATTATGGTTAAAAAAATTGGATGATTAGATATCTCATATATTTTTTCATAGATGATTTTTATGCTACTATAATTATTTTAACCTATTGAGAATGATGCTGCAATGAAGATTGTTGATAAGAGAAATATTTTCGTTGATGGGAAATATAAAAATTGTATTCTAATATATATGTTGGAAAATATTTTTATGAAGGTGATGGGTCTCAACACATAAAGTGTATATGGGATAATTTGGAATGTAATTTTAAAGAGAGTAATGTAGTTATGGATGAACAAATAAAAATCTAGTTTAGTAAGTTTGAAGACATAATAATGAAACATGAAGAAAAAATTAGTGAATACATCACCAGGTTAAATGAGTTTTTTATACACTATAGTATTTGGAGAAGTTTTAGTTGATTAAAAAATAGTGATTAAACATATGAGAATATTTTAATGCATGATTCATTCAAATATTCTCTCATTAGAATATAAATATGACTTGTCACATGGTTAATTTCATAAAATTATTGTTTTTTATAATTTTATAATATCTCAAATGATCAAAAAGAATATGAAATATGAAATATATTTTGAAACTATGAGAAATATGGGAATTTAATATGATGAAGATGTTGATACCTATTATTATATGGATAATTATGATAATGAATTGAAAGAAAAAACATGCCTCTTTTCTCCAAGAACTATCATATAGGAAGAGGAATGCATAGAGGTAATCATTATATCAAATGTTTTGAGTGTTTTGGAATTAATCACTTTTATATTAATTTTACTAAGAAAAATATTGAAGATTATAAAGATTATTTTGATGAAAAACAACATCCGATGATTAAGAAAAAAATGTTTTAAATTAGAAAATTCATCCAAACCAAAAAAAAAATTTATTCGGAATAAGAAAAGTAAGTTGAGTGTGAAAACTAAATTAAAATAAATTAAAAACATTTATTCAGAAGTTGAATTATCATAAAATGTTGAAATGTTCATTGGAAAAGTATATAAAAATGAATGAATCATAATGTAGTGAAGAAAAATGTGGTAAATAATTATTCAATGAATGTCATATTATAACATGACTTTTTTACATGACTTGAGAAAATCAGTTTACTTATGGAAGAAATAATAATTATAACTAAATCTATTTTAAACATTATTAAAGGTGAAAAAATGTTTCAATAATGATGAAGAAAAAATCACAGTGATCTTAAGATACAAATATATACTTGTTTAAATGAGAAATATGGTTAAAGAAATCAATAATAATTTGGAATATGAGAAAGAGGAAGGTAAAATATTTCAATCAAAACTCATTATGTATGAAATTACATTAGGGAAGATGAATGAAAATGTAAAAAAACATAAAAGTAATGTATAACACTTATAAACATGTAGAGAAATTTCATATAATAAATATGGTGAAATCTTCACCATCTAAAAATAATGTTTTGTTGGATTTTTATTAATTTATGGTGACAAGAAATGTGTTGGGAATTTTTGGTTGGAGAAAATATGTGAGAATACTATCACACCCTCAAAATTTATAATCTCACTTAGATGTAAATATTGTCCATACCTAGATAATGTTAGAGAAGGAAGAAATGGTTTACCTCAAAAAATGTTTCTATATAGAATGATATTAATTTAATTTAATTTAATGAATGTTTTTGGGGTCATGTAATCTATTAGAACAAGTATTTTAATTATTATCATATCATATTACTTCCTAGAAGATGGTTTTAATAGATAAAATGATATAGAAAGATAATAATTAGTAAATTTACTATTCAATAAGACTATTAAAAGGAAACATCTAATGATGTGGTAAGTATTTCAAAAAATAATAAATTTGAATGTAATGTTTGTGGAAGGTGTGATCATGATAGTCATCATATAGAATTTTGTATAAAATTCATTCCAGAACATTTTTCTTTTGGAAGAAAAGAATAAGAAACTGGATAGAATAAAGTTGGGGAAAGTGGGTTTTTATTGGGATATATTTTACATAAATTTAAAATAACAAACCATCAATACTTGATAGTGGTTGTACAAAACACATGGAATGTGATATTAAAATATTAGAATGTATTAAAAATATTTAAAAAGGATTCATAACCCTTGGGAAAGATAATACTCCAAATATTGGAGGAATCATAATGACTGAGATTCAAATAGAAATGTATAAATATAAGGATGTTTTATTTTTTATAGACTAAAACAAAAATTATGTTATGTAAGACATATTTTTGATTACGGAAAAGTGGATATATTTATAAAAAATTATTTTTTAATCAAAAGTGTGAAATATTAAAAAGTTATTACCAAATTATAAAGAATTAGTGGGAATCTCATCCAAAATGGAGAATTAAACCACTCATGTGGGTTATGTTCTGAAGATGATAATATGTTATGTCCCTAGATACATCACCGTGTTGTAATGAAAAATTTGAACAAACATTCAAATGTTGATTTTCAATGAATCATGATAGAATTGAAAAGAAGAGAAGATGATGTGTGTGTTACTTTTCATAATGGTATGATTACTAATAAAATTCATAAGATGGTAGAAATTTTAAGAAACATAGCTCTAGAAAAAATTCATTCCGAATTATGTGGTCCAATGAGACATTAATCAATCAAAATAGATTTGTATTTTTTAGATTTTATTGATTATTTCACTGGAATAACCAATTCCATGTTCATGATACCAAATTTATAGTTTTTAAAATTGTTTATATTTTTTAGAAGAGATCCTGAGAAAGAGATGGGGTTTTAAATAATGATGTTGAGAACAAATAGTGATTTAGAATTCACATTAAATACTTTTGAAACATATAAGAGAAATAATGGAATAAAAAATATCAATATTCCTCAATTTATCCTATAATAAAATGGATAACCAGAAAGACAGAATACAGGTATGGTTGAAATGAGAAGAAGCATTTAAGTATAATACAGAAAATCAATGTTATAGTGATGAAAAGATTTTAGTAAAATTGTACATGTTCAGAATATATATTTATAGATTCTAGAATACAACATGAACCCCTATGAAATTTTGGAATAAAAAAATACTTCATTAAAATAATTCAACTCATTTCAATGTTTGTGTTTTCTAAAAACAAATCCATATCATGGAACATTAGATAATAAAAATGAAATGGGAATATTTATGGGTTATTAACCCAATATATGATTTTATAAATGTTATATTATTTTCATACAAAATGTGGTGGATTCATATGATGTGAGTTTTGATTAAAATACAATAGCGTTATTGAGAATGTTGAGTATGAGTAACTGAAGGTTTCCCATGAAATAGATAATGACATAAAATAGACTTTTCATTTTTTTGAAATATTTCTTATTGATTAATGTGGTTCTATAAAATAATCAATGGAATTTATTACTTTAAAAATTATTGTTTTGCTAAAAAACATTGTGAATGAGATGAATATATTTCAAAACAAAATATCATTTATATTAGAGAATAATACTCCACTAATCCCATAAGAAAACCATGATTAGTTTTTAGAATCTATTCATTACAAATAATGGGAGGATGTTATGAAGGAAGAGTTGGATCAAATTGAGAAAAATGAAACATGGGAACATTTACAACGATAAAAAGGTAAAAATATTATTGGATCCAAATTAGATTATACTAAAAAAGATTACTAACCATGGAGGAGTTTCAATAACAAATCAAGGTTCTTTTTCTAATAGTTATTATAGAATCTCTCTATTTTTATATGAAGACGTTATATAACATTTGTTGAACACAGAAAACAATATACAAAAAGTATCCCGAAGACCATATTAGTTTATTTCCTTTATAAATATGGAACATAAATCATCCAGGGCATTGAAAGATCTTCCATGTTTCCCAAAAAGATCTTCCCCCTTATCAATTTAAATTAATAATATTTCTTCATAACCTAGGGAAAGGAAACAAAATAAAGGTGTGAGATCAAATGACCAATAAGGTTAAATAAAGGAAATGTGTATGCATATCATGAACATAAGGGTATAATAATGTGATCATGATCATTAAAAGATCATAACCTATATATCAACTACCATAAACATTAATCATGGAATAAATATTTTTAGTTCATAAGACATGAATCATAATGGAATCAAGATCATAATCCATGAAATCATATTAGAGAAATAAGACATGGAATAGTGGTATACACATCAATATTTCATAAAGTGAACAACTATAAGTATAAAAACATCACACATTATGTTATGAACATTAAATTATGCACTATAAAAGACTTATGAACATGTAACCTGGTCCATTCATAATGATGTGAACATGAAATTAGGTTCACACATAACATTATGAATACGCCATCAGATTCATAGATAACATTGTGACCATAAAATAGGGCTCACTGATAACATTGAGAACATGTAAAAGGTTCACGTATAAACACATAGAAATAAAACCAGCACTATACCTAACATTTTGATCATTTAATCGGGTTAATGCATAACATTTATACTCTTGATTCATCCATATTTACCCAATACATTGGATGTATATATAGGTCCCACCCATCAAATAATAAAATCATACAAACATGGTCCACAAAATAGTCATCATATCATGACATATGAAAATAGATGGGTTTATAAACATCAAATCATAAACAATGAAATGAAATTGATATCATTAACATTTCATCACATCATAACCAATGGAAAATAAATTGGTGTATCAAACATTTCATCGATTAATAACACATGAAATGAAATGGGTTTCATAGTCATATAATGCATGAAAGTGAAACGAGATCCGTAAACATATAACCAATAAAATAGAAATGGGTTTAATGAATATAATTCTATCATATCATAAACAATTAATGAAAGGATAGGAATGGTATCATTTTATCATTTACTATAATGGAATGAGTAACATCAGTATTTTTCATCTTAAATTTAAAATAAAGTGGAAATATTTTTTGAAAACATTTCATGAGGAAAAAATCAATTTTTTTTTAAAAGTGATTTTTAAAACATAAAAAAAATTTAAATCATTTTTATTGGAAAAAACATGAAATATTATAAGGAAATATATTAGAACCATATGGTAAAAAATAACTTTTAAAACATATAAAGATATATTGAATTTTTTTTGACATACATTTCATTGAAAATACTATTCAAACTTAAAAATATGTCTCGAAATTCATTTGAAACCAATTTTACATGAATACATATAAACATGCTTAAAATCATTTAAATCCATTTCTTTAAAAATTAATTTTATAAAAATTTTCATAAAAATTATCATTTTAAACATATCGGGGAAGCTTAACATAAATGATGACAACTAAATCTGTACATGTCATACAGGGGAAGAAGAACATTCTTTTTTTGCATTGTTAAAGGTCAGAAAAATCACTTCCTCAGAAAGAGAAAAGAAGATTCCTTTTAAAACATTTGTAAAATAAAAAATAGATAAATTTCTTTTAATGATTATTGGAGAGTAATTTAATATTCTTGGATTCGCTTTTACGAAAACATATTTTTGAAGGGACATAGATTTCCGACTCAAGATATGGTAAAGTCGGGATTTCATAAAAACACTTGCCTAACTATATAATGTACCGAATAGTAGAAAAATGGTACCCATTTTTTAATAAATCATGAATAACCATATGATATAAATATTTATTAATTGTCATGATATATGGATCAAAAGGATTAATTAAAGGAAGCATAAACATAAATAATATCGAAAAGCGATGAGATTGATTCAATAAACTCTTTACACTTGGTAACATCGAATCATACACCTTGTGTAATAAAATTAAATTACATGAAGATTAAAATATAATTAAATTAATTACATTAGTTATATAACATTTCAACATATGTATATAAACCTAATGAAAAAATATAGGTTCATAATGTGACATGTTTCTCAAAGAAGACAAATTTAATCAAAATTATTTTATATATTTGGTAAATTGTGAAACAAAAATCACATGAAATAAATTTCATAATTTGTTTTTGTAAATACCCATAAAATTTTGTATGAAAATAATATATTACATAAATGGTTAGTATACACACAATTCAAAAGGAATAGGTGGTGAATAAATCTTGTATCTCACGAAAATAAAAAGTGAGATGAAATACCATTACCTTACGTCATGAATCTCATCGTACATATACAAACCAATATTATAATATATATAAGTTTATTATTTATATATATAACCATATTATTATGTCTAATAACAAATATTTTTTTCTTATGACCATATACTACCCATTTGTTAAGGCTTTCATGTTTAGGTTACGCTTCAGATAACATTCTCTTTGTTTTTATCATGTGTCATAATTTTTTATATATTTGGACCTTATACATATATCATGATTTCCAAATTTTAAACTATGAAATAAATATAATTTATATTTAGTATATATAAATATATAATAATATATATAGTATTTAAATATGAAATGGAATACACCATTCATGGAGAAGATATGTCGTATGTATGCATAAATGTTATTTCCATTTTTATTATCATATTGAAAGAAATAAAAATTTTAAATATACGTATATATTTAATATTATAATTCAATTATAATTATTATTTAATATATATTATATAATTTCAATAAAAAATCCTTAATACATTACATGTATCAAGTGAACGAATCACATCGCCTTAAAGGGGCGGTATCCCATGCATCCTCAAGCCTAATTTTCATATTTACATCAAATGGAATTTATAATTAAATGTGTGGAAAAAGGATAAAAAAATATTAAGGAAATAATAAAAATAATATTTAACATATATTAGTATATTTTCCATCATAATGTTCACAATGATATGTTGTAATGAAAAAATGAACAATCATTGTTTAGTGAGGTGGTTGTTCACCATACACCTAAACAAATTGTTCGTTACCCATTAAATGGATGTGTGTAATTGTAGGTTAAAACCATAACACAAAAATAATAGTATATTTATTATACTATTTTTATTATTAAATTATGGAATAATATTAATTGATATTCTATATAATTAATATAAAATAAAGGTTCTTGAGGGAGGGTGTTACCTCTTAATCGGGTAAGTCCTTTTGGTTTGCACCCAATGGATTTGTTGGATGGATTTTGGTCCATATGTATTCATCATGGTATATTTGATGTAATTTTGATATCTATTTTGGAAGATATTTTTCCAGCCATAATAATTTATTTGTTTGAGGAATTGGTGGGAAATGATCCCTTTTTATAGTGGAGGAGGACTGGTAGTCTTGTAAAAATTTGAAGTGAGATTTTATACCACATTTTTCTTATTGTATGTGGATCAAATAATTTTCCAATTTCTTTCCAACTGATTATAGGGTCTAAATATGGATAGAAAATTTCTTTTTAACTAATTTATAGTTCATATAGGCACATATGTTTAAGGATTATTCCTTAGTTAAGCATTATTTTCCGTAATTGATGTAATTAATTATAATCACTTACACTAATATTTTTAGTAAAAATAAAAAATAATGTTATTATAAATTAGTAATTTTTGTTATTCCAAATATATAATCCATGTTTTCAAATTAAGATCATAATATTTTCATAAATTAATTTATATTTAATTCCTTAGTCAGGTTGACATTGAGGGTTTTTAAAGTTAAAACATTCAAAAGATTACTATGTTTTTATATCAAATTTCAATGTAAAATTATTTACAATGACCCAAATTGGATTAAATGATAAATATTTTTTTATCTAACTAAACTTTTAATACATTTTAAAATATAATTTAATATTTTAAATAAATTATGTGAAAAATCAGTTTGGAGGAAAAATTCAGTATTTCAACTATTCATTAAAAAATAAAACCTTACAGAAAAAAAATTATCCCAACATAATTTTTATGTTTATATTTTAACGTTAATGTTAATATTGAAATATTATATAAATAATACATCCAAAAAATGTATCTCAAATGGTTTTCCATTATAAGGCGCATAACTATGTTTATAAAAATATTGTTTTTTTCATAAAATTGGGGTTGTTTGTATCTTATGTCTATAAATTTTATTTTATGAATATAAAATATATTTTACTGAATTAGTAAAATATATATCACATTAATACCACTCATTAATTGTAATTAATTTAATTTAATAGGTTAAAATAGGGTTTTTATGATAAAAATTATAATATTTTTCTTTATATTTAATCAGTTTTCATATTCATTAATAATTAATTGATATCCTATGAATTCATCTAATATTTTTATAAATAATATATTTTCATAGATTAGATAATACTAATCATAACCTCTAATTTTACTCTTAGGATAAATCTTATTATTTTAAATAATTATATTTTAATAATATATTATTGTTTGGTAAAAATCGTTATTGTGTGTTACACATGCTATTAAGGAAAGTAATTATTACAAGTAGAGGATGCTAAACATAATGTTTTGTGTAAAGAAATCTAAAATTTATTTTTCTTGTATTTTAAAATTTACTTAGTGTTTCATATAACATAATCAAACTATATCTATTTAATATAAAATTAAATACTTTCATTGTTTCATAAAAAAAATTTCAAAAATATTAAATTAATTTAAAAAAAATAATTCAAAAAATCTCAGGTTATTAAATTATGCCCCCCTTAAATTAATTTCTACAATGAAATTAAACTGGGTTATCAATTGTTTAAAACATGAAAGTTTCATTCATATAAACTAAAATCATTAGAATAAATTATAAAACTTCCATTAAAAAGAGAATAATGGAAAACTAACAGTTACCCAAAATAACATATAAATAGGTTTTCACATAGTCGAACATAACTAGGTAGTAAAAACATGTATATGAAAGAGAAATATAACTATCATCTTCTGATAGAGAGTGATATAGAACTTTGATTGAATAATTTTCACAATCACACATCCAAAAATTTGGGATAATTTAATGGAACATTTGATTCATCAGAATCGAAGGTACAAAGATTTTTATTGGATTCGTGATCCTTTTAACTAAAGTTGAAGAATTTTCATGAAAATATATACTTTCATGATTTTAGTACAACATCACCCATTTTTCTTTGTTTATCCACTTCACCTCTTTCTCTAAAATAGAAGGTGCCTTTTTTATTTCAAAATTACTAACAGATTATAAGATCCACAATATTCCACCCCATTTGTCATCAATTATCTTCAACATAATGTAGTTTTAATAGGATATTCAATATGCTTAAATCCTCATATAGAGAGATAAAAATTTAATATTACTGACTTCTTATGATGTTTTACTTAAAAATTTCAAAAATAAATAACCTTATAACCCTTATTAAATATGAAAACTCAAATCATTATAAATAATTTCATGAAACTATATTAACATTTATCCCCCATGGAACCCAAAGATTAAATTTTTTTTTCACATTTTAATAATGTGAAAAACATTACTGTATATTCCCTTGAATCATGGTAATGACCTTAATTACCATAATCATATTGGAAAACATGCATGCTTCTTTATTCTTGTCATTACTGGATATATTCTTAAAATATAAGAAGTTGTTAACTTCATCATTGAAAACATAGATTTTTTTTTCAATAATCAGTTCTACGGTAATCCATATCATACAATTTACATATTAATATCCATTAAATCATTATCCAAATATCATTATCTCAATGGAAAACAACAATTAAGTTTTACCTTCCCTTAATAAAATTATCAGATTTCTATGAAATCATTTTTTACTATCTTCAACTCCAGTCAACATTTCATTTTCGATACATAAATGAAAAAATTTAGTAAAAATAGTTATATATTTCTTGATTAATATAACAGAATCTTTTCATACCAAAACATAAATAATTCATTCATCTATCATTATCCATAAATCATTACTCATGCTTCATCACCTTATTCCATAATACCTCTTTCCTGGAATTTTATATATGAGTCATGTATAAAGGTTCCTCAACCTCAATCTAATCATGATTATTATGTTTAATTTAAACCATACATGTATAACATCACATACCTTTTACATGTCATTTTCGGTCACATTAACTTCAGAAGAATAACCAATACACGTACCAACTCCCATATTTTAATTATGAGATTTCCACTTGGAAAACAGATTCGCATAATTCCCATAATTTCCATATATTAAAAATTAAGGGATAAACATGTTCCTTTTAGTTCCCTCCATAGAAAAAAAATCATAAATAATAGGTTGAGAAAAATTTATTATTTTGGGAAAGAATATAATCATCAAAAAATACTAATTGTTTTGAAATATCATTGATACTATTTATAAAATCTACGACGCCATAGTTTTATCCTAGGATATTCATAATCAACCTCTATATAAATCTTTCAAGACGGTTTATTAAGAGGTTATGAATTCCCAAATCCTAACCCTTAGAAGTATCAAACTAGTTGTGCAGTAAGGCCCATTTTCGTGTACTAGATTACTCTGAGTCCGGCCCAAACATCTTTTTAGTGATATTACCCCTATGTACATCTATTATATAGGGAAATCTAATTGTAGTGTCCTCGCTGATATTTATTTCTTGGAGTCCACTCACATTATCCTTTACAAAAAATCCATTATATTTTCTTAAATGTAATCTTATCCTTATAATTATATTTAGTGATATACATTGAAATTTCATTAGAAATATAAAAAGGGATCTCACTAAAGTGTACTCATACTTGTTCTTAAATATTGAATAAACCTTCATTCTCAAACAACATATGGGTACCCACTCTCTTAATACATAGATGTTTCATAAATTTTGTGTAATACTTAAAAAACATTATACAAATATACACCCAAATACCAAAATTGTTCAATGAATTTGGAAACATGGGAAAAATATTCTTACTCAGTAAAATATCTTCAATGTTTCTCCAAAAGATCTCCCCCCTTAGAGATTTTAATTAAAAATAGTTCTTTGTAACAAGGGAAAAGAAAAAATAATAAAGGGGTGAGGTCAAATGCTCATTAAGGATTAATAAAGGAAATGTATATGAATATCATTAATATAAGGGTATAATAAAATGATCATGATCATTGGAAGATCATACCCTGCATATCAAAGATCATAAACCGGAGTCATGGAATAAATATTTGTAGTTTAAAAGACATGAATTATAAGGGAATGAAGATCATATTCCATGAAAATATAACATATTACTATGAAATTTATTGTTATTATACACATATATTTTTACCATATTAAACTTGTATATGTTCAAATAGGTTCATAAATTAATTTTAGGGAAAGAAATTAAGCCCTGTCATAGTCTTATAGAAATGAAACCACATCCATGGATAATGTTTTGAACATAGAATTTTGTTCATGACCAAAATTTTGAACATGAAATCAGGTTCAGGCATAACATTGGTTACATGTAATAATATTCATGCATAAACTTATGATCATGTAACCAAGTTCATGAATTACATTGTCAAAATTTTATCAGGTTCCTGCATAAAATATATACTCTTAATTTATCCATAATTACCCAATTCACTAAAGGGAGACATAGGTCCCATTGGTAACAAAACAATTTCACATATACAAGGGATAGAAAAAATTCATCATATCATGGCCAATTAAAATATATGGGGTTTATTAAAGTCAAATCATAACCCATGAAATGAAATGGGTAACATTAACATTTCATCACATAATAACATATGGAATATAGACATGTTTCATAACCATTTTATTAAATAAAAACCATTGGAAAGCACTGGGTTTCATAAACATATAACCCATGACATAGAATCTGGTTTTATAAACATATAACCTATGGAAGAGAAAAATTTATTATAATAATCATGCCATCAAAACATAAACCATTCATGAAACTATATGAATGTAACCTTTGGATAATTTCATATATATGAATGATTAACATCAACATATTTCATCTTATATAGAAAATAACTTGGAAAGATATTTTGAAAACATTTTTTGAGTAAAATATAATTTTTTCTTTTATAAAGGAACATTAAAACATAAAATTTTTTTAAAATCTAATTTATTGAAAATAAACTTGAAATATTATAAATAATGTTTTAAAAAATATTTTTTTACTTTTTTCAATGAAAATATATAAAGAAATCATGAAAACATTTTAAAAGCAATTTCATTAATTTTTTTGCAAACATATAAAGTTTGAAAATCATTTGAAAGAAAACATTCCTGGAAAAATTATAAATAATCTTGAAAACATTTTGAAAAATTTTATTTTTAAAATTAATTTTAAAAACATTAACCAAAAAATTAACCTTTTAAACATGAAATAGAATATTCATAGAAATGAAGGTTTCTAAATCTGTACATGCCTCACGAGGTAAGAACAATGTTAATTTTTCATTGTAATTGTTTTAAAAATTGATTTGTTCAGAAAGAGGCAATAATATTTATTTAAAACATTGGTAAAATAAATAAATGTGAAAAAATTTTCTTTTAATGATTATTTTTGAGTATTTAAATATAACTACAGACCCTTTTTATAAAAAAAGGTTTTGAGGGAACATAGATATCAAACTAAAGAGAGGGTAATGTTGGCCTTTCTTAAAAACACTATACAAACTATATTATGTAGTAAAGAGTTGAAAAGGGTAACAATACATTAATAAATCATGAATAACCCGTGGAAAATAAAATTCATGAATTGTCTTGAGATATATATCATAAGGTTTCATCAAAAGAAGCATAAAAAAACAATCTCGAAAAATCATGAGATTGTTTCAATAAACTCTTACCTCTTAGTAACATGAACCATAATCCCCATGTAAGAAAATTAAAATAAATGATTCATAAAATATAATTAAAATAATAAGATTAATTATATAATATTTTAATTTGTGTATATACACCTAATGGTAAAATATATGTGCATAACATGTAATGTGTCTCAATGAAGGAAAATTAAGAGAAATTTGTTTTCTAATTTGGTAAATTTTGAAACATAAATTTTATGAAATAAATTTAATAAAATGGAAATGTTAATAACTATAAATTTACATATAAAAGTCAAATAATCCATCTATAAGAACTATACACAAAACTAAAAAGGAATAGGTAGTGAATAATGCATTTATCTCATAGAAATAAAAAGTGGGATGCAATATGCTTATCTTGTGTCTTTACTCTCATCGTAGACATACACAACTCCTATATTATTAATATAAATATATTATAAATATATAATCGAACCATATTATTTTATCTAATAACAAATATGGTTGGATTATGACATTATATGAGTTGTTTGTTAATTATTTCTTGTTAAGGATAAACTTTAGGAAATACTCTCTTTGTTTTTTACATGTGTCTGAAGTTGTTATATATTTTATCTTTATACCTATATCATGATTTATAGAATATAAAACATGACCTAAATATTTTTTATATTCAGTATATATGTAGTATAATAATACATATAATATAGATGTATGTAATGCAAGAGACAGTTCATGGAGAAGGTTGGCCATAAGTATGCATGAAAGTTGTTTCTATTTATATAGTTGTATTAAAAGAAATAAAAAAAGAAATAAATCTATATATTTATATACATTATAATTATAATATCATTATTATTATAAATATATCATATATTTTCACTAAATTCATCCTTAATAAGTTCCATTAATGGTGTGAAGGAATCATGTCGCTCTGTGGGGTGGTAGTCTACACCTTCTTAAATGAAATTATCATATTTACATCAAATAGAAACAATAAAGATAAGTATGGTAAAATTATTAAACAATCATAAATACATAATATATATAAATATATATATATTGTTTCCATCATAATTGTTACTATGATAGGTCGTAATGGAAAAATAAATAATCATCGTTTAGTGAGGTAGTAGTTTGTCGTACACATAACCAATGTGTTCATTAGCCATTAGAAGTGTTTGAGTGTATGTGTAGGTAGAACCCTAAAAATTAAAAATTACTAGTTTATTTGGGATTTTATTGTTTTGATATTGTAATTTTATAATATTAATTGAGGTTTTTGAGAAAGGAAATAAAATAAATGATCTTGAGGGAGGGTGTTACCTCTAAATTGGGTAACTCCTTTTGGTTTTTACCTAAGGGATTTCTGGGAAGGATTTCTACACAAAGGGATGGTTTAATGTATATGGTTGGGAAGATGGGGATCAATTATGGATGATCATTTTCATGAAAAAAGGATTGATATGTGTGATTAAGTGGGAGGAAAGAATCCCTTTTTATAGTAGAGGAGGTGTGGCACTCTTGTTAATATTTAAAGAGACAATTCCACCGATATTTTTCATGTTTAATGTGTATAAAATAATGGTAAAATGATAGTAAAAATTACTATAGGGTTTATATATGGAAATAATATCGCTTTTTGGTATCTTTTTCTATTTCATTTGTTCCCTTCATTTTATGGTGTAATCATTACATAAGCAAAATTTTACCTTAATCGATGCAATTAATTTTAATTTCATTCACTAATATTTTTTTCGAAATTTTATTTAACTAATTAGACGAAATATATTATTTTTATTACAAATATTTATTCCATTTTTTCAAATTCTAATCAAATAAGTGGAATAAATTAATTTAAATTTAATCTCGTATTACGGTCGACAATGTAAGTTTTAAAGTAAAAAACATTCAAAATATTACTATGTTTTTATATTTAATTTTAACTTGAAATTGGTTCCAATAAACTCAATTGGATTAATTGATAAATATATCAACTAATTAAACTTTAAAACCAATTAAAAATTTTATTTAACTTTATAATGAAATTATATGAAAGAGAAATATTGAATTAAAATTGAGTATTTTTAACCATTAATTAAACAATTAAACCATACAGAATAATACCAATAATTTATCCAAAAATAATATTTATTTTTCAATTTTAAAATTGAAATTTATTTTTACATGTTAAATTTATAAAATTTTGATTAATTATATTTAAAATGGATTCACCATTAAAATATGGAAAAATTACTTTTATAAAAATATATGTTTCTATGCATAAAATTTGGATGGTTCATATCTTATTACTATAATATCTATTGGATGAATATCAAAAATATTTTATTGAATATGTTTCATACATATTACATTAATATGACACACGGATTGTAAATAAATTTATTCATTAGGATAAAATAGAACTATAAACTTAAGAATTAATATATTTTCTATTATATTAAATTGATTTTCATATTATTTTATAATTAATTTGTAGCCTAAGAATTCATATTATATTTATATAAATAATTAAATTTTATAAATTAGTTAATAATATTCATAATTTCCAATTTAAATGTTAGGTTATATGTTATTATATTAAATAATAATATTTTAATAACATAATATTGTTCTTTAAAACTCAGTATTTTGTGTTACACTAGACATCATGGAAGGTCATTGTTGTGTTTAATGCAAATGAACATAATTGTTCCTTATAGAGAATGAAAAAATTAATGTTTTGTATGTTATATGATTAACTTTTTGTTTTGTATAATGCAACCCAAACATAGTGCTTCAGTAAAAAATAAACTATATTTAGTGTTGCATGAAATAAAAATTATCAAAAGTGATAAATTAATTTGAAAAAAAGTAATTCAAAAAATCATACTCTGTTTCTGTTATGCGCAAATGGAATGTGTATATTTTGAGGAAACATACTTCCTAGGTTAATGATTATTGAAAATTAGAATGTTTATGTTAATAGATACACATTGAAATTATAATTTTTTTCAAATGATTTTAAGGTCATATTTCTTATTTAGAGAGATTTAAGAATAAGATTACATTAAAAATAAATGTGGTTTTCTACATGATTATTATGAAAACAATGTTTTTCAATTAAATAAATCTTTTTATGGGTTGAAATAATCCCACTATGCATGGTATTCAATGCTTCATATTTTTTAAAATATGTTTATTTTTCTAATGAAAATGTTTATAGAAAATTGTAAGTGAATGAAGTTAATTCTAGAACAATAATAGTAATAATGTATGTGGATGATATAATTTTTTTCTATAGATGATGAAAATATTTGTATTGAATTTAATGACCAAATGAAGAATTATTTTGAAATATCAACATTTTTAGAATTCACTATAGCTTATAATTTCAATAAAAAATTACATTATATATTTTTATATCAAGAAAAGTATGCAAGTAATTTTTTATGAAATTTGGAATGAATGAATATAACGAAATCTATACTCTTATTTTAGGGACCATAATGATGATTAATAATGAATCCATAAAAGTTTTGAATCAGAATGATTTTTAAAAGCAGATTAGAATTTTTCTTCATTTCACGGCCTCAAGGCATGATATTGTTTATTATATAACATTGTCTGTCACATATCAAAGTGAAATGAAATAGAATCATATGTTGGAGGAAAAGATAATTATTAGATTTTTAAAAATATGAATTTTCCATGGGATGATATAAAAAAGAAAATTTAATATGTACAATCATGGTTATAATGATGCGGATTGGTCTCTATATTATAATAATAAAAAATCAACATCTTGAGGATCATTTTTCGTGGGTGAATGTTGTGTGAGATGTCTCAATAAAAAACATAATTCAGTAACATTAATCATAGTTTAGTAAAAATATTTTTCATATACATAGTATTATACCGAAATGTTGTGGATGAAATATTAGTTGGATGATTTGAATGTAAAAGTTTCAAAATCATTTATGATATATTTTTATAATCAAAATGATATTGATAGTTGTAAAAATCTTTTCCACCATTAAAGATGAAAACAATTTTTTATAATATTTAATTTCATATTAGAGAATGTTTTTATTATATATTTTTTTCTTGAATATATCTCAATAATGTATCAATTTGTTTCTATCATTAGAAAATAAATGCCAAAATAAATATATATGGATTTTATGATCCATATTTATGTTCAGCCTCCTCCAATTATTTAGTAAAACTCATAAGGATGTCACCAAATATGATTTGGATTAAGATGAAAAATGTTAAGTGAAAGTAAAAACATTTTACTTTATATGTTTTTTTATGTACATTTCTTTTATCAATATAATTTTTTGGTTATCAGATTATGGCGGAGAGAAAAAGGTAGAGTGACAGGAAAAGATAAATGTGAGGGTGAGTTTGTCATAACATGGACTCAAAATTTTATTTTCACTAAGGGATAGAGTTACTTTAATAACATTACATTATCAATTTGTTTGGTGATAGTTCACTCTGTTTTTTTTGAATGTAAATGTTTTTCTAAAAATCAAAATACATGAGTTGTTTACAAAATTTGAGTTATGAATTTTTTTTGAGTGATTTATAACTATTTAATGAGTGTTTTAAATAAATCCAATATAGGAGATTGAATAACCATATTAATGTTTTGTTTTTAACACTATTTTGAATTTATTTATAACTAATCTTTAGTAAAATAATTTTTTCTATAATCATATGAAAAATGATAAATATTAAAAACCAATCAAAATGGTGGATAATAGTTTTTTTTCATGTCCCACTTCCTCCATAGATACACCTCCTGGGATGGAAATGAAAAAAGGGAGATAATGAACAATGAGTCCGACCTCTATATGGCACTGGGTTGGGGATTAGAACCAAGGGTGTACAAATATCACAATATTGGAGTCATTACCCTTATAAAACAAGATCAGTCGATATGATGAGTCATCCAAATAAAAATACATGAAAAAATATAAAAATAATTTTGAAGAACATCCCTATTCATGTTTAAATAGGATTATTAATATAAAAAAGTCTCTAAAGAAAATACAAAAAATATAGCTAAATAGTGACCTGAAAACTATTACGACTCGAGCTAGTATGGTCTAGTAAAACCCATGAAATCCTTCTGGAATCTAGAAAATAGTTTTATATACTTAGGCTGATCATAATAGTATACTCAATAGGAAAACCAAACTCTATTATTCTCAGGTGAAAGAATCATAGTTATTCCCCTATGAGAACACACATGAACGAAATAAAACCTAATAAGGTATACTAATCCCCCCAACCTCTCCTTGTCATGCTCATAAAGTAATTAAATCCATGTAATATTAACATAAATCACATCGTTGGTAGGGTACTCCGCACAACATTCCCACCGGTATTCCAATCTCTCCCAACATTGAACATTCTTGAGTTCCCATACCTTTCATATGCCACAATACATTATAATTGGGCACACATGGGCCAAAAAACCACAACACATCCCAGCCAGAAACTTCTGGTCCTCATGAAACATACCACATACAACCACTAGGGCCTCACACCACATAACTTCTCATATCTAAGAATCCTAGTAAAGAACAATGTATCTCATCCCATAAACACCTGGGAAAGCACACCACTATGCCTGCAAATACATGGGCAATCACATCCCACCCGGATGCACCTTGGCTGTCACATAAACCATATAAGACACTTACATACCTCTTACCATCAAAATATATTCTATAACAACCTTTAATAGAATAGAATTTGGAAAAGAGAACGAAACCATCCGTCCATTCTCCTCACTATATATAAGGACTCGACCATAAATAATACATAATATTGAGTTAAATAAATAATTAACATTGAGGATCTTTTCAGGTTTATAGTTTTAGAGAATTAGGCTATAAATATTACATATCATCTTGAATATTAAAAATTAGACTCATCTTCTATAACGGATTTTTCAAAACAATAAAACCCCATAAATAAAAAAAGTGTTCTTTTCTAGATATAAAATTTCTTAAATGCTTCCATTCCCTTACACTTCCTTATAACCTGTGAAAAACAGTTAAAAAACTTGGAAAGAGCCTAAAAATATCTATAAGGGTTATAAAATAACTAAAAGAAACATTAAACCATCAATAAATAAAAATAAATGAAACCATACTTTTCAATCATAACATACCTTAAAAAATCATAAGATTTATGAATAACACACACAAATAAATAATCCTAAATGTAACTTATGACATTCATAAAATAATAAAATATTAGCTATCACAGCTATATATAGAGTCAAATTTGGAATACCCATCACAGTATATTCCCTAAATCTCTTAAGATAAACATTAACGTTTACATTCATCATGTTACCCAATGCATTGGGGATCTATCTCGGGATCACACGCCGTAGGACTATCATGGAACAAATCACATATCTAATCAATTCCATTTACCATAACATATTCATAACACATAAAAAAAGCTTAAAATAAATATGAAATTCCCCCATTGAAATCAAAATATATCATTTCAAGATATTGACATAATCAATGCTTTATCAAACCATTATAAATACCATTTAAAACAATGAATAAAAATATTTTTGAATCAAAGTGTCCCATAACACTTTGAAGATTTTAATGAAATACCATTTGAAAAATAATAATGTAAATATAAATATATCCTAAAACCCATTTTCAAAACATTGACATTAACGATAATCATTTAGAAGAATAAATCTTTAAAACATTTGAAATGATATTTTAGAGTTATTATGGAAATGAGAGACGCTTGAATACAAATAATTGAGGAATTAAAATCAATTTGAACCTTATAATATCATGAGAATAAAGGTAGTTAGGACATAATATTCCAAATGATAGTATATACACCATATAAGAGTGAATTTTGTGCATAACAACAATTAAGTCTCAATGGAATGTAAATTGAGACAAAATCTCTTATAAAAACTGTATCCATGGACTGAGGATAAATCAATTACATAAAATGTGTGACAAATATAAATACACTAAATATGATTTTATATTCAATTTAAATCAATTAGAAAAAATTAACACATATTTTGATAAAAACAACACCAGTGACTTGGATGTTTAACTCAATGAATGGAAATTGAGTTAAAATTACACTTTTCAAGTACATATCAATTAAATGAGATTTTATCAATGGATTGATTATGTTATTAAAAAGTATATCCACAAAATGAGGATTCTAAATTACTAAATAAGTAAATAAATAGTGATTTTACACATAATATTGGAGTAAAATAATCAATGAAGTATTCATAAAGCCCAATGAGTGGAAATTGATATTTGAAATTCGGTTACTGATTTAGTAACCTATGAAACATACACCCCATGAAATAAGGATCATAAAATGAAGATGTAAATACCCATAAATTAAAGTATATTTCACCAATAATACAATTATGATCAGTAAATACACCACAGAAAAGGAAATAGTGGCTAATATATCATGAATCCCACGGGAATAAAATGCGAGATTAAAAACTCATACCATGTTGTAATCAATCGAGTCATACGAAAAAAGTTAATAACCACCAAATGAATCATATAATAACATGAATATAATGATGATAATGATGATAATGATAATATATATCAAATTTCAGTACACAATACACCACATTCAATAAATAAGTGGTGAACAATTGAAATCTCATAGAATTAAAAGTGAGATAAGAAATCTCTTACCTCCTGTCTGACTTGACTTGTTGGTTCCTTGTTCTTCCTGAATAATAAAATAATGCTAATTTCTACTTTATTAAGAACATTTTTCAAATTTTTATTCTTTTTATATCACTTATTACTATGATACAGATATTAAGAAATCATTTATGATAATATTGGTCGTTTTTTTGATGTTTGGTACTTGAATAAAAAATGAACACCTTATTATTACAAGTTGTCCATGTGGTCAAGAGTCCATTATCTCCAGAATTATATTAATTTTTTAGATATCATATATATCATATATATCATTAATATATATGTATTTATAATAGAACATAACATTTGGAGATAATAAATTAAAGGCACCGTACTTGGAGACGGTAAGCCGAATGTATGCATGAACGCTACAATCATTTCAATTTCATATTATAATTGATTGAAAACTTAATAATACATAGTAATATTCTAATTACAGTATAATATTATATATTATTTCAATAAATCCATCCATTATACATCCCATGTATGGTATGAATGAGTCATATCACTTTGATGTGGCGGTAGTCTGCACTTCCTCAAATGAAATTATCATGTTTACCAATAATGAAAACCATAAAGGTATGAAATAAATGTAAAATAAATAAAAATAATTAAAACCAAAACATTATATATATAATTTATAAATATGGTACCATAATAATGGCCACCATGAGAGGTGGTTGGAGGTAATTGAACAATCATTGTTTCCAGAGGCGTTAGTTTGCCAACCACAGAAATAGTATGTTCTTAACACATTTGATGGTGGTGTGTGTTAGTTTAGTTTTAATACTTCTCATAACAAAATCCTAGTATATTGAGGATAATGTTGATGTTATAAAAAAAATAATATAAAGAGTTCATGGGTTAGCGAATTAAAAAAAAGTAGTTAAGAGGAACCATTACCTTTAATATGGGTAACTCCCTTCGTTTTGAAAAAAGAGGACTTCATAAAGTGCCTTTTTCAAAAGGTAAGGCTTAGAAGAGGAGGTTAGGGATATTGAGAGCTTATTTGGGTAGGTGATAGATGAGAAATGATTCTTGAGAGGAGTGAGGAATGTGTAAGAAGTGAAGGCTTTTTATAGGCGGGGTCTTTAGGAAAGTGTAAAAATATTATTTTATAATATCATGATATTCAGTTTCTAAAGGTCAAAAACTAATTAAAGTCGAATATAAGATTAGTCATGGTCGCAACAAAATCATACAATAATAATGGGAAATGTTTTGGATGTTATTTTAATATTTATAATCTTATTTATTTAAATCATTTATTAATGAGGTAAATATTACATCAATATTGTGTCACAAATAGTATAATTTATTTGGTGTCTAAAATTATAAAACAAATACAATAATGTAAAAAATATTTTTATCTTTCCAAAGAATATTTATAGTAAAAAAGACAATTTATATAACCCCATATAAAAATTAATTTCCTAAAAGATATTTCTTTAGGTTATTTTTGTCATTACTTTACGTTAATTAATCTAAGGTGTCATTATCTGTCATAAATGGCTCTATGGGGTCTCAAAAATTGACCCAAAGATTCTTCGGGTCATAAATTAATCAACCAATAATCTTAGGTAAAGTGTTATGGTAAATGTTTATTATTATAAAATGATTTTTTACATTAAATAACCTTATTTTCATTTAACTGTGGCAAATAAAAGGCAAAAGTTAATATTCACTAAAAATTATTTTTATCTTATTGAACCTAATTTTACATAATAGTTACAACAACCTTTTTAAGATTTTTTTAAATTCAATTCATAAAAGCGGTAAATTTTCATTTAAATGAAAAAGTCAGTTTTTTAACAACTACATAGTGGTTTCACTATTTATCAAAAATTGATGTTTTTCAGAAAACTACCAAATATTAATCTTAAGCTATATTTGATATTCCAAATTAAAAAATTATGTATATTTTGACAAATTAAAAACATAGTAGTTTCATTAATTAATTTAAAATTAATTACCATTGTCAAGAAAAATAGCGTGTTTTTAAGAAATAATATTTATCAAAAGATTGGAACTTGTATATGTCCAATTTCAAAATAAAGTTAATTCCAATGACCACTATTGGATTAAAAGGTAAAAAAATTTCTAATTACACATTAATAACAATTAGAAAAATAATCTATTCATATAAATATATTATATTAAAACAAATATTTGAATTAAAATACAGTTTTTTCAGTATTCATTTAAAAAATTAATTTTTCCAGAAAAATACCAAAAAATGATCCAATGTAAATTTTGGTGTCCCAATTATAAAGAAGAATTTTATTTGGTAAAATTGAAGATAAAAAATTGACTGAAACTAGATTTATTGAGGGATCAATCTCAAAAGGCATTAAATTGACCTTTTAGGGAATATTAGAGTATTTATGCTTAACATTAGATTAATTCACATTATAAGACTTTAAAATTTATTGGTTAAATGTAAAATCATTTAAAAACATTTATAATAATATTTTAGATTGTTATATTCATTCTCTCCAATACAACGACTAGGCCATAGCTATGTTTAAAATAATAATATTATAATATTAGTGGGCAACGTAAGAAATCAAAGAAACTCATTGTTGCATATCGACTACGCCATCGAACATATCAACACCTTTAATGTAAAATAAATATTTAATTCACAAAAATTAATAAATATGAAAATTTTATATTATTTATTTACCGGGGATGTTACATCTTTCCCCCCTTTTGAGAATTGTGTCCTCACAATTTTAAAATTGGGATCAAAAACATCATTGGAAGTCCCACATTAAAAAAAGAGACATTAAAACTATCACTTTAAAATAAATAATGATATATGCATGGGACACCCAATACAATAGATACTTCGATTCCATGAAAACATGGATATAAAACAGAAACTAACTCTCATATATTATTAGAGAGTGATATGGAACTTGATCACAAAAAGTAAACCACTACTATACCATAAATTTGTGGTTGGGTAAATGTTTGATGATAAAAGAGATCTTATAATGTTTTTTACATTAGGATCCATTTCATAGAGTTTAATTTGTTTTATTAATAACTAGACAAAAACCGTAAGGAAATATACAAACTTTTCATGTAGAGTGTCATCCTTTAATAAAATTCTACCACATTCTCATATTTTCTCAAAGCAGTAATTATTCAAGATGACTTAGTCACGCCTGAAGTGATTGAATCAACATCTAGATTATCACATAATCTACAAAAAATGAACTATATATTTCTCCAGTCATTAGATACCACCAAAAAAAATTGATTAGTAGAGGATCAGATAATCCCCAAAAAGGATAATCATTTTCAATAAGAAAAACTACTCTCAATCACCAAAAATTGTCTAACATTACCCAATGTTCAACCGAGACCATTCAATAATCAATTGTCCATAAAATTATTCAATGTAATCCAAACTATGATTGAAACCCAAATATCATAAGGATTTAATCACATATCTTCCATGATAACCCAAAACATTTATCTACAAAAAACAGTAGTTACATTTAAACTCTCATATTGAAAATTAATTAACCTAATCACATAATTTCTATGATAGGTTAATAATTTCCCTATATATCCAAAAAATTAACTTTTAATTGATTCATAAAATCACCTAACAAAAACGAATTAGTCATACTAACCAGAGACTTCACGTAGTCTAGTGGTAGGAAATAAATCACAGTAGAACTTTTGTTGTGGGTTTGATTCCTGTAGCTCTGTCCGACACGAAGGATTGTCATGTGGGCTGCGTGTTGTCCTTTTTCAGAAGCTATATAATTTTATAACATTCCTAAAAAAGATATAAATTACTCAAAAATTATCATAACATATTTTAACAACAAAGGTAATCTAATATACTTTATATTGCATTCCAAAATGTATTATCCTGTAATTGCCTCAAATTTAAGGATCATATAAACGCAAAGGGTTCTTTATAACCATATCCACAAAAGAAAAAATAATTATTCCTTGAATAATATTTTCATATTTAAAACATTATGGATACACATACTATAAAAATCCCTCTAATGTAATCGCTTCATCAAAAGAACCATAATACTTTTAAGCATTTCACCATACTAAAGTCTATCATAACTCTTGAATCCCTTATATATTAACTACTAATTAATTCAACTTTATTCATGATCCATAAACCATTCCTTCCCAAATTATTCTGAAAATATTCTTTCTCACATACAAAATCCTGAGTCATATCCTAATATTCAATAATGTCTAAACATCAGTTAAGAAATAATACATACCTTTCATTGGTAATTGTCATTTTCCTCATCCTCAATTAAGAAGGCATTGTGTACTGGTTAACATATATTTGTATGATCCTGGTGATCTCATTCTCTAACATTCTTCATACGACATTTGATTGTATAATGACCATGCCCACCACATTTAAAACATTCAATTGACCACTCAGAATGAAATTCTTTCCTTTTCCTCGATTCAACTAGATACTTTCTTATTCAATGTAATGTTCTTGCTTTTTGACCTTAATTTCATCATCTATAGAGTCTTAACATCCCTTTAAATAATTTTCCTAAGTGTTTTTTCCACATCCTTGACACATAGGTTTCTAAACATACTTACCTTTATGATTATTACCTAAACATCTGTTGGGATTTGTTTCTCACATATATGAAGCCTTATAAAAATCATCGAGTTTCGGGTGGTCAATCATGATTCTAGACTATTGGTTGAGAATAACCAAAATAGTTCTCATTGCAGCTCCAATTTCATTCAGTTTCTCACTCAGAAAACTGTTACAATTTTCTTCACATCCACTGTTACGTTAGAGCCTGCTAGATCAAACCATTTACTAACACCAAATAGGTAACAGTGATTATATCTGTAAAATCATCATATAACATATTATGAGGAGGGTAAATACTGATATATACTTATTCATGTTATAATAAAATCATTTAATATATTTAATATAACTATGACTCTTTATAAAATCTTATCCATTATGGTAATTTCACTTATTCTTAAATAACACCCTATCCTCTAAATTTATCTAAACCGATATATGATACCAACTGCAAGGACCCAACCTTAAAAATTTATAATCGTGAGTTAAATCAAATATTAACATTGAGGTTCATTTCATGTTTAGATTTTTAGAGAATTAGGCCATAACTATTACATATCAACTTGAATATTTCAAAGTATACACATCAACAATTAGCGATATTTCACAATAAAAAAACTCTTTAAATAAAACAAGAGTTCTTTTCCTGATATAAATCTTCTTGAATACTTCCTTTCTCTAACCCTTCCTTATAACCTATGAAAAACATTTCAAAAACATAGGATGATTATAAAATTATCATTTAGGGTTATAAAATAAGGAAACGAAACATTAACCCATCATTAAATATAAATCAATGAAACCATACTTTTCAATCATAACATACCTTACAAAATCATAAGATTTATGAATAAGACACAAAAATCAAAAACCATAAAGGCTACTTATGGAATTCATAAAATACATACATTTTTACTCTCACACCTACATAGGGAGTCACATTTGGAATATCAAACACAGTATATTCCCTAAATTACTTTGGAGAAAGATTAACATTTACCTCTGTCACGTTACCCAATGCATTGGAGATCTATCTCGGGCTCACCCGCCCTAGGTTTATCACGAAATCATTGGTATACGTAAACAATTCCCAATGACCATAACATATTCATAACACATAAAACAAGAATAATTAAATGATAAAATTTCCACATTGCAATCATAATATATAATTCAAAGATATTGACATAATCAATTTTTTTCGAACCATTTTCAAATCATTTTTAAACATTTAATAAATACATTTTTGAAACAACATTTCCCATAAAACATTGAAGATTTTAATGAATTATCATTTAAAAAAATTAATGTCTATATAAATAAATCCTAAAAATAATTTTTAAAACATGGAAATTAATGATAAATATTTAGAAGAATAAATCATTAAAACATTATTCTTATAATTCAGGTAAAGTGTTTTTATCAAAATAAGAGGCACTTGAATAATAATAATTGACGAATAAAATTGAATCAAAACATTATAATATCATTATATTAAAGGTATTCATGACAGAATATGGAAATGGATTGTATATACACCATATAAGAGAGAATTGGTGAATAACAACAATGAAGTCTCGATGGAATGTAAATTAAGACAAAATCAATTATAAAAAATGAATCCTTAGATAGAGGACAAATCAATTACATAATAATTTGTGTCAACTATAAATACACTCAGTTTTATTTTATATTTAGTGTAAATAAATCAGATAGCATTCTCACATATTTTTGTAAAAAAACACCAATGACTTGGATGTTTAACTCAATGAATCGAAATTGAGTTAAAATTTCTCTTATCATGTTCATATCGATGACTTGAGAATTTATCAATGGATTGATCATGTGTATCAGAAGTATATCCACACAAAGGGGAGTGGAAATTACTAAATAAGTAAATAAATAGATATTTTACTCATAATATTGGAGTAAAATAATCAATGAAGTATGCGTAAAGCCCAATGTGTAGAAATTGAAATTTGAAATTCCCTTACCGATTTGGTAACTTACGAAACATAATATATATAAAAGAAGGATCATAAAATTAATATGTAAATACACATAATTTAAATTATATTTCACCAATAGTACAATCATGGCCAGTACATACACCACTGAAAAGGAAATAGTGGCTAATATTGCATTAAACTCACGGGAATACAAAGTGAGATTAAAAACCCTTAACACGTTGTAATCCATCGAGTCATATGGAAAAATTTAATAAGAACCAAATGAATCACATAATAACATTAATATAAATAGAATAATGATAATATATATCATATGGTAGTAACAATGCAAGACATGCAATAAATAAGTGGGGAACAATAGAAATCTCACAGAATTAAAAGTTAGATAAGAAATCCATTACAGCGTGTCCGACATAACTTGTTTGTTCCTCCTTCTGCCTGAATAATAAAACAATGTTAATTTATTATTTATTAAGAAAGTTTTTAAATTATATTAATCTTTTTATATCACATAATTCCATGTTTCAGATATTATGCTATCATTTATGATAATAATGGTCCTTTTTTTAGATATTTGGTACTTGAGTAAACAATGAACACCTTATAATTACAAGTTTTCCATGTGGTCAAGATTCCATTATTTAAAGAATTATATTAATGATTTAGATACCATATATATCATATATATACAGTATATATATGTATTTATAATAGTACATAACATTTGGAGATAGGAAATTAAATGCACCGTTCATGGAGACGGTAAGATATATGTACACATGAATGCTAATTTAATTTATATTTAATATTTAAATTGAATGATAACATAATGATACATATTTATATTATAATTAAAGTATAATATTATATATAAATTCAATAAATCCATCTTTAATAAATCACATGTATACTATGAACGAGTCATGTCACTTTGAGGGGGCGGTAGTCCGCTCTTCCTCAAATGAAATTATCGTGTTTACCCATAATGGAAACTATAATGATATGATATAAATGAAAAATACAGAATCATAAAGAAAAAATGTACATAATATAGACCATATATAAATACAATACCATCATAATGTAATCCATGAGATGTGGTAGGAGATAATTTAACAATCACTGTTTCGTGAGGTGTTTCTTTTCCATCAATAGAAACAGTATGTTCTTCACCCATTAGATGGAGGTGTATGTAAGTGTAGTTCGAATAATTCTCATAACAAATCCCTATTATATTGAAGATACTGGTGTTGTTATAAAAAATAGAGTTTAGGTTTTGGAGAAGTAAAATAAAAGAAGAGAAGTTAGGAGGAACCATTACCTTTAATATGGGTAACTCCATTTGGTTTGAACATAAAGTACTTTTTTAAGTTCCTTATTACTAAGTTATGGCTTCAATTAGGAGGAGAGGGATCTTGAGAGATTATTTGGGAATGTTTTTAAAGATCCATGGGGCTTTAGAGGTGTGATAAATGAGTAAGAAGGGAGAAATGTTTATTAGGGGTTGGTGGAGTTCTTTAGGAAAGTGAAAATATTAATTTACTATATAATGATATTCGGTTTATAAAGGTCCAAAACTAATTAATGTCTAATATAAGATGACTCATTAATTAAATAAAATCATCCAGTAAGAATTGAATATGTTTTGGATGTTATTTTAATATTAATAATATTATTTATTTAAATCATTTATTAAAGAGGTAAATAATCCATCATTATTGTGTTATAAATAATATAATTTATTTGATGTAAAAAAATTATAAAACACTACCATCATGTAGGAAATATTATTATATTTGTAATTAATATTTATAGTAAAACAGATAATTTATAATCCCCAATGTAAAAATTAAATTATTAAAAGATATTTGTTTATTTCATTTTTGTCATCACTTTAAGTTAATTAATCAAATGTGTCATTATCAATAATAAGTGAATCCATGTAGTCCCAAAATAGAACCAAATACTCTCATGGTCGTAAATGACTCAACCAATATGGTTAGGACAAGTGTAAAGATAATTTTGTATTATTATAATATTATTTTTACGTTAAATTACCATATTTACCTTTAACTGCGGTAAATAAAAGTCAAAAGTTATTATTCACCGAAAAATATTTTCATCTTATTTAACCACATTTAACTTACTAATAACAACCATGTTTGTGAGATTTCTGAAATTCTATTCACAGAAGCGGTAAAATTTCATTTAAATGAAAAAGTCAGTTTTTAACAACTACTTAGTGGTTTCAGTATTCATCAAAAATTGAAGTTTTTCATAAAACTACAAAACATTCTGCCAAATCTATATTTGATATTCCGAATTCTAAAATTTTATCTATTTATCCAAATTAAATACATAGAAGTTGCATTAATTAATTTAAAATTAATTCCCATTGACAATACAAATAGCGTGTTTTAAGAAACAATAATTATCAAAAGATTGATACTTGTTTATGTCCAATTTCAATGTGAAATTAATTCAAATGGACACCAGTGGAATAAATGGTAAAAATATATTTCACATACACTTTAAAACCAATTAAAAAGAAAATCTATCCATATAAAAAAATTAGATTAAAAAGAATATTTTAATTAAAATACAGTATTATTCACTATTCAATAAAAAATGAATTTTAGCATAAAATACCAAAAAATCACCAAAAGTAAATTTTTGTGTCCTAATTCTAAATAAAAATTTTATTTGGTCAAATAGAACATATAACGGTTACCAAAACTATATTTAATGAGGGTTCTCCCTCGTAAGGTGGTATATCGACCTTTTAGTGAATATTACAGTATTTATGCTTAAATTTAGATTAATTCACATTTTAAGCCTCTAACATTTATTGAATAAATGTAAAAACAATAATCAAACATGTATAATTATATAGTAGTTAGTTCTATTCATTCCCTCCAATACAACAACTAGGTGTTAACTACTTTTAAAATTATATTATTATAATACTAGTGTGCAACGTATGATTTCAAAAAACTCGTTGTTGTGTATCGGGTATGAAATCGAGCATATCAACACCTTTTATGTAAAATTAATTTTTAACTCACAAATATTAACAAATATGAAAACATAATATTCTTTATTTACCTGGGATGTTACACTATATGTTGGGACATACACCACCCCCCATAACGATGGGGGTGTTCAGAAAATAGTGCTCTACTATGGTGTGTTGCGAATAGAAATCACAAGAGAACTACATTTATATATCAAAATAATTTCAGACACTATATCTCAACATATTGGAATACAAAAAAAACATTCCATCTCATAAAACCTTCACTTTTACCTTCACTACTAATTTTACAACACCACACAACAAGACATAAACTCCATTTGACATTTCCAACCAATTTATTTAATCATTTCTATTTTGTTAACCAAATAAACCCAATTCGATCAAATTTTTTTAAATTTTTATTTTTTAATTCCATCACACCATAGAAAACTAGAAAGCATGACACATAAAACAACATAGTGGAATTAATTGTAAATTAACGCCCTTCACATTAAAAACACAGCACACTAAGACCTCTAGATACAAGGTGAATAGTTTAGTATGTTATCAGTTGAAAAACCCCATTCCAGTAACTACTATCCTTTTTCATTCTCATATATCCCAAACCACCATAACCAATAAACAAACCCCCAACATACAACCAAATATAGCGACACACCAAAGCACAACTAGTAGTGTAGCCCTACCACATCATCACACAATGCCCAGATTTTTATATCAACAGAACTAACCCCTGTGCACATTTGATCCCATGACCACATCACCACAAAAAAAACATATCAATGATTAACAAGGCATCACTTATATAATTCCACTTGTTAATTTTGGGGTTATCATAGAAAATATATGATAATAGGAAATCCAATTTTTTACCTAAATATATTTAGTTAATTGGTTATCATTTATATAAGTGTTCAACAGAAACTAAACAACATGCATTCCATAAGTTATAAATTTTACAAATAAGGACCCCAAATGAACATGTTTTTCACTGTGTAATCATACGATACAGATCAAAATATCAAATAAAATAATAAAATGGAAACATTCATAACTTTTCACTAGCCCTTGTATATTGATATCAAACCGGTTAAATTATCTTTATTAAACATTATTTAAAAATCTTAATAATGGAATACATTCATAGGGGTGTACATTCAACATGAAAATATCTAAGGAAACAATAACCAAAAGCTACAACCTGTCCACATGAATCATAGGGGAAGAAGAAAATTGATAATCCTCTATCAAGAGAAAATAAGTAGGAAGAATAAAATGGGGGAAGGAATATCATCTTTGGAAAGATCTAAATAGAGTCACAGGTTCCGATCCATTTTTCATTTTCTAATTAACGAAGATCCAATCAAGACTATGTGTTTTGACTAACCAAACACTCTCAAACACATAATAATTTAATGATAGGATTTATGGGATCTTAATATGTCTATAATAAATTAAAATAATGCTTTTAATTAACTTTACATCAAAAAATACATTAAAATGAAAAAACTAGAAGAAGCAAGAAACACTATACACGAGTCACTATTTCATAAGGCACCACTTGACGAGGCACAACTCGCAATCCATTTTTAGGAAACACACTCTACAATGAAGAACTATTCATGAGGCACCATTAAGAGAGGAACCACTTGAATATGTACTGAGAAAAGAAATTAATACCACCGTCAATGACTCATCATGAGGTGACACACAACAAGACATGGCACCACTGTATGTGTTACTGCTAGTTAGCCACCCCCAGTCAGTGATCACTAGTTAGCCAATGCAAGCGAGCGCTCGCTCGTGAGACACTACTAGCGAGAAACCACTGGTGAGCCACCTTTTGTGAGAAACATCTAGGATGGCCCAATGTTGGGGAGGGTACCATTGAAAAATATGAAAAACATGAAAAATTGGAAATTTAGAAAATTTATGAAATGGGTCACCTTGACCACCTTGACCACCTCAAAAAACATATTTCCATAAATTAATGGACAAGAGTTGTCTGGGACATTACATTAGATTCCCCTCAACCCATTATCACCCTCTATAATTAAAAACCATCTAAGAAGGAATGATAGGAAGGGTCCAAACAACCATCCCTCGATATACCTCCCAAGGATCTTATTACAAATGAAACACCTCTATACACACCAACATTCAATGATGAACCACACTATATTGTTAGAATGTGGGAGTGGTAAACCTCCACATCCATGAACACCTCACCTGATATATGCAAACTAGTCCTCACCACATGAACCCAAATTACCACAGCACACACTACACAATAACATCCACACCATTTCTAACACATAAATTAGGTTGTTCTATCATCACTATTAAAATAATATCTTATATGGGAGGAACTACCTCACCAACACATGTTTAATAACATCACATTTAATGTGTCTCCATTAAGAATATGGTCGTCCCCTTTCGATATGTCAATAAATTATCACACATCAAACCACACACATAAAAAAACTATGGAAAACTGATCTTCACATTGTAACGCCCCGACCCCTATTACCCAGTGTAGGTGCATTATTACATAACATTGGGTTGATCACAATGGATCAAATCCAGAATGACCGATCATTTTAGTAACCTTGTATGTACAAGATAGATTGATAAGTTTTACATTACATTATGAAATAAAAATATAAACAACATTCTTCTCCTTTGACCACAATAATATCCTTATCCTATCCATGCAGGTCAACCATAAAATAATTATTCACATCCTAATAAAAATAAAACATATAAATCGGTGATCTCAGATTCTCCGTAAGGATAACAATATATTGGAAACTATCATAAATATGAATAAACATTTAAGTCAATGTATAAGACTAAAAAAACAACCTTTTAAACTTAAAATTCAGCATAATATAGAAAGGATAAAATAAAATAATTCCATTTACTTATTCCCAAGGATATTATACTGGTCGAATAATCACATGCAATATCAATAACCACTTTCATAATGATGGAATGCATAATACCAGATTTCAAAACCACAAAGTCAAGGCCTTATTCCATGACTACAAATAAGATTATTTCAAGGCCTTGTGCCAAGATACTAGTTTGTCTTATGAGACCTACCGAAGCATCGAGAAGCTATAGCCGGCTCCACTCGTTACTTACTAAGTCCAATGGATTCCTCATATGAAAAGGTTTAAACATAACCCAAACATTCGTATTAATACAAGCATACAAAATTTCAATACTTTATCCATAAACTGTGAATGGTGTTAAAATAACACATCCATTTACAGAAATATCACAAAAACTTCAGCGACCACTAGTTAGCCAATGCAAACGACCGCTCGCTCGTGAGACACTACCAGTGAGAAAACTCTGGTGAGCCACATTTTGTGATAAACATCTAGGATGGCCCAACACTGGGGTGGGCCACCATTGAATAATTTGAAAAACATGAAAAATTGGAAATTTAGAAAAGTGATGAAATGGGTCACCTTGACCACCTAGAACAACTCAAACACCATATTTCCATCAATTAATGGACAAGAGATGTCTGGGACATTACATCAGATGCCTCTCAAACCATTATCACCCTCTATAATTCAAAACCATCTCAGAAGGAATGATAGGAAGGGTCCAAACAAACATCCCCCGATATACCTCCCAAAGATCTTACTACACATGAAACACCTCTATACACACCAACATTCAACGATGAACCACACTATATTTTTGGAATGTGGGAGTGGTAAACCTCCACATCCATGAACACCTCGCCTGATATATGCAATCTAGCCCACACCAAATCAACCCAAATTTCCACAGCACACACTACACAATAACATCCACACCATTTCTAACACATAAATTAGGGTGTTCTATCATCACTGTTACATAATATCTTATATGGGAGGAGATACCTCACCAACACAAGTTTAATCACATCACATTTAGTGTGTCACTATTATGAATATGCTCGTCCCCTTTCCAAATGTCAATAAATTATCACACATCCCACTACACGCATCAAAAAACTATGGAAAACTGATCTTCACATTTTAACACCTCGGCTCTATTACCCAGTGTGGGTGCATTAGTACATAACATTAGTATGATCACAATGGATCAAATCTAGAATGACCGATCATTTTAGTATCCTTGGATGTACAAGATACATTGATAAGTTTTACATTACATTATGAAATAAAAATATAAACAACAATTTTATCCTTTGACCACACTAATATCCTTATCCTATCCCTGAAGGTCAACCATAAAATACTTCTTCACCTCTTAATAAAAATAAAACATAGAATGGGGTGATCTCAGATGCTCTGTAAGGATAACAATATATCGGAAACTGTCATAAATATGAATAAACATTTAAGGCAAAGTATAAGACATAAACAATAACCAAATTAAACATAAAATTCAGCATAATATAGAAAGGATAAAATAAAATAATTCCATTTACTTATTCCGAAGGATATTCTACTGGTCGAATATTCACATGCAATATCAATAACCACTTTCATAATGATGGAATGCATAATAACAGATTTCAAAACCACAAAGCCGAGGCCTTGTTCCATGTCTACAAATAAGATTTTGTCAAGGCCTTGTGCCAAGACACTAGTTTGTCTTATGAGACCTACCGAAGTATCGAAAAGCTATAGCTGACTCCACTCGTTTCATACTAAGTCCAATGCATTACTCATATGAAAAGGTTTAAACATAACCCAAACATTCGTATTAAAACAAGAATAAAAAATTTCAATACTTCATCCATAAACTATTAATGGTGTTAAAATAACACATCCATTGTCATAAATATCACAAAACCTTCAATACAATATAACTGTTTTTTATTGTAATAAATAAACTTCAAATAAGCTTAAAATCCATCAAATGATGAAGTGTTTGAATAACAAACTACGCCATGATGTGTAGATGGTAATACGTACGTACGCATGTATAGGGACTTTGTAATTTATAGGATGGATAAAATAATGAATATGGTTGTACCACTTCCATAACAATATCACAGTATATATACAATAATGAATTTATTATTTTATAATGGAAACAACAAAAAATAGGATGTGGAAGAAGAAAATAACTTGAAATGGGTGATGAAATATTTACATCTTCTTTGGGTTCTTCATTTTGATTTGATCAATATGGCTCCATAGAATGGCTTTTTGACTAAAGTAAGGCCTCTTGGATAATGTGGTGATAGTTGAGAGGATATTTCGACAAGGGTTTTCTAAGCCAAATGTCTTTGAAGGTGGTAATTTTATATAAGGGGATGTTAACTTTTATAAGAGAGGTGAGGGTCACTTTAGGAAAAGCTTGAAATATTATAATATAATAAAATAATTTTTGATTTCCATTTTTTTAAGGTTGGGGCCGAAGACTCATTTTATTATTTAATGAATAAGGTGTGTATGGGTCGAAAACCTATCAACTAATAGTATTTAGATAGGTTTAGGTCATCATATTAACCTTATTATTTAGATTTAACTCATTGTTAAATAGTTTGACAATAACCATGTCTCTTTGTATTTATATTTTATATGTTTAATAAACATACTATAAACTTCCAAGAAAACATCAAGTTGTTCATTAGTGACATATATAATATTATTTAAGATCTTTGGCTGAACCATTTATTTTTAGGAATAAAATATCAATAAATAATATAATACTTGTTTTAAAAACACTTTTATGACAATTTTGACACTATTTGGTATTTTTTTATTTTTTTATTCATAATAACATTATTACTTCAAAAAAAATTCATTCAATCATTCATAAAATGTCATATTAGACAATAAAATTATTGGAATCAATTAAAAGTCTCAAATTAGATTTATTTGAATATTTTTTGTATCAATTATTTTATTATTTAATTAATTAGATAATTACTACATCATCATTGTGTTATAACTAAATTTAATTATTTAATGTCTAAAAAATAAAATTAAAATAGAATTACATACAAAAGTATTTTATATTTCTAATGAATATTTATAGATGAATTTATATTATGTATAACCCTATATTATAAATGTTCTAGTTATTAAACATTGAATTTAACACTTTTAATTATTCTTTAAATAAAATAATAATATTTGTCCTGATCTAATCCAAGTGGACCTAAAGGATCATATTTTATTCCAAAGGTTTTTTTGGTCGAATTATACTTATCCAATAGAATTAGGACATGTTTTAGGGTAATTATGCAATCATTTTTACCCTTAATCACCATATTCATTTTTAAATGTGGTAAATAAATGTCCAAAGTTACTATTCACCAAAAATTATTTTCATCTTATTTACAAAATTTTACATACTGATATCAACTGTTTCTCTCATATTTTTTAAAATCAACTCATAGAAGCTCTAAAAATATGTCTTAAGCGAATTTTTAAATTCTCCTAGGAGGTGGGTAAAGACAGAAAAAAGTTCAATAAAATTTTATATATTTAATATTATTACCAAATAAATCCAATGAATTACATTGAAAATATATATGTATTATGTATCTATTATTACCTAAAATAAATTAAAATAAAATTATTAATTATTTAATTTAAAAGTCGATTTAAAACAATAACATAGTATTTTTCAATATTTATCAAAATTGAATGTTATCAGAAAAATTCCAAAAATTCACTCTAAGCTAATTATGATATTCCGAATCCAAAAATGAAGTCCATTTTGATTGATAAAATTTATAAAATTTCAAAAAGTGTGTATTACTGTTTATAATGGATTGTTTGATTGGTTGTGGTGTGTCTGAACTCAATGTTGCATACAACCAAGCTACTATATTATTAAAAGATTAATGTATCATGGATCCTGGGGGTGTTACATTATCCCCTACTTAAAATAATGCCATTCTCAAAATTTATAGAATATTTCTGCATAAAATGATTTGGGTGGTTCTTCGTTAGATGTTCCTCGGGCTCCCACATTGCCTCTTCCATGTTATGGTTTCTCCATAGATCTTTTACAAGACGAGTCATTCAGTTTATCAGAAGTTGTTCCCTGGAATCAAGAATTCTGATAGACTCTTCCCAATAAGACAGATCAGGTTCCAGTTCTAATTCTTCATAGGTGATTAGATGCATTATTTCAGGCATGTATTTTCTCAATAGTGATACGTGGAACATATCATGAACATTGGAGATACTTGGAGGCATTTCCAAACAGTAAGAAACAACTCCAATTCGTTCTACAATTTTGAAAGGTCTGATATACCTGGGACTCAATTTAACCTTCTTACCGAAAAATCTAACACCCTACTATTGAGATAACTTCAATAAAACACGGTCTCTTACTTAAAATTCCATATTCTTCATTCAATTTTTGGAATAGCTATTTTCCCTACATTGGGATGCATTGATTTGGGTTTGGATAATATTAACCCTTTATATAGTTTTCTTAACTTGTTGTGGGCTTACATGATTTCTTTAACTAATAACATCCCTACAAGTGGGTGTGCAACATCTCTTTCTATATAATGTTTCATATGGTGACATCTGAATACTTGACTGGAATCTATTATTATAGGAAAATTCTACCATAAGAAAATATTGATCCCACATACCATGATAGTCATGTGAGAAAGATCTCAAAATGTATTCTATGGTTTGAATAGTCCGTTCTGATTTTCCATCAGTTTGGGGGTGGTAGGCAATGCTCAAATTAAGTTCAGTATCTAGGGCTTTCTGAATAATTTTCCAGAATCATGAAGTAAAATGGGGATCATGATCAGAAAAAATCTATAAGGGTACTCTATAAAGTCTTACAACATCATTAAGATATAGTCTTTCTAGATGTTCAAGTTTTAAACCATCTCTTATAGCCAGAAAATGTGTTGACATTGTGAAACAATCAACAATGACCCATATTTCATAATTCCTTATATGTGTATTTGGTATCCCCATGAAAAAGTCCATTGTAATATTATCCCATTTCCACTCAGGTATAGCAACAGGTTTTATGACTCTTTAGGGTTGTTGACTTCCATCTTTCATTTTTTCACAAACCATACATCTCAACAGAAAATCAGAAATCATTATCTTCATGTTGTGCAACCAAAAATGTTGTTTTAAATCTCTATACACCATATTGCTACCAAAGTGTATAGAAAAATTGTAACTATGACCATCATCCAACAATTCCTTTTTTAGATCAGGTATATCAGGAACACAAAGCCTCTTCCCAAATTTGAAAATTCCATTTTTATATATGAAGTCGATCAATCTCCCATCGTTTACATGGTTACTTTTCTTTTGAAATTCCCCATCATCAGTCTGATAACTTTTTATCCTTTATAGTAAAGATGGTTTGGAATCCATTTGAAAAAGTATTGATGTTTCAACTTCAATGATTATTCCCATATCCAGTTTTACTAGATCCATGAAAATAGTATCCCTTTCAACTCTTATCTTATTCAAAACTCCATGATCCTTTCTGCTCAATGCATCTTCCACCTTATTTACATTTTCTAGGCGGTAGTGTATTGTGAAATCATAATCCTTGAGTACTTCAAGCCATCTCCTTTACCTCATGTTGAGTTCTTTCTAAGAGAAAATATACCTCAAACACTTGTGATCGGTATATAACTCACATTTTCACCATAGAGATAATGAATTCAAATCTTCAATGAAAATATTACATCTTTTAACTGAAGATCATGAGTAGGATAGTATTTCTCATGAATTTTTATCAATTGGGTTGCATAGGTGACAACTCTATCATTTTTTATAAGGACACAAACATGTCGTTTTGTTGAAGCATCACTATAAATAACAAACCCATCGTTCCCTGATGGTAGAGTCAAGATAAGAGCGTTTACTAAATATTATCATCAGTTATTCAAAACATTCTTCACAATATTTTGTCCAAACAAATTTAACCCCATTACGTGTCAGCTTGTTTAATGGGTTAGCCTACTAGGAAAAATTCTGTAAGAAACGTCGATAGTAACCTGCTAAACCAATAAAATTGTGTACCTCTGTAACACTCATCGGTGTTGTCCATTCTTGGATTACCTTGGTCTTTCAAGTATCAAAATATATTCAATACTTAGAGAAAATATGGCCTAGAAATTAAATCTATTGAATCCATAATTCACACTTTCTAAACATCCCATATAATTCAATTCTTCTAAGAGTCATTATGATAATGCCCAAGTGTTTTTCATGATCTTCGTAACTTTTTTGTATACCAAGTTATAATCAATAAATACAACATAAAAGCCATCAAATATTCATTGAAAACTATATTCATTATATTAATGAAGATAGAGGGTTCATTATTCAATCAAAAAGGCATTACTGTAAACCTGTAATTCCCATACCTGGTTAAAAATTCTATTTTTGGAATGTATTCCTTCTTCACACACAATTGATGATATTCAAATCTTAGTTCAATCATTGAAAAATATTGAGCTCCATGAAGTTGGTCGAATAAATCAGCAATGTGATTAGGGGATACTTTTTCTATATTGTTATAGAATTGATCTCTATTTAGTTAATGCACGACCTCATTGATTTGTCTTTCATTATAACAAAAAGGACAGGGGCTCCCCAAAGAGAAAAACTAGGGTGAATAAATTCTTTATTACTCAATTCCTATTGTTTTTTCTTTAGGTCCACTAATTCCACAGTGTAAATTTTATAAGGGGTCTTCGATATTTTCCATGAACTAGAAATTAAATCAACGGAAAACTCAATTTCTCGTTCTGGAGGATGTCCAGGTAAATCCTCAAGAAACACGTCAACATATTCTTGCACAATAGGTACGTCCTATATTTGAACATTACTTTCCTCACCCATAGTTATTTCATTCACTTATTCTCTAATAATTGAATTTAGTAGAGCTACTGGGGGTGGATCTAGATAATAATCAAGTGGTGATGCTTCTTATCTAGATATAAGGTACTCATTATCATCATATAAATTTGTAACCTTCTTCTTCTTATAATAAATATTCACATCAGGGTCTGAAATCCAATCCATTCTGAGGATTATATTAAATTCAATCACGGGTATGATGATGAGATAAGAAGATAACGAACATTTATATGCTCTAATTGGAACTAATTCACAAATCGTTGTTGCGGTAATACTTTCCTAAGGATTTTTGACTGAAAACTCCCTAGTAAGTCAAATTGAAAATATCTAACTTTCTTATAAAACAAGTATGATATAAAACAATGGGATGATCCAGAATCAAATAAAGAATTTGAAAAACTTGAAGAGAACATTAAATTATCTTCCACCACATCTTTTAGAGCTTCATCCTCAGTAGAAGTGATTGCATAAGCTTGTCCTTTCTTCCTTGGCATTTTATGGGGTAAATTCCCTTGGTGCATAAGAAATTCATTTTCATAATGCCCCCTTTTTTTACAATTGTACATTAAACATCCTATTTCATCCCCTTGCAATCACAAGCATGATGTCCTTTTGACCACACTTGTAATAGACCCCCATTCTCTTATGGAAAGTACCTGGGTTTTTCATTCCACATTTACCACAGGATGGATATTCAACTTTTCCATTATTCCTCTTATTTCAATATCTATAGTGTTCAACAGATCTCTTTTTCTCATGATTTTCTATAATAACGTCAGACTTACGGACTGAATTTTATATCTTGATAGTGCATAAGACAATATCATTATATGATGAGATTGATTTTGAGACAAATTCTTGATGGATAAATAGTTTTAAACCATAAATAATAGATCAATCTTACACCTTGTCTTATGTATATAATCTGTTGCATTCCTTGATATTCATGTAAAGATAGCCTTATACTTTGTGACATTCTCATCCTCCTTTTTCCTCAGACTTAGAAATTGTCCTTCCATATCTACTCGACGGTCATGTGGAAGGTTTTTTTCCAAGAAAATATCATTAAACTCCCTACATTCCATGTTATACACTTCATAATATTCCTTTGTGTTTTGGATTGATTACCACTATTGATCTGCATCTCCTATGAGGCGGTAAACTTCCCTGACAACTTTTTCCATTTCGCTATTCCCCAAAGCATGAAATATTTTATCTATGTGATTTATCCATTGCTCAGTGACTAATGGATTTGAAAACCCATTGAATGTTGTTGTTTGTTTCTTCATGAATTTTTCTAACATTGATCCTCCAAGTTGTGGATCAGGGAGATCCATTCGGATAAGGTTATTATTCATAACCTGAGTGTGTTGTACCAGTATAGTGATAAGATGATCAATACCATTTGCTTCACCCACTCAACTATAATTATGTTGTGTAGGAGGGAATTCCCTACATCGATTACGTGCATTGATAGAGTTTACATTCCTTCCACTAGGATTCATTTCTAAACAGTGGCGTACAATAGATTAGTTTTTGAATCACAATAAATAAATCCAAACATGTAAAACAGTTAACATAAATTGAACAGTTTATGGATATAATCCATAATCATAGAAATTTTTCATTGAGGAAGTATATACTCATAAACCCTTCATAATGAATTGTAAATAATATTAGAATTATCCTATGCATATTCCCCTCGAGTGTCGTAACCAAGAGTGCAGCAAGGCCGGTAGTCATTCACCAATTCTCGTTCGAGTCTTGCTAAAAGTGATGTTTTCTTGTTTAACCCCAAGGTACATCTATGCCAAAGTCACCTCTACCAACTAACATCCAGACATATATGTATTTCTTGGAAAACTCAAAAAATCTCTATGTACCAAAATTCTATAAAGTTATTTTATTCTAATCATCAATGTCTACCTTAGGGTAATGTACTCTAATCATAGTATTTCTAATTCGAGTTTCTAATTTTTGTACTAAACTTACTGTGATGCCAACTGTAGCACCCCAACCCCATTTACCCTTAGTTAGTTCCTTATTACATAACATTGGCATGATCACTTGGGATCAAATCCTGAAAGACTAGTTAGTTTAGTATCATTGGATGTACTATATACATTCATAAGTTTTACATTACATCATTAAATAAAAACATCAACAACATTTTTTACCATTTGGAAACACATATATCTTTATCCTATCACTGAAGGTCAACCAAATATACTTCTTCACATCCTGTGAAAAATAAAACATAGTAAGGGGAGATCAGATTCTCAGTATGGATAACAATATAGAGGAAACATTCATAAACAATAATTAAAATTTAAGTCAATGTATAAGACTAAAAATCCTTTTAAACCAAAATTTTTTTATAATATATAAAATATAAAATAAAATAATTCCATTTACTTATTCCCTTTGATATTCAACTAGTCGAATAATCACATGCAATATCAATAGTCACATTCATCATGACGGAATGCATAATAACAGACTTCATAACCAAAAGTCAAGGCATTTTCCCAAGACTACAAATAAGATTTTTTCAAGGCCTTCTTCCAAGACACTAGTTTGTCTCATGATACCTAACAATGCATTGAAGAGATGAAGCAGACTCCACCTATCATTGACAAAGTACAAGGCATTCCCCATATGAAAAGGTTTAAAAATAACCTAAACATTCATATTAAAACTACCAAACGAAATGAAAATACTCTATCAATAAACCATGATTGGATTAAAAATAACACATCCACAGTCAAACATATCACAAAACCTTCAATAAAATATGGAGGGTTTGTATGATAATAAATAAACTTCAAATAAGCTTAAACTCCATCAAAGGATGTTGATATTGATGAAATCAAAACCTTTTTTAGAGAAATATCTCTTCCTATTTGCAAATCTTTTCGAAGTAATATAATTATAAAAGAAAACATTTATTTTTAAAATATTTATATAAACTTTTAATGGAAGATTCTACAGTGATATAATGGCGGAAAATATCTACACCCACCGTACAAGTTAAAAAAACATTCTTACATTAATTTTTTCGAAAAGGTCATAAAGTACTTTGGTTGGAAAACGACCGAAAGATTCCATTAAAACCATTTTATAAAAATTAAAATAAGGGTATAAATGAAATTAACCCATATTCTATTAAATAGTAATAATATTGTGAAAGAAATTTTTAAGAAACATGGATTTGGATGATAATGTGGTCCTAGTAGATACTTACGTAAAAACAACCTCGGATAATAAAGAGATTGTGAAATTAACCCTTACCCTGTACTTTTCCTTAGACGAGGGTACATTAAAATATTTTATAATAGTTCAATAATTGTTATTAAATTATACACGAACCATATAAGTAAATATGATATCATATATGATCTTTTAATATTACATTGTTAATAATATTTTAGTATTATCGTCGTTTCGGGTGTTAACTGATTCATTTTCCTTTATATTATTTGTGACATAAGTAATGCTTTTATGGATAGGATGTATCTTATTCATATTCATAATTCTATTAAGCCTTTCAATATAGTTTTTTAATCATCAAATTAAAATTTTTCTTTAATGGGTACGATGGGTAATGAATCTCGTCGCGTTCGTGGAGAAAGTAATTTGTACGTAGACACGAGCGACCATATCATTCTTTTGATATTAAAATCGTATATAATTTGACTATATATCATATATATAGAATAATTATAATGGTATGTTGATTTTTTAACTCATTTATACTCATTCTAATTCCAATCCATATCATAATGTGTTTTAATATAAAACTACACCACGACGTGATGAGAGTAATCCTTACGTACGTACGTATGGTGAAATTGTCATTTATAGGGTGGATAGAATGACGAATATGGTTGTAAAATTATTATAATAACATCACAATATATTTAATATACTTGAGTAATTATTTTATTATGGAAACAATATAGAAATAGGAAGTGGAAGAAGAAAAGAACTTGAAAGGGGTGACGAAATATTTACCTCTTCTTCAGGTTCTTCCTTTTGATTTGATAAAAAGTGCTCTATATGATGGATTTAAGACTAAATTATGGCCACTAGGTTGAAGGTAGTACATTTTAGAGGATAATTTGGCAGTGGTTGGCCAAGTCAAATGGCTTTGAAGGTGCGAATTTGAGAGAAGGGGATGTTCCCTTTTATAAGAGAGATGATGGCCATTTTAGGAAAAGATTGAAATATCTTTTTATAATAAATTAATTTTAGTTTTATAATATATTCAAAATGAATTAATTAAAGGCCAAGGTGTGGATGGGTTGAAAACCATTCAAAAAATTGGTTTTAGATAGGTTTCTGTCATCATATTAACCTTATCTTTTAGATTTAACTCTTAGTTAAATAGTTTGACATTTACAATGTCTCTTTGTATTTTCATATTATATGTTTAATAAACATACTATAAATTCCCAAGAGAACCTCAAGTGGTTCATTAATGAATTATATATTATTAATTAATCCATTTTTTCTATTCTTATATTTTTATGAATAAAATATAAATTGTTATTATAATATTTGTTTAAAAAAATCTTTTATGTAAATTTTGAAACTACTTAGTATTTTGTTTTTGTTAAATTCATAAAATAATTATTATTTTTTAAAAAAAAATCGTTTAATCAACCCTTAAATTTCATATTAACATTTAAAATTAGTGGAATTCATTAAAAATAATAAATTATATTTATTTTTTATTTATAATATCAATTAATTTAATCATTCATTAATAAAGTAATTACTACATCATCATTATCTCATAAATAAATTTAATAATTTAATACTTAAAAATTATAAATACAAAAATATTATGTAAAAAATATTATTATCTTTCTAATTAATTTTTATAGTATAATTCATATAATGTATAACACTATATAAAAATGTATTATTTATTAAACATTGAATTTAACTCTTTTGACTCTTCTTTCAATAAAATAATAATTAATTTCAAAATATAATCCAAGTGTATATAGAGGATCATATTTTATTTCTAATGTTTTTTGGTCTAATTATACTTATCATATAGAATTAGGACATGTTTTAGGGTAATTATGATATCATTTGTACCCATAATCTCCATATTTACTTTTAACTATGGTAAATAATAGTCAAATGCTACAAATAACCAAAAATTATTGTCATATTATTGAAAAAAATGTTACTTACTAATATCAACCATGTATTTTTCAATTTTGAAATTCAACTCACAGAAGCAGTATAATTATGTTTTATGTAAATTGGAAAATGCCTCAAAAAGGTGGGTAAAAGAGGGTAAAAAATTCAATAAAAGTTAATATATCTAATATTATTACAAAATGACTCTAATAAATTGCATTGAACATATATAGGTATTATAAATCTATTTTTTCGTAAAATAAATTAAAATAAGATAATTAATTATTTAATTAAAAAGTCTGTTTTAAACAATAACACAGTGTTTTTCACTATTCATAAAAAATTGAATTTTTTCAAAAAAATACCTAAAATTCGTGATAAGATAATTTCGATATTCATAATCCAAAAATGATGTCCATTTTGAAAGATAAAATTTATAAAATTTAAAAATGTGGGTATTACTATTAATAACAGCTAGTTTGATTGGTTGGTTGTGTTTGAACTCGAAGTTGCGTACAACACAAGCAATTGTATTATTCAAAGGGAAATGTACCTTGGATGTATGGGGTGTAACACTCATAATTTTTTTTAAAAAAAATGAAACATCAATGAAAAAAAGATCAAGAAAAACCTAAAAAACTTCCAGGTATTATTCATGCATCTCCATCTATCTCTCCCAAGTACACTCCTTCTGGCCACAATGCCTTCGCAACACACGAACCAAGAGAATAGTCTTCCTAAGAAATTTATTATCCAGATAATCCTAGATCTCTATTGGACACTACAAAAATGTCACATAATCCTTGATATGAAATTATCCCAAGTCATTGACATGAGAGTCTTTGTGAAGACACCGATGATGATAAGAGACTTTTAAGATGTCTTGGATCCTCTCCAACCACAAAGACAATGCCAACAAGTATTCCACCATGCCAACTCACCCCAACAACACAAAGGGTCCAAATATTTTAGGAGAAATATAACTCTGTCTTCCAAACCTCTACTCTCCACGTTGAGGAGAATCCTATAAGAACACATGTCCCCAAACATCAAACTCTAAGGGCCTCCTCCTACAATAGACATGAGACTGATTTTTTGTCCAGCACTAGTTTCATCATCGCACAAATTATCTGAACATTATCTATCAGGATCTACACCATATTAGGACCAATCACATCAATATTCCAATCCTACATACCACACAATATAGAATTATATAGTCTCCCATAAAAATCTTCAAACAGTGCCATTTCAATGTAAGAGTGGTAGATATTATTATAGGAATTCCCTACCAAAGGAAAGTGTCGGTACCATGGTCCACCTATGTACATGATGCATGCTCATAGCATATACACCATCATCTGGATAATACGTTTCATATTCCAATATTTTTGGTTGTAGAATGTAGTTTTGAGGCATACGTGAGTGCCAAAAACATATTACAATCCCCTCTAGAATCATGAGGTAAACTAGGTGTCCCAATATGAGATAATAGACCTCATAAATCTAGGAAAATACACCACTTAAACCACATACCTTTTTATCCAAAGTATCTACTATTCCCAACTCCTTGATTGTTAACAACTAGGCTGATTTTGCAAACTTATTCACTATTACCCAGATAATATCACAACCACCTTGAGATCTAGGTAACCCTAGGATGAAATACATTAATATTCCATCCCATTTATACTCGAGACTATCCATGGTCTTTACAAACTAGAAGGTAAATTATGCTCTAACTTTACTTGCTGGAAAACAAATAAATTCACCCCAAACTCCACCACTGACGATTTCATTCAGGGCCACCAAAACTACACCCTCAAGCCAATTTACATCTTGTAAGTTCCTAGATGCAATGAAAAATGTGAGCTATAAAACTCAAAAAGTATTAGATCATGTATTACAACCATAACAAACAACGTTACACAAAACAAAATATAGTTCCAACCATCCTATAACCATCCCTCCAAAGCATCACCATGGCCAACATGATCACACATCACCTCTTACTCTAAGTATCCCCACTAAGACTCTTCCACATGCTATGTTAGAGAATATTGTATTGTCATATAAAACAAACAACTTCTACCACAATACACTCTTAGTTCTAAGTGCAAGGCTTCCATCCCCTCCATCGCTCTCTATGAATACATAGATTCTCGAACAACATCATTCTACAAATTTCTTATCAAATAATCATTTGCATCGTTTCCCATCTGTCTCAAGGAAATTTAACTAGAAGGACTATCATAGGATGAATATATCCGAGGATTATTATAATATATGGAATGAGACCAGCTGGTGAAAAAAAATCAATACTAAACTCAAATTTCTCTCCTGGAGAATTTGGAACAATGTTGTTGCGTCTAATTCCAACGTCAAACACCTAGGTATCTCCATGGCCTCCTGTTGTTAGTGTTGTTTGGACAGAAAACAAGAGAATAAGAGCCATATTTGTTTTGAATGGGTTTGGGCGTGCATGGTTTGGAGTACCTTTAGGGTGTTTACATATTACTATTTATAGGTGGCCAGTATTGATGTGTTACTGGAGCGCTGGTTTCAGGGGTCCGATGGTTCAGAGGTGGAAAAGATGCCGTGATCCTTAATAATTAATAAGGGATACTGGTGCTTATGGAAATCTAGGAACTGTGCCAGGTTCGAAGGGATTATTTCCATTGGTATTTCCATCATGGTAAGAGTTCGGTGCATGATAGTCGAGCTGATTTTCCATTCTGTTAACTGAAATGAGGCTCCGTCCATTTTCTTGTTGAGTGCCCCTGTGGCTGTAGTTCTTCCCTTTATTTCTAGGGGACTTTGGGTTCGATGGGTTCCTCTTGAGTTCAGAATCAAGCTCAACACGAATGGGTCCTGTGTCCTGGGGGACATGCATGGCGATGGGAAGATTCGTGATACTAGGGGAAGTGTCGTCCTGGAATTCACATCTCACTTTGGGAGTGGCAATTCCATTCGGGCGGAGGCTAGAGTTGTTCTCTCAGGTCTTTCAATCAGCAGGGAATGTGACATTTCTATTTCCCAGGTGTAGACTGATTCTATGATTATCCATGATGATTTACTTGGGGAAGGCTTTTTCCCTGGGTCAATCTCTTAAATCATTTGACAATGTAAGTCAGTCCTAAGCGATTACATTTTGTTCACCCACATTTGGCGGGAGGGGAACAAAGTGGAAGACTATTTGGCCTCCCTAGCTGCTCATGGTACCCTATTTAGTTTCCTTTCTGAAGCCTCCTTAATAAAACCCGATGGTATGAACTTGATTCGGGCCGATACCCTTGGATTGTATTACTTTCGGCCTCTATAGGTTCTACTTGTTCTCTTTTCATGTAGCCTTTTTTCCTAATAATAAAATTATAATGGTGATGATGATGAGAGGACAGTATCACAAATGATGTTCTCCGTCATGTAATAAAAAATTTCTGGACACTGATTATGACCCAAAAATATTGTTATTTCACATTAATATATGTTAATGATGATGAAACATAAGATGAATTGGGTATAAAAATATGATAATAACCCAAGATACCATAAAAACTATGATCCTCTACCACATTCTTGGGTGATACCCAAGAAACAACTAGTTCAACCATCATTGGTTATAATATAACACCCTAATGGGTCACCACATGGACAAGGATGTGCACCACCTATGTCCAAATCTTACACTTGGACAAGCTTCTATAGAGATGGTGGTGCAGAAGAAAATGGAAGAAGGTAATGAGATTCTCAAATCCTCTTCCGACATCAAATAGACTAATATTTCATTGATGAATATGATGAATAACTAGTCTATGGAGAAACAAAAATGGATTTCATAATTCCCAGGAATACAGCTAGTGAATTCGTAAAACCGAATGACATGAATACTAAATCTAAGTTCCCAAACCGGCATCTGAAGTCAGACTTTGGGATATCTCCCTTCTTCACCCTTAATGGATGTTATCCAGACTACATCTCGATCATAGGAAACCAACTCACCTATTTTAATTGGTTAAAAATATATTATATCCTCAGAGGAGGGTAACAATTCTTAACTATCAGTTAACTCAACCTCCGATAGTCTATACAAAAACTTATACTACCATATTCCTTTTCAAAAATAAAAATGGAGCACCCCAATAAGATACACTGGGGCAGATAAATACATTTTACATTAGATCATCTATCTCAATCCATAACTCCCAAAAATCATAGGGTTTCATTAAATAAGAAGAAATTAAAATTAGATAATCATCGGGCTACAAATCAATCAATCAATCAATAACACATCAAGTGGATAACATCACATAATTCAAGGAAAACATTTAGGAACTCCCCAAACACCCAAGGAACCTCTTCCTTCTTATCGTACAGTGATTCCACTAACAACTCATCCATAAAGGAATGAAGAGGATCCAAATGCTGACTCCACACCTATAAGCCCCACTCTCTAATGATAATCACACCTTGTCTATCAATATCTAAAAACATGAATCTCCTCCAGAAGAATTAGATAACATCATGTATGGAATCATGCTTTTCTATTATGATTATGACATTGTATGGTTACATATATGACAATAATATAACCCCATGGGACTGATATGGTTCCATCATTAGTCTACACCCTCAATACACATCAAACAAGAATGTCAGGACTCTGATTGGTAGACTCAACACTAAGGGAACGTGAAACCTATATATGAATATTCTCTGAGAATGGGATAGAGAAAGTGAAACAAAGGGGTGTGAGTATAATTAATCAATTAGACACATGAAAGGGTTTCAAATAAACTAATAATACCTCTCATGATCATTTGACTCACTAGAAATACTGGCTCTATTATATACAACTGAGCATTCCCATCTTCTCTTCATATCTATTGATAAACACCACCATAGACATTCCCATATTATGGGCCTTTAACATGAGTACCATCCTCAAGTCATACTATAAATGATCTATCTCCCCTTGGTAGAGCAAATTCATTCCACACCTTCTGCAGAAATGGTCTCACTGGAAATTGCTAAGGAGGCTGAAAATGAACCTGTCCACCCCCACCAAAAATAGATCTGGGAGCCACTGGGAAAAGAGTCTATAAATGAACATGAAAACCAAAACTAAAAAACAATCAATAATCTAATAACAAAATAACAGAAACCACCAAAAATAGGAGGACCAAAAGTAAATTACTGTGGTCGACTCCATTTTGGGCGAAACCTCAAAGGTCTAGGCACCTCAAAACATCCACTAACAACTATTCCTATCAAATAAATCAATAGGATCCCATATCATGGTATAACTACTCAGGATTACATCCTCTTGATCACATACTCCTTTTTCTGATCCACCAGATACATTGGAAACATAAAAGTTGTAATGACATACTATATACAAAGACATAGTGCCTCCTCAAGACATCTCACACGAGACTCTTCATATAGAAAGAGATATGGGGGAAACGTAAATGATATGTGAAAATTATACCAATATCCCACATTATAATACACTATCATAGAAGCTAGAGTAGCTCCAGTCTCTTCTCTTCCTTCAGGGATGATGAATGTAACTATTCCTAGAACTCCTTCTGGAATTAGACCCACAATACATCACCCACCTTCCTCTACACTATATATAAAAACCATCGTAGACTCACTTCTCTTAACATCGGAATGAATACAAAGTGTCCCATTATATTGTCAGTGCCCAAATAAAACTGAAGTTGATCTTATGATCCTCTATCCATCTCTTTGTCTCCATATCTCAATCACAATCCTTGTATATTCCAAATGCATTCCACAAGAAAATAACAAACATCCTCTTACACAAGTCATCCTATTTATCCAAATAAACCTTATATTGTTTAATCATGATAGCCTACAGATTCTTTAATACAAGATCCACACTCAGACGATGGTCACATGACATAGCATGAAGAAAACAAAATTTCATATGCCTGAGTAGTATGAAATTTTATCAAGGATTATCATAATTAAGTTTACTTAGTTACCACTTTTAACCTTCCCAAAAAACCCAATTCAAACAAGAACACAATTAAATATGATAAACGTAACATTCCTAGGTCTTTAAACAATAATAAGGTCTATCTTACTTGGTCGTTAAATAAGAAAAGAGTCCATGAAATGGATCATGGGGGACCATAAAATCCAATTTCCTAACTCGTATCTGTGGCCCATGTCATGCACCAAGGTCAACTGGAACTGTTGTCAGACCATCCTAGGAAATCTTCCCTATGCCTAACTCCAAACTCCGTCCTATCACTCAACAACCATCTTATGATAAAATTATTTCATGACCCCATATATCCAATGATACCCCAACTAGATTGGAAATGACGAATGAGAGATAATAACCCCCTAAGTCACATCCTCTAGTAGGCATTAGTTTGGCGACTAGAACCAATGGTGTTCAAATCTCACAATATGGGAGACATTGCCATTTTAAGAAAAAAAAAATCAAGGGAAAAGATGAGTTATCCACATTGAAAATCACTGGCATAATATAAAAATAAATCCAAAATCCATCCCACATTAATGTGTAATATAAGTATATTAAAATATAGAAATCTCAAATGTGAATACCAAATGTTAAGATAATCAGTGACAAACAACTGTCAAGATCTAAGTTAGCGAGGTCAATCACTACCAGTGAAATCCTCATGGAAACCTAAAAACAGTTTTATATAATTAATACATGTATAATTAGCTATAAAACCAATGGATCCCAAGTACATGTGAATGATGAATACTAATTCCCCTAAGAGAAAAAAATAGAACCAAACATCACCTAAGAAGATATACTAACCACCCAAACCTCAACATTGATCTCTCACTACGTAATGAAATCCATGTGATATAATATAAGTCAAATCAATGATAGGGTACCATGTAGCACATTTCCAATAGTATGCCTCTCTTTTCCAACGTTGAATGTCCTAGTTCTCCTATCCCTTCCGTACACCACAACACATTCCACCCGCACACACATGGGCCAAAAAAACACAACACGCCCAGCCCGAACACACCTAGTCCTCCAAACACACCAAACCAATACACACATGGGCCTCACAACACATCACATAACATCTTGAAGACACCTAGAAAAGCACACCATATCTCATTTCAATGATACCTGGGAAAGCACACCACCTCACACGCAAACACCTAGGCCATTACATCTCACCTGAAAACCCGTGGGATATCACAACCCCCATATAAGAAAATAGAATACCTCAATATATCCAGAAATGTGATTTCTTATACGCTATTAGAAGAGTGGGTGGAAAAGGGAGAGTACCCAACCATATGTAATCTACACTGGATGTTAGGAAATACACCATCCTCTGTGACAATGGGGGTGTTGGGAACATACTGCTCAACCATTGTGGGGTGTGAATAGAAATAAAAAGGAAAATACAATTATATATATAAATAATACAAAACACTCAATCGAATCATATGGGATTACAAAACAACTGGCCAACTCACAACACCATTACTTTATCTTTCACATCTAAATGAATAACAACACACAACAATCAACAAACCCCATTTAAAATTCTCATCCAATTTATTTAACCATATCTATTTTATTATCCAAACTAATCCAAACCCTTAAAACAATATTAAAAAGTAATTTATTCACTCCATCACTCCCCAAAAAACTTTCAATCATGACACATATCGAACACTATAGTAACTTTCATGGTAAATTAACAAACTTCACATTATAGCAACATCACACCACATCCTCTAGATACATGGTGAATCATTCATCATGTTATCAATGGAGAATCACTTATACCAGTAAATAATTTCCTTATTCAAAGGTAGTAACCCCAACAAATCATATGAACCAAAAATAACCCACAAGTCACAAAAACATCCAGAAATATAACATATTAGAACTAGTTTCACAGCCCTACTCCATCATCCCACCATGCCAGGATATGGAAATCAATAGAACATACCCCCTATGCACAACCATTTCCATAACCACATAACCACACCAAATAAAGAAAAACATTTTCATATTTAACAAGACATCCCTTTTTTATTCAACTTTTTAATTTTGGGGTCATCCCATAAATTTTATGATCATGGGGAATAAATTTATAACTGAATATACATGGCTAACCATTTATTAATTATGTAAATGTTCAATGGAAATAAACAAATGCATTCTAGAAGATATTTTGTGCGTAATCAATGTCCCCCAAGAACCATTATTTTATGTTGGTATTCAACCCTTACAAATCATAATACCAACAAAACAATTTGACAAAAACATGCATCAATTTTCCCAACCCCTATATATTGATCTCAAATAGATTCAATTATCATTATTTATCCATATTAATCCATGTTAAAAAGGGAAACTTCTATCTACACAAATTATATGATGAACAATTAATAATGATTAAGGAAAAAAATACTTGGAAGAAAATGCGATTGGAACTTCCTAGATACAGCAAAACATGGGCGTGCATGTAGCTAGAAAAGCTCAATGATAAAATAAACTAAAATCTGCATTTTAACAACATGATTCCTATGAGATGAAGAATTATGGGAATCCATATCAAGATAAAACAAGAAGGAAGAATCAATGGAGGTGGTATCTCTAATTTTGAAAGATCTAAACAATGTTATAGGTTTAGATACATTTTTTATTTTCAAATAAAGGTGGATTTGATCAATACCAAGTGATTTGACCAACCAAAATCCCCTTGACTCTTATTAATTTGAAGATAATATTTATGGGCTTTTAATTAGTCTCAAATCCTTTCAAATAAAGAAATAAAATTATTTTATGTCATAGAATATATCAAAATGGAAATCTATAAGAAGATAGAAACACTCTACATGGGTCACTGTTAGACAAGGAACTGCTTAGGGAGGCACCACTGCCAAGACACCATTTGGTTTGGCCACAATCATTGAGGCACCATTTGTGAGAAATATTTAGGAAATGAATTTCTCAACGAAAAACCACTAAATAAAAATACTACACCATTAGTGAGTCACCATGAGGCATGACACTACTAAGGCATGACTGGATGAGAGACCACGAGTGAGCCATCACAAATGAGTGACTACCGCGAAGACACCACCAATGAGTGAAGACTAGTGTGCCATTGCCAGAGATCTACCACTACTGAGATACTAGTAGTGAGAACCCTCTAGTGAGCGACAACTAGGGTGATCCACCGCTAGGGTGAGCCACCACTATAAAACATCGAAAACTTGGAATTTTGTAAAGTGTTTAAATGGGTCACCTTGACCCCCCAAAACACAAAAAACCCTAGATTCCCACAATGTAATGGACCGTAGAGATCTGGACCACTATAATGCTGTTTTTGAGAATGTTGTTCTATGGAAAGATTGTATTATTCTGAGAATACATAGATGTATAGTATCAGACTAAGCATCACTAGTGACAAACGTTTCTAGAAATATAATTTTTCTGATCAGATAATCTATCTGTTTCATGTCCATCGGCATGGAGTTCATGTTTAATCAGACTCAATGTTGGTTAGAAAGTTGGAATGTTGATGAATAGGTTGAATTAAGACAATGATTTTAGGAATTCGAATGTTCTCTACATTCTAACCATAATCCATCTTATTCTTTTTCAGTTTTCAATTCTCAAATATCATATGTTTTTATAAAACATGAGTTGAAAGCCTTGTAAAGAAGAGTGGGAGAATTGGTCAATCCAAATATAATGAGTTTTTTTTATGAAATAATGTTATTAAGGTATTATAAGTCATTATAAATTCATATATAAGATAAAAAATTATTTTCTTATTATAGATTTATCATAAATAATGATAAATTCTCATGATAAAATTCTTTGATGAATGGAGGATAATGATGTTTCCTTAATCATTTATATCAATTCTAGAATCCTGTACATTGAAGATCATATCCATAATTATGTGACTCAAAATTTGTTTTATGTCAGTCTGAGTAATACTGATAATGAATCATGATTTTCTGAGTGTTTTCTTCATGATAAGTAGAATATCTAAGTAACTAGAGATTGATCCAATGGAAAGAGGTTATTTCTTAAAGAAAAAGGATTCTAAAAATGTTTTTAGACATGATAAAATGTAAAATTATTATTATAATTTTGATACTAATCCACCAGACGAGGAGAAATATTTGATCCAATCGATGATTTCTCCATACAATAAAACCATCAGGAGAAGTGCTTAAAGAAAAATAAGTGGTATGAAATGATGTTATCATATTGTGAGGACAATCAAGATGAGAATACTATTATAATGAGGAAGTGATTGAAAATGTTACAAGTGATTGAGTTTTTACTTTTATCTAAATTATTTACATGTTTAAACCATGTTTATGGATGATTCACTTTATTTGGTTAGTTTATTGGATAAAGACAACATACTGATATTCCATTAGATACATAAATTTCATCAAATGTTGTTTTAGAAATAAATTCATTTAGAATGAGGAGAGAATGATTCATGATAATGATCAAAGGATGTTCCATTGGATTGAAGAATGTATAGGATGTCTAAGATGGTTGGTTAAGGGGAAGACCCAAGGCGATTCTTGATGGTGTGTAAATAGTTTATGTTTTAAAACATGAAATACAAAAATTAAATTATATCAAATTTTTTGAACTTTTGATAGCCAGTAAGGTATTCCGATTTCCCACAATTGAGATTATGATCATCTTATAAATATATTCAACATACATTCATATTATATAACCATTCACATGGGAGGAAAATAAATATCACTATAGAATTAATTTTAAAGTTAGCTTTCTTTACCGTGACCTTATTATAAGGTAAAAAAATGAATGATTTATTTTAATAGACAGAGTAATATCAGAAAACGAAATTGAGAGATGTTTGATTAATGATGATATATAATGGGTTCATTATACTGGGAACATCATAATAAATTCATTGTTTAGATTCTATCTCACATAACTCTATTCGACTGAGAGAATCAGACCTAGCCATATCATTCTAAGGATTTTGGATAGATAATGTGTGGTGAAGATTTAACAAAAGTATCATTCTTTTGTTTTGGATATTTTTTTGTAAGAAACAATTATAAACTACATGAAGTCAATTTAATTATACCTATAAAGAAATATAAGGTGACTAAAGTGAGTAGTAAAATGTTATATTCCTTCTTGGTAATATTTAATTTCCATAGAACTATGGTAATGTCTATGGAAGGGATTTAGGTTCTCACATTGTTGAAAAAACTAATAAAACTATTGTTCTTTAAATTATATCATTATTTTCAAGGTTTTTTATTTAATAATTGAAGATAAAGTAAATAAAATTAAATTCTTTCATTAGATAAAGGTTTTAAATCATTGTATCATTTAAAAAGTGAACAACAGATTTATCTCCTCCTCTCTGTTGTTATTTGATCCATTTGAACTTTAGTGGCACTACAGCAGGTATCACTGGTGGATAATGGACCTCCACCTCTTTATCATGGTCATTGTTACCCACCTAGAGTACGTCATGAATATTTTTTAGTGGTATAGCAATAAAACATCCAAGGGAACACTTAAATAAGATACCGAATAAGACATGATTACTGATTGAAAGAAAACTAATGGAAAGGGTTTACTACCCAAAAAACCAAATAATTGGTTAGGGTGTTTCCAAGTGATCATATGTATATTTATTGTTTTTATTATATATGGATTGCCAATTTTTATTTATGGTCTAAAAAACTCATTAAATTGCACCTGAAATTTCGATAGATAGGAAAACATTTTACATATAATTTAAAATTAATATATTAATTTTAAAATTTTGGGTAAAAAAATGCAAGGATAAATTAAAAGGATTTTTATTCCCTGTTTATAAAGGAATATAGTCTTTATAAGTCAAGATTTATGCCCATTTGAATCCAACTAAATCCCTTATATTTGGTCTCCAAATATAATGTGTAAAATACGATTGTTAGAATCAATTATTTACCATTTTTAATTTATAGAGAAACATATAAATTATAAATTTAAATTGGATATCTCATAATCTTATCCAACCTCCTCCTCATGTAACCCGGGTTATATTGCTTATATGGACCATAATTATCTATTTAAGATGCCTCTATTAATATATAAAAGAAACAAAAATTAATATGATGCATACATTTCTAAAAACCAATTTTTTTTATTAATATGTCACTAGTGTCAACGTCACAACCAAGGTACACTCAATAATCATAGGAAAGAAATTTTATGTAAGTAATAAAATGAAAATATATGGAAATTAATATGTATGGAATATACATAACTGGGTTCTTGTAATGATTAATATATCAATATTACATTTCATATATATTCATGTTTAAATATCAATAAGGATACAAAATCAAGCATTAGTATCAAATAAATAAGCAATAAACTCAAAAGAAGATTAATATCATAAACATAATGATGTAATTTCATTCCTCTAAAAAAATATAAAAATATATACATGTTATGAGGAATATAGAATAATAAATGACGTATAAATGAATCAAAAATGAAAAAAAAACAATTAAACAATCCCAAGAATTATCCTGGTAATATGTTAACATGCTCTTATACAAATGAAATCAACAAAGTATCTAATGTTGGATGATTTAATTTACCACACTTGTGATCATATAATCCTGATGGGTACCAATGGTGGCCTAGAAAAGGTGTAACATAGATCCCAATAGACCACCACCAACAGTGTCCACACAATCCAGTCTATAAATATAAACAGAAATAGTCTGATGGTATTTATAAAAGAAATGAAGTGAGAAAATAAATAATAGTTACAATCTTAAGACATTATTAGAAATTTCCATGAATATCTGATGATTAAATTAATTATGATTATTTTATAATATAGTGATCATGTGTAAAATATATCATAAATCCATTAAATTAAAATAATAATAGAATATTCATGGTCTAACCAAGGATTACATGGCCTAAGGGTTGAGGCCAAATCATAGTTTTAACTCATTCTGACTGACTATTAGGTGTCATTGTTTAACCATGGGGTACACCAAAGGGATTCCAATGTAAAATATTATAACTCAATCCATATATTCCATCTATTTTAATCACGAGATATTCATTATGGGGGAAACAGTGTGAAATCTTGTCGTTATTTATCAAAAGACATTAAGTGGAATCCGAGGAGCATAACGAAAGAATTTTAATATCCAAAAACGTGTAAAGTGAATCACCAATACAATTCTGAGGCATTAAAATAATAATAAAAAGAAAAACTTATATGGTGGATGATTCCTATGACAATCATCTCAATTAACCAGAATGACATCCTTTGACTGCTCATGGAATTCACCTACGACACCAAGGTGGTCCCAATTCTGACAATTCCTATAAAGATGAAAAATTTCAAAATATAAAAGGAACCTTATGAAAATTTCACATATATATATATATATGTCATTATAATCCATGTAATATGAATACATAAAATAATTTATTAGGTACATATTATTACATCTAATCCTAAATGATAATGTAAAATAAAAAAATGTAACCATTTATCAATTAAATTATTTTGGTAAGTCCATGAAACATCCATATATATATTTTTTCCATTTAGCAATTTAATGTATCATTTTTTTGGGACCAAACACTTATCTCATTAAAGGTCAAGTAGTGAAAACCATAATAGTGTCCTATATAAAAACAAAAAATAGAGACTTTAAAGTGAAGATCATACCTAGATTAATCCATTATGACAATTGAATTTTGATTAAGATGTTCCACGAATATGTTGTTGAAAAACCTAGGTTGAGAGGCATAAAGAGATTAAACATGAGAAAATTAAGGCTCTTGATCATTAAAAATATGAAATAAATAAGAAGGTTCCAGATAGAAAAATAAATGTTCAAATATTAATTTCACCCCTCCATTTATGGGTGTGTATTTTGGCATCATGTTTTTCTAAAATGCACACTGAACTTGGATCGCTTATTTTCCAAGGGAATTCATGGTTTATACACACTATTGGAGAAAACTTGTTTCAAAAATTTAATTTTCAATGTTATTTTCCTTATTTATCATGCAAATATGTGTGGGAATTGTCAAATAGTTAGAGAAAACCATGTGTCCCTATTATTTACACTCAAAACACCTCACCGTTTGATCAAATTTGTCACACTATGATCCATGGTTTCTAATAACTATTTGTTCCATTTGTTTTTTAACTGGTCAGGGTTTCATGCTCGGAACAATCCTTAAAAACCCAATTTACCATTAGTATTTAATTGAGATCCTCGATTAAAATAAAAACATAGAATTAAACTGAAAATAAAGGTTTCTATACCTCAATGAAAAACCAGGTTCTTTCAGAATAAATCTCATGAAGGGTCATATTACCACAATATTGGGAGGTCAGTTTACTAATAACATAAAAAAATTGGTAAAATTTGAATAAAATCTATTTAAATGAATAATATTATATGGATATTCAATCACATTGTAGTACATAAATATTGAAAGAATAGAATATTTAGTCAATAATCCAATATTATCAATATTGTTAATGTGCACAAAAATAAATCCATATCCTATAAATAAATTCATGATATAAAAACCATTACTTTAATTCTTTATATCCAAATAATTTCATAAATCACTAAAAAAAGAACTAACATAATAATATATTAATGAAACATATTTATTTATATCTAAATTTTATAAAAAACATATAAAATTGTTCTCTACATCTTTATTAGCATTTAATTTTCAATTTCTATTATCACGTGTGAGAAATCTTGATAGTTTTATAATAGTTTAGCAATGTCATCTTTTTTATACATTATTCATTCACATATAATCATTCTAGTATGATACACTTTACCAGATTTAATTTTTTATAATTTTTTATAATTTTTTATTTTCTTATATGTTTGAATTGTTGATGATTCATAAAATTCAATTTGATATATATCATTTTTCAAATATTTTTTAACAAATCATTAGATGTAACATAAATAATGTCTTTAATGTAATTTGTACCATTATGGAACCAAAATCATATAATTATTTTATTGTTTATATAAAATAGTATCACTAATTCAGTTTTCAATGAAATCCTGGATAATATCATATAATATTATTCATGTATCTTTATTGAATGTACCAAATATAAACATACTCTAAATAATGGATGTGTATAACATTGAAATTGATTCATTTTTAGATAATATTATTGTTAAAAAATAATATTTATATAATTTACATATGGATAAGGATGTGAATAAAATTTATATATTTTTATATTTCTAACTAAATTAGATGAAAAAATAGACACATTTCTTCGGGGAGGTGGTAGTTCATACAATCCATAGTTTACATTTATATTTAATGGATAATGAATGTTAAAGATGGTGGATTATAATTTATATCATCAATATAATAGAATATATATAAAAACATCTTTTATTATTCAATTTCACCATTATAATATGTGAATATTGAATGTGGTGAAAAACAATTCTTCATTGTAGAGACAGAATTATAAAAAATTCAAGAATAACTACCATGGTTTTCTTAATAGTGAATAGGAAGGTTATTTAATTGTTAATCCTTTATAATAATAAAATTTTGTATACAAGAAATATTAATTTAAATTTATATGAATTAAAAAAAATTGGAATGAAACAATGAAATGAAATGTCTTTGTGAATATGAAGTACCCATATTGATGACATGGGATTTCACTTAGAAGAATCCATGGAAATATGAGGCTTCAAAAAATATGTTTAGATAGAGGTATCTAGGCATTTAAATACAATTTAAATAGAAATTAATTAAATTTATTTCTATTTTTAAATCAAATATGTTGATATGTCTCAAGGTTTGATGAGTGCCATATTTATTAATAGTGACAATTAATTTTATGTAGATTTAAATAGTTACCATAAAGGGTGAAATTTCCATAAATCTAATCTAGAACCTAGAATTTAAATAATAAATTTAGGGATTCAATAAGGTCCCTCACATCTCAACAATCCCTTTTTTTCGTGTTTCTTATCTTTAAGTAATATATATTTCACTTTTACATTTTCGGTTTTAAAAATCTAAATAATTTCTAATTATGTGATTTAATTTTAGAAAATAATAAATTTCCCAAATAAAATACATATAATAGAATATTTCCAAATAACAAATTTATGTATTTTTTAAAATTTGTAGTTCTATAAAAATGTAATTTTAACAAGACCCCATGTAATATACAAAAAAAGGTTTTTTGATAAAGCGTGTTTCTAATAATAAAATATACCTAAAGGATAAAATTATCAAGGTATTTTAGTTCAACAATTTATGTTGGTTGATTAATATACTGATAAAATTTTTATTTCATTATAATTAACCAAATTTTTTAGAGAAAGCTAAAATTAAAAGAATTAAATAAAAATATTTTTTGTTGGAAACTAATTTTTACGTTATTAAAAATATATTTTGTAGATTAAAAAATGTATCATAAATGATATATATTTACATTATAACAAATATTTGATCTTTATTAACTATTAATATTTTCTTATGTTGCATGAAATTATTTTCATAAATGATATGTTTTTAGTAAAATTTAGATTTTAATTATAAAAGCAAAAATAAAAATTTTCATAAATATATAAAAAATCACTATAAAAAATATTTATATTTAATTTTCATAATGAATTTAATTTTATAAACTTTACATTCTAAAATTTATAATTTTTTATTTATCATGAAAAAAATACTAATTAATATTTATTTTTAAAAAAATTTACGTGTTTAAATGTTATATATTCATATTATTTTTTAACATAAATTTTTAATCAAAATAATATCAATATATTATTTCATATATGTTACGAGAATATGCAATAAAAATAATAAAATAATGGAGGTATATTTAATTATTTATCTTTTAAAATAGTAATTAGAACTAAAATAATTAAACCATATGAATTTTGAATTCAATAATCATTTGAAATTTGAATTTATTATTATCGTTATTCTAATAGAATTTTTATTCACAATAAATTTTATTAATAATGATTTTATAATATATCCCAACATGTTTTAGTTTTCTGTTGCATGTGGGGAATTCTATTTAACATTTTATAATAAATATATATCTTCTAAAACCTAAGTGTGTTAAATTCATCAGCCTTAAATAAATTGAATCCTCGTTGTTTTAATTATAACCTAATTTTGAAAATATTTATGGGTATTTAAATTATACAATACTGAAGATAAAATTACTTGATAAATATCATCATCACAATCATATGAAAACATATCATTTTCCGTAGAATAGGTTTATCCCCAATATTGGGGTTTTCACCAACCATTTGAGTAAAGAGTCTATAGGTATTTGGTATTATGATCAAAATTATATAATTTTACTGAAAATGATTATAAAAATTACCATAACATAGAAAGGATATAATTTTTTGATAAGATATCTCATTCCCATTTTACAAATAATTTTTCCATTAATTATAGAGGATAATTGCATTACATTAAATACATTTATGGGTGGATAATATGTTTTAATATATAATTTTCCAAATTTTTTTAACATGGTATAAAACACATAATAAAGTTATCTTGGATAATTAAATAAGAAGGGTGGTAATTTGATGTTTCTAACAAGAATTATTGTTACAATATAGTGGGATGATAATGTATCAAATACGTCTCTCATGTTTCTTTAGTGGATAATCACTGTGACTTATTCTATTTTATTTTTTTGACCCATATTTCTTATTGTGATTGAATTGTATATATCTTGTTATCTTTTCATAGTATTTTTATAATGTTTATTATTTCTATAAGAACATCAATTGGAGAAATTACTAACAAAATTAACATACTTTTCACAATTTAAGCATAAGAGTGTGGGTGGTGCATTACCTGGAATCCTATTTCCAATGTTATTCTTACTCTCTATTTCATTCCCATTTTGAAATTATCAAATTTATTTATACCCTTCCTACATTTGAATCCATTTCAATACCTTTAATGAAATTTTCATTGTGCAATCACTAATAATTTTGGCTTAAAGGTAGCATGTTTTTATTCACTCTATGTGACTTTTCAGTTGTGTTTCAAATAAAATCTTATATCTTTTTTTCTGTAGTATAATGAGAGTCTGCTATATCAATTTAAACGTCATGTTTACATAGGGAATGCTCTTGAAATATATTAAATAAACATATAACTAATTACATTAGATGTATTTTTTAAAGGATACTAAATAATAATTGAATCATAATTGTGGTTTCTATAATAAAAAATGAGTCATTTATTGATAGTATTGTAATGTTAACCTATAAAATTAAAATTGATTATTCCCCATTTTTCAACAAAATTATAATGTTTTTCCCCATTTAAATATAATGAATTAATAAAAAGTACTTACATAAATATATATTTATAAACAGATTTTATTTCATATATTATACAATTATTTTACCATAGAATCCATAATGAGAGCCTACCACTAGTTATAAAATCTATTAAATTATTAAATTGTACGAAAACAATATCTATTGTAATGGGCACTAGAGAATATAAAATATCATTTCAGTCAAATTTACCCCTACTCAATATTTAATAGATTACAATTCCAACTAAAAGTGGGTGTAGTATTCCTCATGAATATATCAATATTGTGCTACACGATCATTGGTGTTTTCAATAACTCAACAAAATTAATGATTTAAATATATATTGAAATTATTGGATAATCCTTACTTAGAGTTTTTTTACCTATCCGTAGACACATTATGTTTCTCATTTGATTAATTTCTTAATTATCTATCACACAAATTTTTAAATCATTTTATACATGTTTTTACCATTAACCATTATAAAATTACAATTTAGAATGTGTACACTATAGTTAGTGAAATTTATTATAAGGTAAATGTATTCGTATAAGGGGAATTTCATATATAACATTAATATGATATCCTATGTATCTATATGTTCCAATATATTTTAATAATGGTTAGTTTTATATTTTAATATTTAAATTTCAAAATGATTCACATTGGGTCATTAAGATAATTGGAATCATAAAATGTATATAATTTTTTTTAAATCAAGGAGTCATATTAGGCTTATTTGTCTTGCACTTTGATAAAATTGATATATTAAAAATTATTCCATATTCTGTTTTATTATCCCTATGTATATCTGTTCTAGATGAAATATCAAAATATATAATCCATTAAAAAAAATTTTATAAATAAAATATACTCTACTATAGTATCATTATAGTACCCAATACATTAATATATACACTACAAATATCCAATTTTATATTACTAATGATTTATAATATAGTTTGAAACAAAACAAAAACCTCACTTGATCCCATATGATGATATAATAGATGAATATAAAAACAATTTAATTATATTAAATAAATAATATTTTCATAACAGAAATAATGTTACATACTAATGATATTATTATTTAGTGTCATGGATGAATACCTACATAAAAAATATATTTTACAATAGTCCGAAATAGTTACTCATAACCACTCAAATCTAATCCCCTTCTAAATAACTCACATGTAATTCCCACCATTTATATAAGGGAATGTGTATATAATAAAGGGGTGGAAAAAGATTCATAGTATGGGAAACATATGACATAACCAATGAGGATGAAATCTGAGAGAATGATAAGTATATGGGTATGAAACGCTAGTAAAGATCAAAAAATATAACCTTAAGAAGTCATACCCATATATAACATGGGAAAAATAACATGCTAACTTTTAACATATATATTTTCAAAGTGATTTAAATATAGAAATAAAGAACCATATTCATCATAAAATAGTTGATCATGAATAATAATTTATTTTCAATAGTTTATTAGGATTTAGTTACCTGTTTCCAGTGATTGATAAATAACTAATAACCTATTCACCCTAATAGATAATTTATCACAACATTATTTTAAAAATCTCATGAAATATAATGTTTTACCTATTTCATTGTAATTTTATATATGTCACAAAAATTACTTAATGAAAAACCATGCAGTTGTGTTCCATATGATATTAATCATTAATCATATAAATAATACCCTTGGTATAAAATTGGTTTCATTCATTCCATTATTATGAACCCATAGAAGGAGGAATGTGTTTCACATCATTTATAGATTGAAAATAAATTTTACCTCATGAATATAAGTGGATTATACCCAAAAAAATTTATACGTGAAGATTATTTTATAAGGACACATAGAAGGTTATTGGTAAAAATAAATTTAATTGAAAAAAATCTTTAGAAATAAATATGAAATGATTGATAAATCGGTAAATATTTTTAAAAAAACCATTATAATATGAATAAAATTGGAAGTTACTGAAATATTGAAATTCTATTATTGGTATTATGAATTTGGAAAAAATTAAAAGAAAGATATTTATAAATCTATAATCATAATTAAATCTAAAAAAAACCTTCAAAAGATATATAAGTAAAAAAATGGTAATGTGAAGGAAGTTTGATTACATTTACATTTGAAATATAATATTCTAAGAAGTATATTTTAAAGACACAACCATGTTCTAAAATGAAAATTTGTATAATTAGAAAAAACAGACATGTAAAAATTTAAAATCAATAATATTTCCATAAAATTATAAGAATTATATCAAAATAAATGTTGACATGATGACAAAGCATTTTTTTGGTAACAATATAAATTTTTTTAAAAATACCATTTTTGTAAATCCATATCATAAAAATATTTACAAAACAACCTCTTGAAATGTGGAGAAATGCAATATGATGTTCACAGGAGATAAATTATAAAATGGTATCTAAATATAGAGATGTAAATTAGTGGTAAAAGAAAATATTTACTTGGTGGGGATTCCATTTTAATGGATAATGTGAAATATTAACATCAATCGCATTATTTTTTTGGTGATGAAATTCATCACCAAGGATTTTTTTAATCAAAAGTGTCTATTTCCGCAAATAAGTTGATATGTACCAAGAAATAAAATCTTAGTGAAGAAAAAATTAATATTAAATGAAATTAAATCATTATTAAGGATTCAAACTCAATGTAAGGAATTTAGATGACAAAAAACATTGTGGAAATAGAATCCATTGAATAAAAATCCATTTAAGTAAATAACATTAAGGGCTCCTCTAACTCGATGAATTATATAAATGTTTTAATATAAATTCATTATGATGTAATGAACCCTTATCAAGGATGTCGTGGTGAAAAATAATTAAAAATACACATGAAATTAATTTTGAGATAAAAAAACACATACCATAATCCTGAATCCCACTAAATCATTATATAATTATAATAAGAAAGATAAATATCATAATAAATTATTTGAAATTGTAATTTAATTATAAATAAATTTGAAATCATGATTTATAGTTTTTCTAAAAATTTATATTAGATTTTATTTTTCTATTTTTTATATCAATTTTCAATAATTGTTTTAAATAACATTATAATAGTAGTTGTTTTCGCCATTATTTTTTCTTTGTGTATTATTCCCATACCATAAAGTTTTCCTGAAATCATACTTCATAATTATTTAAAATGTAATATTTCCATAAAATTCATCTTTTTAAGATACATAATGATTAAATCAGTGTATAACATGTTTGAGAGATTTTTAATTAACTATCAATGGAATCATATTTAATGAGTCAAATATTATTGATACATTTCAATAAAAAATCATATAAATATTTACTTATTTATAAATAATTATATTTTAAATTATAATCACCTATTCAGCAATAGAATTATCTACTTTCCATGTTCGTGTTGGTCGTTACACTGAGCCAAATACGAACATACCATAATTAATGGATTTTTATGATAGTGAAAGAGGTTTTATTAGTAATTACACAATTATTATAGATGCATATTTTATTGTTTATATAATAATATCATATTTCTTTATATTTATATTGTTTAAAAAGTAATAATAATTAATCTATATAAGAAATATTATATGATACTTGTGGTGGAAGTGAGCATAATACATAGTTGATGTTTTCATTTCTCAATCATCGAGAGGTAAAGAAGTTGAATTATAATTTGTACCTTAAATATAATTACTATAAAATATGACTCATATTTTGTCTTTAATTTATCCATTATAATCGGTACATAGACGCAGTTTTGAAAAACTCATCTCATCGCTTCGTAAAGACAGTAGTACATACAATGAACGAACAACAATTTTATTATAAATAGAAAATGGGAATGGAAATTAATGATTTTTCTTATATAATATATAATTAATGCATGAAAAATATTTATTTAATTATATATTAATTAGATAATTAGTTTTTTCAGTGTAAAGATGAAAAGGAAATACGTTATGAAAAAGGTACTAATATTGAGCTCTTTGGATTTCCCTTAGAAGACAACATAAAAATAGAGGTCTTAAGATAACCATTTAAGATTTAAGGCACAATAAAATATAATAGGATTGTGAATGATATAAAATTAGTAATGTTTTTATTGTAACATTATTCATTGATTGGTTATTAGTTGGTGCTGAGATGTCCCTTTTATAAGTTGTGTGAATTACAATTTTGAAATTATAATCAATAATAATATAATAGGATTGCATGAATAACATATCTTATTTATATTAAGATGAACAATAATTGATAAAGGAATTTGATATAGATATTAATTCCTCAAAATTTAATTTTTATAAATATTAAACCTGTTTTAAGCCTTTCTGTCATATGATTTTCACTTTTATCTTTTTTTTTATTTTACTGTGGTTTGAAATTTTTCCCTAAGTGAATTTAAATTTCTAAAAATGATATGGCCTTTATTAAATAATTTTATAATACTGATTCCAAATCTAAACCCCATTTAATATGATCTAGTTTCTATTCATATGAAAATGTCATTTCACCATTATAGTATATAATGCATAAAAACCTCATTCTTATATGATTTGAATTTTTAGGATGAAAAGATATGTTTATGATAATATTATCATTTTAATTGATTTACATCATACAATTAGTTTTATTTTATGAAAAACAAAATTTATCAATCCATAAATAACTGTAAAAGTATTATTTTTGAAAAGTAATATTAAAATAAATTATGATAAATATTATCTTTAGTTATTATTTATTTTATAATAATAAAAATTGTTATTCTAAATTTATAATAGTAATTTAAAATGTATATATTTACCCATTAATAATTTTTTATTACGATTTTTTTAAAAGTCATTAAGTGACACATAATTCATAATAGATGAAAATATCCATGCTTTTAATAAATATTTTATTTTTTATTATTCATATTAAAATAAATTGTTTTAGAAAAATTTCACTAATTAATTTTAGGTAAATATTTAATATTTTTATTAAAAATGATTAAATATATGAAAATTAAAATTTTCAAAATTCAAAATATCTATTTTATATTAATGACCAAAATATAATAAAAAATTGATTTAAATAAGAATTAATGTTTTTATAAATTATTTTTTCTAAATATTGTTTAAAATAATTTTTTATTAAAATAATCTATATACATTAGTTCTTTTATTTTTATATCATGTATTTTCATTATAATCATTTAAATGTTGTTTATTAGATTTATTAAAAATTTAATCATTTTGTTGAGATAAAAAAATAATCAATATAATTATTTAACCTATTTTTTTGAAAGGTTAATTAATTTTAATATATTTATTTACTAGATAATTTATTCTTTCTAAAATTTCTTAATAGTGTTCTTAAAACATTTAATGGATCATTTTGGTTCACATTTTTCATAGAGAAAAATGTTAATCATAGTACTATTAATAAAATATATATTAAAAAATATTATGGGATTATAGATATTTTTTATTTAATGCCACATGATATTATCTAATTGTGTCATTAGATTTGATGTTCTTAATTATTGGGACATCATAATTAAATTATATTTCTGGATCTAACCATATCATGGTCATTTCTATTTTTGTATGCATTACAGAATAAGGATTTTGATGTTAATCTACATTAGAAATGTGGAATAGTGAAACTATCCAGTCTGTATCTAGGGATCAAGTAATTATTAAAAATTTGGGTACCCCTCAATGATAAATAAGGAAATCATTTATTAAAATGGACTCAATAACAACCTGGTAGAGGGAACCTTCCATTTTTATTTAATTTTTAATTCTACACTATAATAATAATGAAAATATATATATTTCAAATAACAAGTGCTTCCAACCATTAAATTCAATTAGCGTTATATTTATTATACTCTTTTCCATTAATACCATTAAATACAATATGGATCCCTTAACACAATGAAATTATAAACAACCACTTATTCATAATATTCTCTCCATCATCTTCTATCATTTTTATCTATATTTTTCTACTATATAATTTATTATCTACCACAACCCTTTTCCATAGTATTATGTCATGTTTCAATTGGAAATTAAAATTCAAATTAATTCATTAACTTATTTTAACACCTCTTTTAGACTCATGCTTTGGATATTTAATCAAAATATCATGATAATCCAATTTGAAATTGGTAGTTATTATGAACTGAAATAGAAACCATAATAATTATATGAATCATTGTTAATATTCTCCCAGACATTATATGAAATTTAATTCTTATTGAATGTTATATGTCATTATTAAATATAATATTCATTTTTAGATGTTTCCAAAAAACTATCATGCTAAATTGTGATGTGGTCAAGGAGAAACATCATGGAGGTCAAGAAATATCTAGAATAACTGAAATCTAGCAATCTCAACCCTACTAAATTGATAAATTACAATATAATATTCCATAACCCATTAACATGACTATGACGTGGACAAAAAACCAGGGTGTGGTTGTCCAAAAATTTTCAACTCCATCGAAATCCTTCGACACAATCTTTTTGGCATGGATAATATACTGCGACATGGGGTTCACAAAATCTCCAGAGAAAAATAAATACATTTGAATCCTCTAAGTGGAGTGGTATTATCACTCAAGTTTTTCCATGCTCTATACTCATTTATAAGACATATCATAAGGGGTTGTTTCATGGAGGTCACCAAAATTATTGAACTAGAAAAATTATTCAATCGGAACTCTATGGTGAAGAACTTAACTACACAATGGATAAAATTACTTGAATCATCTTCAATATAATTTTATCTTGTGATGTGATTTATTCTATTATAATGTGTTGTAGTCTAAGATCCTATGGATTGGAAGCATATTCTACATCATCTTTATGTCTCCTTCAATTCTATTTTCATCATGAAATCCATACATGATATATAGACATTAAGAATAGTTCACATGAAATCATATTATTTAAAATAATTAATATGATTTCTGTATTGGAAGAAAATCTAGAAAAATTTATCCTTTTTATGAGCTGTCCTTGTGGGTCCCAATCCATGACTACCCCAAACCTGACTATAACAGGTCTGAGGCTGATTACTAGTACTAAGTAGGAATTTCCCAAAAATAGGAGGCATTAACCTAAATTACATGCACAAACACACACAAACACCTCCAAGCCAGAAAAATGAGTAAATATAAATTAAATAAAAGGATACATGAATATATATAATATTCTACAACAGATTATGAAAGGGAAAGTATTATAATGTAAACAGGGTAAAAAACCCACTAACAATAGTGTGTAACCATAAGTCCAACACAAATGTAATTGGTACTTGAAATGATATCTGAAAACTGTAGGAACACACCTCAATATTTTCTATCTCATCAATCACAATTTAGTCATGGTCTACTAAGGACTCCCTCAAAAGGTCGATCATCTGCACATGATATGAAAAATGCGATAAGACCCATGTAAGGTTTTTTTAACAATAATCAATAGTAAACACAAAACCAAAAATAAATACAAAAAGGAAATTAATTCAATCTCTACATAGTAATATATCTATAGAAAATATGACAAGGATATCCAGATATTATCAAGAGAGACACCACACCATCAGTCATTTATAACCAACTACCAGCCATAGGATTCCATTTTATGCGCGACCATTTCAATATAAATCACTCCTTGATCCATTATATCATACGAGAAAGTCAACAAATAGGTCAAGATCATTTTTTATTTTCCTAAATAGATCACAATAGTTAAGGAAAAGTATGATACATAGATAGAGGATCACACTCAAAACCATTGGAGGATACCACAAATCTAAATCTGGATCAACCCACTATTTAGGGGATCACATGATAATGATTCCACAAACCCTAATGATGTTCCCCATAAATGGAGGATCAATTCCCTAATCATGGATATTATGCTGATCCCACAAACTAAACAATGGGTGATAGAGGATCAGACTCTAGTCTCATGAAGGGATACCATAACTCTATCTGATACTCGACCACTTGAGGGGATTATAATCAAGTGATGTAAATGTAATGAAATACTAAACCATCAAGGAAAGGACCTAAAGAATTCTCTCAACATATTCTGGTCCAAACTAAAAACCACCATTGGTCTCAAAATTTTTGTTTCAACGTTAGGGTCTTATAGTCGCAGACGACTCATTGATTAGACATTCGGTTTAGCAGTTATGCTCTTTTGATCAAAGCGGCCCACACACCTGCCTGCGTCGACAAACTTATTATAACGACCCAAAGTTTCATTAATGGAAATCCCTCTTGATCTAATTAAATGTTTCATTATGTTTATTTAAAATTTCAACTTCATTGGTTTTATGTTATGAATTTTCACCATTGCTAATATAACCGTTGAACAGTGATCACATGATTAGTATAAAAATAGGGCATTAAGAAATCCAAATTTACTTAGACAAAGGAAGAGATGGCCCCGTCTAGTATAATTTACCCATACGAAGCCCATTAGTCAGAGCTCAGAAAATAGGTGGCATCCTTGGGCCTCACTCTTGACCAAGCCCAAGCTCAGCTTCATCATGTCAATCTCGAACGTGACCGTCTACGGGAGAAATGGAGGTTGATAGAAATTACCACTTGAGCGATGTTATCCGAGCCACCCCAATAGTCTGTCACCATCACACACCCTACCCGTAGGTCTTATGTAGCTGTTTTAAGGGATTATGTAACAAATAAATAGTACTATGTTCGTGTACAATTTTATTTGTATATGATAATGAATATACATTGTTGTCATTATTGATACATTTTAAATAGTTTTTAAAGTACAAATAATGTTTTTATTTATTATTTAATTAAGAATTATATTTTCATCAATTAAGGGATTCCTGAATTAAATAATATTTTAATAAAATATTATTATTATTATTCAATTAATTTTTATTAAATATAAATGATCTTATAATTTTATGAATGCAATTCTAATTTTTATTAAGGATTGAAAGCTATTTCTATCAACACCTATGAATTTTCGATAAATGTCGGTTTTTATTTAAAAAGTGAAAATTAAGATATTTAGAAAATTATTTAGATAAAATAAATTTTATTTCTGGAATCAGGACGTCGAAATTATCCAATGGTGAATTTTTCATAATTTTCTGAGACAGTCTAATTTTTGGGAAAAAATTAAATACCATTTAAATATATAATTTGTTTTATGACATGATAATGACCCTAAATTGATGTAATAAAATACAAAAAGCTTTATGTTCGGCCAATATATGTTTTAGCATTAAAATAATGTGATTTTGGGTTTGTTTGACTTACTTTTCAAAGCATTAATGGACCCCTCAAGACTTATTAAACACCTTGTCTTTTTGAATTGTTTTCCATGGTAGTTTGACTCACCTCCACATATGAAACCCTATTATATAAAAAAGTTAGGACTTTGGAGTTATAAAATATTTTTTCCCCTTCCCTTTTCCACAAAACAAGGTTAAAAACCATGGGATGGTTTGTGGTTTGTATTAATTTAATGTAAGGGGTCCCAAACCTAAATAATAAATAATTCCCTCACCTTTCCTATATAAACCCACCCAAGCTACCACTTCCTCCTCACTCAATGCCTTTGGAGTTCGTCCAACCTCTTACCTACTCTTTCTAGAATCCTCCCAAGGTTCCCCAAGCTCCCAAAAAGCCTCTCACAAGCCTCTCTCTATCCTTTGGAAGCACACTTCCTTGTAAGGTTTTTTCTTCCGTTCTCATTTTTGTCCAATTTTCTTAAAGTAATTTTACCCTTTTAATTTCAATTATGAATGTTGGGGTATGGTTTCCCACCTCCCTCATACATCCCTCTTTATTTTTGAATGATGGGAGGCCCATTTCTCTCTCATTAAATGCCTCCCATGTACACTCGTTACTATGCTGAAATTCGGAAAGAAAATTCTCCCTCCTCATTTACATTCAAGCAATACTTTTGTATCATGAATATAAATTCAATTACAATAGAAGGGACATGTATCTATATGACCTCCTTACATTCCACTACATGTAAATATAATGAGTAACCCCTTTCTCTTTCATCAACCTTTTTTATGAATTCTTATGTCACGCCGTTACGCTGCCGAAATCGCACCGACTTTCTAAGACAATGCCATTGTGTAGTGAATACCGTGCCCATTTCTCCATCAAGGGTATTCATATTTATGAAAATTTACTTATTGATTACAAAGTTTCATGTCTGAATTCCAAATTCCATTATCATGGAATAAATTATTATTTTTAATGAATCCATGTTTTATGATCCATGTGGCACACTTATGCATGAAATGAAATGTTTAAGAAGGGTGTGCCCTTATAGCGCTCCAATGCATTGGGTAATGTATAATATCATGATAAGTCATATGCAATGAGTATTGAATCATTCTAATTCAAGTGCAAAAATGGTTTACTCATGCTTCATGTGCAATGAGGATTTACTCATGCTCCCTGTGCAATGGGTCTTGGCTCATGCTAATTCCATGTTAAATGTTGTTGCGACATTTCCATGTTATGATTATCAGGCTTTATCATGCCTTTATTTTTCTATTGTGCTCTATTGATATGTCTAATGCCTAACATGTATTTTACTCCTCATGTTATTTCATATGTATTCCCTTACTGGGGTTTATAGCTCACCCTTTTCTTATGCATGTCCTCAGGTTATCCCATGCAATGCTAAGTACGAAGGAATGTATTTGTCATGTAAAAGAAGTTTTCAATAAATATGATGTATTTCATGATTTATGTTTTTATGTAGTGATACTAATCTCCAAAGACACTAATCCTCTCGATCATATTTTTTATATCAAGTGATTTTTTATGTAATAAATCATGTTTAAGTTTGTAATAAAACCAGGGTTGTCATAGTTGGTATCAGAGGATAGGTTTATTTATTTTTGGGATTAGGATTAGAAAACCCTATTAATGCCTTAGTGACCAGACTAAGTATAATAAAAACATCCCTATGTTTTGGTTAGTATTGATTATGTGGGTTATCAAGAAAATGCATCCATGTCTGGATACAAGAAGGTAGAGGCGGCTCTGGCACAAATGTATCCTAGGGGTAAAACCCAAAAACATCACTTTGACTTAGACTCAAATGGGAACTGGTTCATGACATCGGGCCTTGCTTCACTCTTGGTTACGACACACCCGAGGGATATGTTTTGATAAATTCACAAGCTTAGTATGAACCCTTATTATAGAAACTAAAAAAAATTGCCCCAAAGAATATATGTTAGAAGGTTGATCATGGAAATCCAAGAATGAAGCCTATAGACTCATGAGTTAAGGAATTAAAATTATGTTTATATGTCATCAACTTTTGTTTTTGGATTACCCTTTATGTGTTACCCCTAACATTACTTTTATTCAAGACAATGGTCGGTAAAAGGAGGAATCGGGCTAACAACCGTTGTGAAGATCAGTGTGATGATTGTACTAATGAGATGCCCAATCCAATAGTAGCAGGAATCATGAAATTTTTCGTCATTCTATCTCAGCTAACTCATGTTTTGAATAGAAACACGGGTCAAGATGAATGTTCAACCCCCCCCCCCCACTAAAAAGAACAAGTCACTGTCAAGAACATCATGAGACAAAGGCCTCCTACTTTTAGTGGATCTTCTGATCCCATGATCGATGAACAATGGATCAACTCCAATGTAATGATCTTCTCCATCCATTAATGTTCTGAAAAAGATAAGGTTCTCCTGGAGGCTTATCGTATGGATGATGAACCTGATCAATGGTGGAAGTTGATCAAAAATATGAAGCATGAGGAGGATATCGAGGCATTGGAATGGAATGATTTCCGAACGATGTTTTTCAATAAATATTTTCCACACACTCTCCTGCATAAGATGGAAAGGGAATTCCTTTTCCTGAAGAAAAAAGACGAAGAATCTGTTGGAGCGTACGAGGAAACTTCGCAAGGCTTGCACAATACTCTTTCGGCTTTTTCGTTACCCCTGATTGCAATGTTGACCGCTTCTTTGGTGGGTTGAAGCCTAGCATGCGGAAAGCATTGACGATCTATGACTTCGAAAGCTATGAGGAAATTTCCTGATGTGCCCTCAAGGACGAAATGGAAATTAATTAATAATAGGAATATCATTGGGATAAGAAGCATAAGGTGGAATTCAATGCTGGTGATCCTATGGATAAATCCAATGGTTCTAAGAAGTTACAGCACCCCACTTCCCAAAAGTGCAGAAAGAAGCACCCTGGAAACTGCCATAAGGGGATGAGGAAATGCTTCATGTGTGGAAGAGAAGGGAACCTAGATGTTAACTATCGGCAAGAAAGACCCGCAACTACGACAGAGGAGATGAACGCTCCATTCGAACCTCAACAAATTGTTCCATTGTATACATGAAACAAACCGAGTCATTTTGAAAATCAGTGCCCTAATCCAAGGGTTTTCATAGGCAACCAACAACCTCCAAGGTAGCAAGGAAGATCTTTTCCCATCACTTCTACCGAAGTGAACCCCAAAAACAATGTGGTGATAGGTACACTAGTTATTCATTCAAGAATAGCGAACATACTTTTTGATTCAGGTTCTATGCATTCTTTTATATCTCAAAAGTTTAGTATAATAATCCCAGCACAACCACTAATAATGGATGTGAAGATGTCAGTGAGTACGGAAAATGGGGAAATCATATGATCCCAGGAATATAAGTCCTCCCATGTTATAATCTGTGGATTGAATTTCCCAGTGAACCTCATCATACTCCCTCTGGTGGAATTTGATGCAATTCTAGGCATGGATTGACATTCCTTATATAGAGCCATCATAAATTGTCGGGAGAGGGAAATCACACTCTATTTGTAGAATCAACCCCCTATTCATTACAAGTGTAAGGAGGAAGATGAATATCCTTTAGCTCTATCATCTCAAGCATGGATATTACTACCCTATGAGCATGAATATCTGGCATAGATGATTGGTTCCAAGGAAGAATCCATCCTTGAAGAAATGCCTATTGTGAGGGAATTCACTGAAGTGTTTCCCGAGGAACTGCATGGTCTTACTCCTAGAAGAGATGTTGAATTCTCGATTGAACTTATACCTGGGGCATTACCAATATCCAAGAATCCATATAGAATAACTTTTTTAGAGCTTGAATAGCTGAAGAAACAACTATAGGAGAATATGGATAATGGGTTTATACGCCCAAATGCTTCACCATGGGGTGCACCAGTCCTCATAATAAAGAAGAAGGATGGGTTAATGCGGCTTTGCATCGATTATCGTGAACTTAACAAAATAATGATAAAGAACAAGTATCCTCGCCCATGAAATGATGACTTGTTCAATCAGCTGCATGGAGAACAATTCTTCTCTAAGGTGGGCTTGCAGTCGGGATATTATCAAGTAAGGGTGAAGAAGGAAGATATCCCCAAGACTACTTTTCGCACAAGATATGGGAACTATAAATTCATAGTAATTACTTTCAGACTCACTAATGCTCCAGCAATATTCATGGACATAATGAATAGAATCTTTAGAGATTACCTCAACAAATTTGTGGTAGTCTTTATAGATGATATTATAATACACTCCAAAACCAAGGAGGATCATGAGGAGCATTTAAGAACCGTACTAGAGACTTTGTGTAAGGAAAGCTCTATGAAAAGTACAATAAATGTGAGTTCTGGTTGAAGGAGGTATCATTCTTGGGCCATATCATCACAAGAAATGGGATATCTATGGATCCCTCCAAAACAGATGCAATTGTGGGATGGTCGAGGCCAGCATTAGTAATGGATATTCGTAGCTTCTTGGGGTTAGATGGATATTATCGGCAATTTGTGAGAAGTTTCTCAAGATTGTCCAACCGTCATACCATGCTAAATCGAAAGGTTGTAAAGTTTTCCTGGTGCGACGAATGTGAAGAAAGCTTCAAGGAGTTGAAAAGGTGGCTTATCACTGCGCCCGTGCTCACTTTACCCACAAGTGGGGAACCTTTTGTGGTTTTCAGCGATACTTAGAAGAAGTTCTTGGGCTGTGTGATGATGCAGAATGATAAAGTTATATCCTATGCCTCAAGGAAGTTGAAAATCCATGAGAGAAACTATCAAACGCATGATCTGGAGATGGTGGAGGTGATCTTTGCCTTGATAATCTGGCGGCATTATCTATATGGAGAGAAATTTGAGATATATATTGACCACAAGAGTCTTAAATATTCATTCACACAGAAAGAGATTAATATGCACAAGAGAAGATGGATAGATCTCATCAAAGATTAGGACTGTTCAATTCATTACCACCCTGGGAAAGCGAACAAGGTGGCAGATGCCCTAAGTAGAAAGGATCCAGTGATTCTATCAATGATGAGAAATGAGAATGATCCAATCTTCATAGAATTGATGAAGATGGACATGAGAATCATAAAGAATGGAACATCATCAATCCTTTCACAAATGATTGGACAATCATCTCTTTTGGAAAGGTTAAAGGATGCTCAAAAGGATGATGTGGGAATTCAAGAAAAAGTGGAAGCTATCGAAAAAGGGAAATCCTCAGAGTTTAATGTTAATAAAGAAGGAATAGTGCGGTTTGGGAAAAGAAAATGTGTTCCATCATGTACGAAGCTGAAGAAGGAACTTTTGGATGATGCACATAGTTCAAATTTCTCTATTCACCCAGGGAGCACAAAGATGTATCGAGATCTCCATGAAATTGTTTTCTCGGATAATATTAAGAAGGAGATCGTTGAATATACATCAAAGTGCCTGGTGTGTCATCAAGTGAAGGAAGAGAGGAAGAATGATAAGGGGATTATGCAACCATTTCCCAAACCATAATGGAAATGGTAGAACATCACCACGGACTTTGTCACCAGATTTCTAAGGACATCCAATGACAAAAATGCAATCTGGGTTGTTGTGGATCGTCGTACAAAGACTACACACTTCATTACTATTTGTGAGTATTTCTCTTTGGATCAACAGTCACAGATATATATCAGGGATGTGGTGAGGTTTCATAGAGTACTACTATCTATTGTGCCTGACCGAGATCCAAGATTCACCCCTATGTTTTGGAGGAGTCTTTAACATGCTCTGAATACTGAACTGAACTTCAGTACATCCTATCATCCTCAAACTGATGTCCAATCCCAGCGGACTATCCAAACACATGAGGGCATGTTGAGATCATTTTCAATGGACATTAAAGGAGGTTGGGATCAACATATTCCTCTGGTTGAGTTCTCTTGTAATAACAGTTTCCACATGCGCATCCAAATGGCACCATATGAATCCCTTTATGGGAAAAGGCTCAAAACACCGGTGTGTTGGGATGAGTTCAGTTAACGTAAGCTGGTTGGACCAGAAATGGTCGAGGAAATGGTGGAGAAGGTGAAAACCGTTCAGCAGCATATTATGGTAGCCCAGAGTCAATAGAATAGTTATGCAGATAATCGTTGATGAGACCTTGAGTTTAAAGTTGGGGACGTGGTTTTTCTATGCATACCTTGTGGAAGAAGGTCATGAGGTTTGGAAAGAAAGGGAAGTTAAGTCTAAGGTAAATCAGCCCCTTTGATATTCTTAATCGTTTCGGGGCTATGGCCTATCGACTAGCACTTCCACCTACCATGGCCAAAGTACATGATGTCTTTCATGTATCCCTATTAAGGAAGTACATACCAAACCCTTCACATGTACTCTCTTCTCAGGTAGTATAATTAGAAGATGATATTTCTTATGAGGAGAAATCAATGAAGATCGTAGATCGTAGAGAAAATGTTCTATGAAATAAGGCAATGCCCCTTGTCAAGGTGTTGTGGAGAAACCACAAGTTTGAAGAAGCGACTTGGGAATTGGAGGAAATGACGAAGCTGAGTTACCCACATCTGTTTTAGTGTGGGAAACGGAAAATTTCGAGGGCGAAATTTCTTAAGGGGGGAATATTGTAACGAACCAAAGTTTCATTAATGAAAATCCATCTTGATCTAATTAAATGTCTCTTTATGTTTATATAAAATGTCAACTTCATTGGTTTTATGTTAAGAATTTTTACCGTTGCTAATATTGCCATTGAATAGTGATCACATGATTAGTACAAATATAGGGCTTTAACAAATCCAAATTTACTTAGTCAAAGGAAGTGATGGCCTCATTTAGTAGAATTACCCCATATGAAGCCCATTTGTCGGAGATCTGAAAAGTGGTGGAATCCATGGGATTTTCTCTTGACCAAGACCGAGCTGAGCATTATCTTGTCAATCTCGAATGGGAACGTCTATGGGAAAAGTGGATGTTGATAGAAATTACCACTTGAGCGATGTTATCCAAGCCTCCCCAAGATTCTCTCACCATCACACACCATACCCTTAGGTCTTATGAGGCTGTTTTAAGGGGTTATATAACAAATAAATTGTACTATGTTCATGTACATTTTTTGGTATATAATAATGAATATAATTTCTTTTCATTATTGACACATTTTTAATAGTTTTTAAAGTAAAAATAATGTTTTTATTTATTATTTAATTAAGAATTATATTTTATTAAATTAATGGATTTTTGAAATAAATATTATTTTAATAAAATATTATTATTCAATTAATTTTATTTAAATATAAATGATCTTATATTTTTATGAATGCAATTCTAATTTTTTTATGTTTTGAAAGCCATTTCTGTCAAAACCCATGAATTTTCGATAAATGTTGGTTTTTATTTTAAAAGTTAAAATTAACATATTTATACAATTATTTAGATAAAATAAATGTTATTTCTCGAATCAGGACATCGAAATTATCCAGTGGTGAATTTATCATAATTTTTTGAGACGGTCAAATTTTTGTGTAAAATTAAATATCATTTAAATATATGATGTGTTTTATGACATCATAATGACCCAATATTGATGTAATAAAATACAAAAAGCTTTATTTTCGGCCAATATAAGTTTTAATATTAAAATAATGTAATTTTTGGTTTTTTTGACATACTTTTCATAGCATTAATGGACCCCTCAAGACTTATTAAACACCATGTCTTTTTAAATTGTTTTCCATGGGAGTGTGACTCACCTCATCATAAGAAAACCTATTATTTAAAGAAGTTCGGACTTTGGCCTCATAAAATATTTTTTTCCTCTTCCCTTTTCAAAAAACCATGGGCAAAAACCATGGTATGATTTGTGGTTTGGATTAACTTAATGTAAGGGCTCCCAAACCTAAATAATAAATAATTCCCTCACCTTTCCTATATAAACCCACCCAAGATCCCACTTACTCCTCACTCAAAGCCTTTGGAGTTCATCCAAACTCTACCCTAATCTCTCTAGAATCCTCCCAAGGTTCCCCAAGCTACCAATATTTTCTCACAAGCCTCTCTCTAGCCATTGGAAGCACACTTCCATGTAAGGGTTTTTCTTCCTTTCTAATTTTTTTCCAATTTTCATTAAGTTTCTTTACCCTTTTAATTTCAATTATGAATGTTGGGTATGGTTTTTAACCTCCCTCATACTGTCCTCTTTATGTTAGAATGATGGGAGACCCCTTTCTCTCTCGTTAAATGCCTCCCACGTACACCTGTTACATGGTGAAATTCCGAAAGAAACTTCTCCCTCCTCATTTACATTCAAGCAATACTTTTGTATCATGAATATAAATTCCATTACAATTGTTGGGAAATGTATCTGTATGACCTCCTTAATTTCCATTACATGTAAATATGATGAGTAACCCCTTTTTCGTTCATCAACCTTTTTTATGAATTCTTATGTCACGCCGTTACGCTGCAGAAATCACACCGACTTTCTATGTCAATGCCATTGTGTCGTGAATACCATGCCCATTTCTCCATCAATGTTATTAACCTTTATTCATATTTAATTATTTATTATAATGATTAATGTATTAATTCCACATTCCTTTATCGCGGAATAAATGATTTTGTTTAATGAATCCACGTTTTATGATCCATGTGGCACACTTAGGCATGGAATGAAATGGTTATGTAGGGTGCGCCCTTATAGTGCTCCAATGCATTGGGTAAAGTATAGTATCATGATAGTTCATGTGCAATGAGTGTTGACTCATTCTAATTCAAGTGCAATGAGGTTTTACTCTTGTGCTTCATGTGCAATGAGGATTTACTCATGCTCCATGTGCAATGGGCCTTGGCTCATGCTAATTCCATGTTAAGTGTTGTTGCCACATTTCCATGTTATGATTATAATTCTTTATCATGCCTTTATGTCTCTATTGTGCTCTATTGATATTCATAATGCCTAACATGTATTGTACTCCTCATGATATTCCATGTATATTCCCTTTATGGGCTTTATAGCTCACCCTTTTCCTATGCATGTCCTCAGGTTATCCCATGAAATGCTAAGTATGAAGGAATGTAGTGGTCATGTAAAGGATCTTTTCAATAGAGATGTTGTATTTCATTTTTTATGTATTTATGTAATGATTATAATCCCTAGACACACTAAACATCTCAATCTTCTTTGTTGTATCAAGTGATTTTTTATGTAATAAATCATGTTTAAGTTTGAAATAAAAACGGGGTTGTCCTACTTACCTACTCGGTAGATCCCCCAACCACTGTGATTTACTATTATGGTTGGTCCCCCCACCTCGTGGGTGATGAACCCACGGTCTACCATTAGGTTTGACCATTTTTGTTAGTGCATTCATGGTAGATCAAGCTATAGTGCCCCATGATCAACCATTGTAGTCGACCATAGGGGTCAGCTGCAACTAGGATCCTCCCTTATTTCCCTAGATCTGACTTGTGTCAGAACTGGGTTTGACCTTACCCATCGGACTAACCTTACCAACTGATCTGGACTGGACTATTTTCCTGACTCAGGCCTCTTGGCCCGGCCCACTCCATGTCACCACCGCCTCTCTACATCCACCGTTGACACTACTCTACATCTGCTTCATACACTGCCACATCGTCCACCAATTCCATGTCCACCTACTTCGTTACCAAATGTAAGTTGCTTCACTATCCACATGAACTCTACCACTGCATGCTGACTTTAGTTACTGGTCATTTCCGCCACACTAGTGCTCAAATTCCCAGACCACCATGCCTCCTCTGATTGATGAAAATCAAAACAGTTATAGATTCAGGCTCCATGTTTTCTGGCCTCTATATATCTTGTCTCTATTTTCAATTCATCTCAAATTTGGGTGTCCAATCATGTTCAGAACCACCGAATAACATCGATCTAGGAATCATGGTGTTCTAATAGAGAGAACATGATGAAATGAGAGAGTAAATCACAATCAAATTAAAAGGCATTATCTTATAACAATTTTCATGCTCGTCTAGGTTCATTTCCATTATAAAGGTTAAATGAAATGAAAAAAACTCATTATTAATCTCTTGATAATACCACAAAATAACCCATCCCGCAAACACGATCGATCCTCAGGATAATCTATTCATGGATTAGTATATGTTCATCATGGGAATCAGTAACTGGGAACAACTTGAATGATCACCGAGATGGAAATATGTGACTAGAAATATAGGGTAAACCCATTAATAATTACACATGTATCCCATCCAAATTCCATTCTGGACCCTCAATGAGTTGATATAAACACTCTAGAACATGGTTCTCATCCATTACATAATGAAAAGTAAGTCATCGGGAGAAAAACTCTGCAACTCATTTCTTCATTCATGTCCACCAAAACCAATGTTGGAGGTTCTTGTATATCATCACCAGAGAAAGATTTTACCACTAGATGGGATGTATGAAAATACCTCAGAAACACCATCCGTAATTCCACTAGTACTACTATGTTCCCTCTAAAAAGAACAATTTGGTCACACCCTTTTGAATATCCATTAGGTGCTTTCCCCATAGACAACTAAGCTTGTAATGTCTCACAATCGGTATCCCCATGTTTTGCCTCCCAATATCACTATAATATTGGAGGGGAGAAACCCATAGAATGGAGGTAAGATCATTCATATGCTCCCATAATGTATATCCACATTAAGGATAACTACTATAATTCCTAATTCAAAAACTGTGAACTGGATCTCTTAGTCAGAGCATCCTTCACCACCTTCCCCTTCCCATGAGTATTGAACATCTCGAAGTCATAGTCCAAGAGGAACCCTAGCCATATACTTTTTTTGATGTTCATATTTTTCTGATAGAATATATACCTGATACTCTTGTGATCATAGTATATGATAAACTAATCACCCTTTAGGTAGTGTTTCCATATCATCAATGTGAATGCAACTTGTCGTAACTCAAGACCATATGTCACATAATTATTTTCAAGTGGTCTCAACTGAGGTGAAACATATAAAATTAAAAAATTCCTCTACATTAGGACACAATCAAGCTTGACCGCTGATGAATCACAGAACACCACTTACTCGACGTGTTCCTATAGTAACCACATGATGAGAGTGATCCTCAACCACTTCCTTAGCTCTTAAAAGAATATCCAGAAAATTTTCTTCGACAAAAAAGGATACCCTTTCATGCCAAATATGGAATGGGTGCTTCTGACTTGTATAATTCTGGTAAAAACCTCTGATAGTACCCATAAAATCCTAGGAAACTCATCACCTTAGTAACTCTCTTGGATGGATCCTAAGAAAGCACCACCTTGGCCTTTTCTAGATCCACAGAAACTCCAGCCTCCTAAATTTCATGTCTTATAAAATAGACCTCTCGAATCTAGAATAGTCACATAGAGAGATTTTAGTATAGTTGGTGCTCTTGAAGTCTGTCCAAGACCATCCTTAAGTTTCTCGCATGCTCCTCCTCGGATTCTGAGTACACAAGGATGTATTTAATGATAAAAATTACGAAATGATACATGTAAGGATAAAATGTATTATTCATGAGTCCCATGAACGCGGTTGGGGAGTTCTCAATTACAAAAATAATCCCCATGTACTCATAATGACCTTATGAAACATTAATTCCATCTTTGGTAAAACTTCATCCTGTACTCGTAGTTGCCGATCCCCAAATCTGAGGGTAATTTTTTCGAACCATAATGCCTCATTAAATTGATAAAATATGTCATTGTTACTTGATAGTGGATACTTTCTTTTTCATGGTCATTTGGTTTTAAAACAAGTAATCCAAAAATAACCTGATGATCCAGTCTAAATTCTTAGAAAACAGAACTGGGGTAGCTCATGGTAAAACACGGGGTCCCATAAAGCCTATCCTCTACAAGTCATCCAATTGTATCCTCATATCATGGAGATTTTTTTTGAGACATCTTATATGTTGGAATAGATATTGGTGATTTCTCATGGTTTATATCAATGAAATGTTACATATCTCAATGGGGAGGTAAACCTGGAACATCTTCAGGAAAGACATCCTCATACTCTGCTTCCACTTTAGGGAAATTATGACTCATATCATCCACTACATTGTGGGTGAGGCCATCCAACTTATGGGTGATCGACTGTATGATCCTATGTGTGAGTCCAACCTATGATGACTATGTTTCTTTCTCAACCAAAAAGAAAAACCAGATTCCATCACTACTGAAAACCATACTCTTCGCCTAATATAGGAAATATGGGTTTGAATTGTGGATAGCTAGTCCATACCAAGAATTACTTTATAAGGCATCAACGCCACTACCAAGCGGTCCCTACCAATACTCTAACATCCAAGAGTCATGTCACACTATCATCACTAGTGTTTGATCATCATGTCTTCCCTATTATGAGACTCCATGTATAAAGGTAGTGTATACCATTCAACCAGAATCTCTGAGTATCGAACTAGATTCATGGAAACAAAGGAATGAATAGAAAATATGTCTAACAAAACTAAAACTATGGTTGAAAATAAAAAAATATTATCTTGTATCATCCCTAGAGTCTTGGGGTCCTAAGCCTCTATTTCATGTAGCTATCCTCATCCATGTCTACAAGCTCCCTAATCCTGGTCTAGACAGCCTGAGGTTGGTGGCGGTAATAGTTCAATCCTCCCACCACCTCATTCTTCCATTAATTCCCATTTTCAATGTCTTATAACATACTCGAAATACAGATTTTATCTATACCTCTGCCATTGATGTCCCTCAACCTTATCCCAATCAACTGTACAATAGGTGAGGCCATCTCATGCCAGATGTCCCCAAACGCTGCATGAGTAACACATTCTTTAACTTTCCTGATTCATGAAACCCTGGGAGCCATACACCACCGAACCTGAGTCCTGAGATCACCCATTGAAGAAACCAAACAACTTGGAACCTTGTGACTATCGATGGATTCATAATGCTGAGGTCTTATTTATTAGGTTCCCACTACTCGCCCCTCACTACTTGTGTCTTCTCTTCTAGAGAAATCTCAACTATAAATTTCAACTCATGTACTCCAGCATAAGTATAAATAATAAGGGAGAACATTAATGACCTGGTGTCCTTGTGTAAGCCCTGCATGAAGGTCCAATCCCAAAATAATTTTTGTCTTACCATATCAATAGAGTAGTGATAAAGATCAGTAATATTTTCTGAACACTCTTCCATGGTCATATTTCCCTACTCAGATGAAGAAGTTGTTGTCTGTATACTAATATCAATGTGGCCAGATGGTACTCATCTATGAAGTTATACTCGATTTATTTATAGGAGAGATATGTATCGTCTTGTGATTGAGTCACCAAAATCCACCGTCGCCTAGAAAATCCCTAGATAAGACTCGAGGAAAAGAGTGGAATCTTTTCAACAAGCATCCTCACAAGGTGAAAAACATGGGTGACTTTGTTTATCCAATCCTCAACAATCTGGGGGTCTTTCATTCCACAAAACCTAGTAGTTTACATCCTGTAAGACATTTACAAAACACTTAGCCTGAGTGCATCCTCAGGTGGTAGTGTTGGTAATAGTTGTTTATCGAAGGGTGGTATTATGGTTGGTAACCAAACCAAAGGTTCTATCATGGGTGGAGGCCCCAGTACGGATGCCTCACTTCTATAAATATCAACATCATGATTACATTGTGGAATCCTAGATAGCTATATATATGGAGTCATCCTGAATTAAAATGAGATGTACCATGATAAATATAGCATATCTAGGGATTTCACTCAGGAATGACATAGAAGACACAACAATTCCAATATGATTCATATACAATTGCTTTTACCTAGAACATATGTTTCCATGTAATAATTAAAAAATTAGGAAATAAAAGTCATGGTGTTGGAATATGTCAAATTTTTCACCATCACTGGGATCCCTGGCCAGATAGCTAAACTCATAACACTTAACACGGTTGACCCGGACCAGCCTCACAAACTCCCATTCCTAATGTAGACGTGACCTACCTTTGTTGCAAAAATTCCATGACCCATCCCAGAGGATCCCATTCCATGACTACTCCATGCCTGCATATAATAGGCCATGGGATGGTGACTAGCACTGAGTAGGCATATCCCAAAAATGGGAGGCATTAGCCTAAAGTACCTATACATAGGCACATATCACCCATCCAAAATATGTTGAAATATAAAATAACTTATTGCATGTATGAATACATATAGGATCCCACAATAGAATATGAAAGTGAAATTACAGGAATGAAAATAGGGGAAAATCATACACAAAGAGTCTATAACCACAAGTACCGCCTAAAAGTTAAGTGTAGTTGGACTGTTGTCTAATAGCTGATAGAACACACATATGATTTTAGGGTTTCACTAATAATTATTGGGTCCTGGTCTTCCAAGGAATCCATCAAATGTTTGATCATCTATATAAGAGATGACATATGTGGGAAAGGCCCATACATCGGTGAGTATAACAATACATAGTTGGACAATCTGAAACCTCAAAGAAATACAACAAAAAAATTATTGTTTTCTATACATAGGTATATATCTATATAACATATAACAAGGATTTCCAGATATACTCATAGAGATACACCACACCGTCATGCGGTAATAACCAACCTCCACCTAATTCCACTCTATGCATGAACATTCCATGAGGACCCACCCCTCGAGACATCATATCATCAGATATACTCAAATAAGAGGTATAGATCATTTGAGTCCTTTCCAAATAGAATAAATAGGTTAAGGAAGACTATGAATCATAGAGATGTGATCATTCCCTGAATCACAGGGGGATACCATGAATCCAATTTGGATCAGCCCACTAAATAGGTGATATCATTACATTGATTCCACAAACCATACAGATGTGGACCACTATATTAAACATAAACTCTATACTCTTGAATATTATACTAATGCTAAAAAAATTCACTATGGGTGATTGAGTATCACACTCTAGTCTCATAGTGGGATACCATAACTATATCTGAGATTCGACCTCTTGACGGGATTACAATCAAGTGATGTGGATGAAATGCCACACTAAAACCTTAGGGAAAGGGAAAAGGAAAATCTTACATCCTATAATTGTATGAACTAAAAACCCACCATTGGTCTCAAAATTAGGGTCTCGTCACCACAAACTGTATATCGATTGGATACTCCCTATTGTAGTTATGATCATTTCAATGAAGCAGCCTGCAGACCTTCTAAGACCTCCAGATCTACTGCCATGGTCATTCCACCTATCTTTGGGGTGGTTCCACCTACCATATGGTCACTGTACTTGTGGTCAACCTTCATGGAAATCCAAGACCGGGCTCCACCCCATTTTTTTTGGATCAGACCAGGGTCCAGCCTCAGCTGCTGGCCTGACCCGATCCAGTGTTCTAACCCCTCCTGTCTGCCTAACCCGGACCGCCTAGTCTGGGCCACTCTATGTCGCTACCGCTCTACCCACTCCACCTACCCCAACCCACTCTACTGCCACACACCGCCACTAGCCACTGGTCACCGAAGCTATGCTGGATGTCTCTTTCATGGACCACCACACCACTTTTGATGCCTTAAAATCAATACAATCTCACATTAGAGTACCTTTGGTCCCAATATATAATGATATAGCTTCAATTGTTAATTCAAATTGAATTTGGGGGTCCGATCCAGTTCAGAATGACCTGAATATGTCGATCATCGAACCTTTGGCTTCCAAAGGTGAATAATAAGATGAACAGAGGGTGGAAAGAACAATAAGATTAAGAGGGATGCTCCTAAATTGATGTTTTGTTTCCGATCTTTGTTCGTTTCCATTAGAATGGTAAATAAAATCCATACAACACTCAATAATCAACTCATGATAATCCTATAAACACGATCAACTAGTGGGCCAATCAGTTCATAAATTAGTTTGTGTTCATCATGGGAATTTAAAACGGTGATGAAAAGATTGAATCAAAATCCCTACCACAATTTGGATCGATCGCTGATGAAGAATGATCAATGTATTTTTATTATTGGTGGGATCATCCAAGATAGGTATCTGTAAATCTCTGATGTAAGGTTCCATCACAATTCATTAGAAATTATTTTCATAGCATTATCAAATGATCCTCCTGATGTTCAGGGGTAATGTGGCTAAGCATGGAATAATGCCAAAAGGACACATTTAAGGATTACGATAATCCACTGTGTCAAAAATAATTTTTAATGAATTATTTTATTTCTTGTATGTCCATGAGAGGTTTTTCCAAAATATCCCATGCAGACAATACCCACCTAGGGTAAAGCTACTATTATGAACCTTACCATGCACTAATATTTCTTATCCAAGAACCCATTTAAGAGTTATTCCACTTTTTTCAGAAAACCGCACACTTGAATTTAACTATTTTAATATTTTTAAAACTTACGTTTCGGTCACACTGGTCCTACGAATCACACATCCTTTAAGCACATGTTATTGAATTCAATCAATATAATATATAAAAATAGTACAGAGAAAATCAAATACATTTTAATACGATACTATACTTCAAAAACCACTTTTACAAATCACGACAACCATAAAAGAAATATTGGACTTCTCAATATACTTTATTGAGTTCATTGAAAACCAGGGAACATAAATCACTATTAATGTAAAAAATTATCAACGTATCACAGCGGAATAAGTAAACAAATACTTGAGTGAATTAAATGTATGAAAAAATAATATTGAATTATTAATTCCATATTTTCAACAAAGTAGTGTTCAATATGAATATCCCTCAAACATGAAAATAGTATACATCAAACTGAACACCTTCATCACATCAGCAATTATTTTAGACCAAAATGATTCATAGAAACACATTCAATAAAATGTTAAAAGAGTTTATACAAGATGAAATGATATCATATACATTTTAATAACTCTATATAAATATATTCTTCCCCAATGGTAGCACATATCAATAGTTACACCACCTTCATTTTATACAACACCAATGAATAAAATAGGCAAATAAAAAAAATGGAAAAATTTATTTTATAAATTTTTGACCCCATTAAACAAAAATATACACTAATATTAGTAGGTAAATTGACATCCTACCATAACTGTATGAAGTATGAGGTTGAAGAGCTAAATTTAACCTCAAATTATAGTAGTCTTCAATTGATATTAGATTGGAAACATATTTTCAATTTTTACATTTTTTGGAATCAAATTCTAATCTTATCTTAATCATTCCCTCTACATATTTTATGATGATAAATTTTATAGAAGTTATTTATGACTTTAATGACAGACAATATTTTATGAAAAATAACAATAATGTTAATGATGACATTTAAAAAGTCATGAAAACATCAATTCAACATTTTGATCTTCTAGTTGATTATTCACCAAAGTATTTTACATTATGTCATGAGTAGAAAGAAAATATTCATCCTCAATAGTGTAAAAGGTATCTAAATTTGGACTTCCTAAATGTAAATAAACACATAATGTTTTTATCATGAATTACCAACAAGATATTGATCTTTTATCAACAATAAATCATTACCACTAAACATTTTAGAAAATAAACATATCAAGAATCCATTTGTTATCACATTTCAAAACAAAATCTCTTTTAGAATGATGTATCTATGTATCAAATTTATATAAATAAAATGAGACAAATTTTTGTGCATTGATAATTATATATAATAGCATCAACAAACATAGTATTTTGTCAAGTTATTATTATGTAATGTAATATTTAGACTGGCATTCAGCAGTTTATCTGATATACTTCATTTCGTTGTTTATTTTTTATGAACATCATTAGTAAAAAAATGTGTTATAAATAGAATTAAATACACTATTTGAAAATTATTAATTTTCTTTTGAATAATATTCTTCATTTAGAATAATATTGTAATTCTATAGAGAAATTTTCAATCCCATAATTTATCTCATCAACAATTTTGAAATTAAAATTAATCATGATGTTTTAATGCATTGAATACAAATATATTTGAAATTTAATTAGAATATATAAATCTATCTTTAATCTGTAAAAAATTTGTCATATTCACTATGTGGAAAAATATATGATTGTTCAATATAAACTTCCTCTTTTAATTCAGAATTGATGAAGTGTATCGTATCATCTATTTGAATGTTCTAGAAAGGCCTTTGTACTATAATGGAAAAAATACTTATTATTTCATATATGTTGATAGGTGAAATTGTTTCATCAACTTCAATTTTATCCAAAAATTAATTTCCTATATACATCCAACTTGATTTATTTCTCACTAGTTCCCCCTTTTTATTAATTTTTTTTCATAACTCCCAATTTTCCATAATAACGTTTCTTCTATAAAGATCATATCCAATTTCCCATGACATGTTATTTTAAATCTTATGAGTCTCAACATTCATTTCATCAATACACTTTATATATTTAATTATTTCTTTCTATATATTCTTTAAAACAAAAGAGATAAATGAGGTATGATAGTTTTTCATCAATGTATTTTTTATTTGAATATGTTCTTCATGGTTTCCAATGATATTTTAAACCCAAATAATTTATTTTCATTCGATGATAATTTGAAAATTAATTTTCATCATCAATATTTTTGAATCAAATTCTTAAAATTGAACTTCCTCATTATTTTATATATTTTATGAAGCTTCATAATTGTTTTTAACAAAAATAAATTCAACATTATTAATTATAGAACATGAATTTTTCATGATAGATTACTTTATTTATTTTCCCACCAATTTCACATCAACAAGATCTACAATATTTTATGTCTTTTTGATATTGAAATGATATAGTCTTCCATTTGATGGATAGAAAATAATGTTTCATAAAAATCACTTCATTCAAAATTTAAAACATTTTCAAATTTAATATTTATAATGTATGGATATCCAAATATTCATAAAATGTAAAACATTGATATTTAATTTAATACATCTACTGATATCAAATATTATAATTTTTCTTATAATGATAATGATTTTGAAAATGAACCACTTCTACAATGACTTTTCATTAAAAAAACATGTTTTATCTTTCTCTACGAACATTTTTTAAGCCATATCCACATAAATTATATTTTTTAGTTAATACAAAATATTTTTTTGTTAGGTTTTGAATTCAATGTTCATGATAAATACCATGATGTTCAAGATAGGAATAAAAATCCACCAGTATACATAGACAAATTATTAGTTCAGTTCATCTTTAATGAGTAACAATAAACATTCTATACACGTATCCTGATTCCATTAAAATTTTTTATTTAATTCATTTTATATTTCATTAACACAAAAAATTTAATATGATTAATTTAATCAATAAAGGAAGAAAATCATTATATCTATTTTTTTACTCCCTCTTTATAGGATAAACTTGTCACATTGAATCCAATCTAACATATGAGTAGTCTGTATTTCAAGCTTCTTCAAATGGAGTATTAAAAAATGTGATATTTTGACTAGTAGAACATATAAAACTCCTCTACATTTTAGACATATAAAAAATCAGAAAAATTGTTTATATAAATATGATATTACATGTTCCATTGGCCATTATGACTATGTCTTAAATTCCATAATCCAATTTATTCATTCGGGTCTATATAACAAGAATTTATAAAATCTAAAATCCAAAACATATTTAATCTTCTTAATTGTACTTTTATTTTGATATATCCATCATTTAATATCTTCAAGACCCCATTTTTTCTGATAAATCACTTCCTTCCCTTTGAATTATAATTGAAACACACTAATAATATAGTGTTTCTCTTCATAGACAAAAAACAAGTTTTGAGATTTCAATTGATCTATGTCAATTATTTTCGACCAAAAACATTTTCTTTTTTGTGAACCACCATTTTAAAAGAACACCAACACATATATACTTTTTAGTATCCATGAGTAGCTTCATATTTATGGGAATATGAATGGAATAATTGATTTCCAAAATCTCTATAAATTCTCCTTCAGATGCTTTTTATGTAACATCATACAACCAAGATTTTTCATTTCCATTCTTCATCTTATTATGAGAATTGTAAATACGTTATTTTGACCACATTTTTACTATTATAAAAACAAGGCACCCAATTTAAATATTTTCATGTTCTCACATGAATCAAAAACAGATTACAACTGATGAAATCTATATTACATTTTCATTTTAGATTTCAAAGGTTACCTATAAATTATTATATATTTAAAGATATGAATCCCCCAAAATTCATTCCTCGTAAATTATCTAAACTCATTATTTAATTATAAATTAAATCAAAAAATCATTCTAGGGTCCCAAAATATACATATTGAAACATTAACCAAAACCAAAAATACCTTTCTTTATAATCATTTTTTTCAGAATTATAATAATGTATTTCATAATTCTTCCCCTAATTATTTTTTTATACAGTAATATTTTTATGTACTTTAATAACTTTCTTATTCTGTCAATATTATAATTTATCCCTTATTTTCTATAACTATTTATAGAACTTTTTTCATTATTTTTAATTCACTCAAAATATACTAAATCTGTTGAATAAAATGATTTTCAAACAAACATCATATCCTGGATATGATTCATCTTTTTGTGAATAACACATTATTTATCAATATTTTCATCTTTATTTTTCAAAAAACAATGTTGATTTATATTATAATTATAATTACATAGAATTTACCTAACCTAAAAAATATAGTATTAGAAAGTAAGACTACATTTTTGAATATCATTTTCCATATCATATATTTGTTTTGTAAAATATCAAAATATTTCATTGATTAAAATATAATGAATCTTGGTCAATTAAATTCAACAAATCATATTCAATTTATAAAATTGATTTTCCATTATTATTTATTCATCAATAAAAACTGTTTCATATTATCTAAAAGATTGATTTTACATATTAATGTATTTTATCTCTATTTAAATCATTGATATTATTTCATGAATCTCATTTAGTTATCTTTTTATGAATAAATATTTATAATTTTCCTTAATTTCATTATCTTCATAACAGTGATCACAATTTATTTATTTATTATCCACCTTTACAATGAGTGTTTTTCATCAACATCTATTGATGTATACATTTATTCTTCATAATCACTACTATAACATCTTCTTTATTTAGATATTAAAAATTAATTATAGAATTATGAATAATTTTCCCTTATTATCATTAAAATGAACACATTATTTTTCAATATAAAAATATATCTACATAAAGACATTCTTTGAAGCTTCATTTCCTTCTTTATTGACAATATTTTCATTTAAATGATGATAATTAATTACAAAATTACCAAATACTCCATATCTAAATAATTATAGAATAGTTTTTTAATTAGAATATCCCTTTCCACTTACCATGTTTATAGAGATTATATATATTATCTGATCAAAATAAATACCTAAACTAGAATGAGAATTAGTGTAATCAATATTTTTTCAACATCTTACTCTTAATACTTAACTTTCATCAAGGGTATCAACGATAATTCTTTTTTATCCTTCCAATTAATCTTGATGGTATAATGTTTCATTATCTCATTAGTTATGAGAATAAATTGTAAATCATATAATGTAATAGTTTCTATATCACTTGCTTAAAAATATGATAAATATTCCCCAAAACATCCCAATAATATATAAATTAATTTTTAAAACAATTTTGTATCATCTAATTTATCACAGTTCAATTTAATTGTACACGAATTCTTATTAAATACTTTGAATAATTAATCCTAAATATTAAGTAATTTAAATTTAGGATATTTACAGTTAAATCTCAATATCTGAATCATTGCATGTTTCTCCTTATTATTCCATTCATTCATATTTGTATTTTTATCCAAAATGATAATGTTTTTATTAATTCCTAAAACATTTATAGAATCCTTCAAAGAGAATAATGAATGTAAATATTTTATTTCTTGATAATAATTCTAAGTATTACTTGAATCTATTCATGAAAATGTAACATTTTCAGCATGAGGTGGATAACCACAAATTTATGCCGCATGAAAATCCAAACTAATTCATAAAAGTTATGGAAACATCTGTTCCATCCTTATATGATTATTTTTTCAATGAAAATTTAGAATCCCCTTTATATGGACTGAATTTTCATTTTACACAATATACACTAGGCATTTAGTAACACATAATTCTAATTGAGAGATAATTATTCTCAAACATAAAAAAAATCACCAATGAGGGGATCATATGTGATGATAAACTTTAAAATTATACGCCTAGATTAGTGAGGGACTATTTAATGCTAGGTGAATATGTGATTTTACTTCTTTTATGATTCCTTGTTGAATCCACACTCATGAATGGTTAAAGTGAATCTTGATCACAATTCATAAAAAACACATACAAATGAATGGAATCAAATATTTACATTATTCAATGCTCAAAGGGAGTAGAACAATTGTCAAAATGATTTAGATTCCAAAAAGATCATATAAAACAAAATTTCAACTTATAGGTATAACAAGAAATATTTATCATTAGAATAATATTATATCAAGGCTATATACTATTTTATTTCGTCCTGATCTAGAATAATAAAAGATATATTGATAGAATCAATAAGAAATCATTCCAACTATACCCATGAAATGACCATGTATTAATTATCATATTCTTATCCACCCGAGAAAATAATTAATGTATATCTTCACTTTGTTCCAATAATTGCAAACACTTATTCATTTCCTTTTCTTAATCATCATCTAACATTTGTTCCACTATTTACCATACTAATCAATTTTCTCTCCCAAAAAACCCCTTTAGTTCATAGTATCACATCACGTTTAAATTTTAATTTAAAATTAAAATAAATTCATTATACTACTTTAACTCCTCTTTAAGACACAACCTTTGGAAATTAAATCAAAAGATCTAGGTTTATATATTTTCAATGGGTAGTTACTATAGACTAAAATAATAAAAAAAGTAATCTGATGGATCTATTTCTTCATGATCCCTTAAATTACCAAGATGGAATTTTGATAGTGTGGTATAATAATTATGGTACATTAATTTATTTTTCTATAGTTTCCAAATTACCATATTGAGTTTCATTCATGTTGATAATGGTAAAGGGTGTATAGGGTAAAAAATATTGAGAACTAACCAAATCCATCCAAATAAACCCTATAGAATTGAATAGTCAATATAGTGTAATATTTTATCCATTAACATGACCACAATATAGAAAATAAATACTATGTTGTAGCAGCCCCATCAATTCAAAAACCATTAAAGTAAATAATGATTAGATCTATGACATGGCTTAATTATTGTGGTGTAGATGATTCAAGAAATCATGGTACATAGAAATTAACAAAACCTTGCCTTATGGTGTGATATTCTCACTTCATCATAATACATCTTCTATATTATTAATCACAACATTCTGTATTTTTCTTTTGTTGAGGTCCCCAAACATTTAGTAGATCTAAAAGTCATCAATATGAGTTATTAGGAATAGATATATTTAGTTGAAGTCTTAACATTATTGTGGGAACTATTTCTTATATGTTTTCTATTATTATTTTGTGTTATCCATGTTTATTCTCCATGGAATCCTACACTAAATAATCACAATAATGCCTTCAATTATTATTTCATTAGTATCATGAATCATGAGATATAAACACAAGGGTTATTTAATTATTATTCATCCAATTTAGATACAGGTAATATGATTTATGTGTTTACAAAAAAATAAAACATACTTAATGATCACATTTTCTTGAAAAATTAAATTTAAAAAATAAAAGAACCATTAAATAATATCTTGGGAAAAATAGATATGATATCTTCTATTGAAATCAAAATATACATACTGAATTATTGATTGATATATTTTTCATATCCCATATTCTACCACCACATTTATTGTATTTATGTTCTAATTTTATTCCCTTATTCCATGATACATGAATTCCTTTTTTAATTCCAGAATTTGTAATAGTCATATTATACCACTCTATCCTTCAATAACCTAAGATTTAATAATGTCCTATGATAAATTTTGATTAGATAAGATTATAACATATAGTCAGCCTTATTGGAAATATTTTTTTTATAAGGGGGTATTTTCATTTCATTACTCATAAATTTTGACAAATAGTCTTTTATATGGAAAGGAATTGTTTTAGAAATTTTTTCATTCATTAATTTCATCTTTCAAGACTACTGTTTTGAGTTTTTGTATAAGGGAAAGAAAATTTATATGAAAGAACATTATAGTGTGATTAATAATTTTTAATATACATCTTATGTAATACCTCAATTTCATACATTAATGTCTGAATAAGCATATCATTATTATTTTATTAAATTGAATATTATATTGTATATATTATAAAAATGTTTTGACCATGAAAATGGTGTTAATATATATGATAACTTTGTTTTCTAAATTGTAATTTTTATTATGGGTTTATGATAATAATGAGATACATTTTGTTTCTATATAATATTGATTTCTAATTTTTTTGGAATTATATTGAAAACAATGAAAAAAATGAAATCAAAAAATATTTGTTGTTTATGAAGTATTGTTATTAATAAAATGCGCATTAAAAATTTTAAGATTACATATGTCAATGATACTATTATGTTTACCATGTTTGAATTTATGGATATAAATTTTCCAGAGGATGGGTTATGATTATATATATAATTTCATCTCTCTAAAATTAGTAACATATATTGAGATTATAATAATGTTTATGTGATTATGGAAGACAAATTTTCTGTCATATTTTGGTGTGGTCTCTATATTATTTGTCTTGACTTAGAATGATGTCAATTTTTTTTGATTGGTAATAATTTAGAGTACATTTTGAAGAAGATGTGTAAATTTACTTCCTATACGGATGCTTGTTGTTGTGTTTAGTGAATTGGGAAAAAAGGCTTATGGATAAATATAAGGTAATTAAGGGGGGTGAATGGTTAACTTTACATGTTTACATACTCATGTAAGTTGATTTTTGTTTTCTATTTTTGTGGGCAACCCTCTATGAAAATTATTAGTAATGTTGTCTTTTAATTTTAGCATTGTAGTGTCTGTGTATATTTCTAGTTATATGTCACTCCATTATTGTAATTATGTAACATCATCCCATTAATTTTATATCCAATTTCATGATGGATTCATTTTAAACAGGCAAAACATGAACTATAATCCTTTTGAAAATTTAATCCATTCATCTTTCCAGAATAATGGAATAATGGAAAAATCATCATCATCCCTATATTTATTTTCCTTTTAGAATTTAATTTTAATTCATCCATTATTTTCTTATCAGAATAATTTGATTTATGGGTTATTTGAATATCTATTTACTCCTATATAGCATGTCAAATTAGTTTTTTCATTGCTATTGTTGTCTTATATGGCTTCTACCATATAACGATATTATTTTATAGAATTAAATAATAAATAAATCAATCCTTCTATTTCGATAATAACACCCGAAGAAAAGATCACATGTCTTTTAAAATATAACTCCTAGTTATGAATATGTTCAAAATAAATTAGGGGAATCTTAATTTATTTTTTATTTGTCTTAATATAATGAATATAGAGAAACTATTTATTGAAAACTAGTTTTTTAACTCATCCCACTCAAAGGAATCAATTTCATCATGTTTCCTTGTATTATTTATAACATTATATCATTGAATAATTTCACCTATTAAATTTTTACAATAAATGATAACATTTTCCATTAATTAAAACTTGATAATAGAAAATATATTTCTAGTTACACTAATTACTTTATTATCAATTAGTTGATTAGAGTTCCCACTAAATTATAGATTAAATTTACTCATGGAAAACTCCATAGTACATTTTTTATTTCCTTTTATAATTTGGAAGCTAACCGTGATTCATGACTTGGGAATGTCCCATAAAAATAAAAATAAAATTTTTCATTCCCTTTCCCAAACAATTCAGTTTATTATGGGGAAAATCAATCCATTGTCCATTTCCTTTACCGTTATCAGTTTTTGATTAGTTATAACCATTGAAAAAAACCAAAAAACTTTTTATTATCAATAATAATCATAATTGGGTGTTAAATAATAATTAGAGTCATTTATTGTACGTATTAATAATGATACCTTCTTTTCCATATATGAATCATTAGGTTGAACCAAGATTCTCTAAAAACGTTTTTTATTGAAATACCCCATAATTCATCTTAATTAGAATATGAAGTAATTTAATCATATACCTAGGGAGAGTCAAACCTAGAGAATTTTAAGGATTCATTTTACATGTATTAGAATGATGAAAAAAGTACACTATAACATCTCTTATTAGGGTTATATGCCCTACTACTATATTTGAAAAACCACATCAACTATTTTCATCTTAGTATATATGTATTTTCTTCAGAAACCCACACACATTTCATTAAAATAATATAGGATTATCTTCATCACATAGGAATATTTGAGGGGTTCCTGCTAACAATTCTATATAAATATTTTCAAAAGTTACTAAAATAATCATTGATTACAAATATAGAAACCCAAACCATTCATTCATAAATATTATGTCTTATTAACAGTCAAAATCTATAAAATATATAAAATATTCCATTTAGAGATATAATATTTTAGTTTCATTGTAAATGTTAATAGAAAAAAATTGACATAAAAATGATCATAATTATTTCCTATAAACTTATTTAAAAAATCATTATTCATAGACATAAAATTCTTAAAATCTTTATCCATAACCTCATGAAAGGTACAATAATAATGTGTGAGATCCAATATTCAGTAAGGATAAATATTGTGGTATAAAAATAAACATAGAAAATATTTTCCTTATTCAAATATCTCTGCTCATACAATCATAGATTATTGGGTTCACTCCACATTACATCTTTTCCATAGTCCAGGTTTAGACAAAATAATATATTATTAGAAATTTATCATATTAAAATAGATACAGTCAAATTATAGTCCATATTGTCTTAAGACATACCATTCTTTACCAAATGATGTGTATGGTAATAATCATCTCAGGCCACAAATCTCATATTGAAAACTATATATCTGTGTACCCCATGATTAGAAAACATCTATCATATCATCAAATATTAAACTGTTGAAATGATACAATAATCATAAAAATTTCATAATTATTATCCTAAATCATACAGATAAATAATAATGTTGTAAATGTTGGATAATATCCTTAATAAATCATATTATACATAAAATGATTTCATTATAGATTAAATACCATATAATAATCCACAGAACATTTCATGAGGAAAATGCAGTTTTAATTTAAAAACTAATAATTTAGATTCATGAAATTTCAATTATATTATGGGAAAATTTTTCATTGAAATTAACAATGAAATATTTAATTTAATCCATAAAGAAATTTTTATTAATTATGGTGGTGAAAACTATTCATGATGTGTATTTCTAAATAAAAAATTCATTCATATTTATATAAAAAGTAAATATTTCCACATTTGGAAAATTATAAGAAGATTTATTTTAACTTTGGTATGGAGGGTTAAATATATTAATATATTTATTTATATAATAATTGTATATTATTAACATAAATATTTAATGAATTTTAAACAAAATATTTAAATGTGAGAAAATATTTATAATTGGTGAGAAAAAAATGTGGTTTTCTTGGAAAATAATTATTTTGGTATCTAAAGTAACTTAAGAGAGAAAAATAAAGCAAAACATATAATATATTGATATATAAATTAGATAAAGAATATATAAAATTTTGTAGATATATATCATTTAATTTAAACAATCAAAATTTACTCATAAGAATCCTAGTAAAAATGAGATTGTAACATACAACCATTACCCCAAGACCATTTTTCACTATAAGATCTATAAAATCTTGTATTGTAAATTTAAATTTTATTATTCTTATATAAAATAACTATAATAATGTATATAATATCATAATAGTTTTTAGTATTACATTGTATTACTCATTCCTTAAAAATCATTCATTATCAACATCATTTCTTGTGTTTACTTATTTGGTTGACAAGTATGTTTTTGTTTAAATGATACCAAACAAACACTTTATTGATGGTTTATTCATATTTAATTGTTAAATAATAATATATATATATATATGTGTGTGTGTGTGTGTGTGATATATATTCCTTATAAACATATTTTATAACAATTAATAGAAGTCATTAATTAAAAATGAATTACATCAATATGTGTAGATGGTAGTTTGTATATATGTAGATGTTAGGTTTCTATTTTTTGTGGATGGAATGAAATAAATGTAATTATTAATTCATCATTATAATTTCATAATAGTATCATAAATAATATAAATGTACATTAAATATTACATTATAATGTACCCAGAATGTTGGGGATAGAAATTTAATCAAATTACCATGTTGATGTTGTAGTACACAATAATCATGAGGGATACTATCATCTACCAACTGATCTAGAAGCGGTGATAAATGGTTTTTACATCACTATAATACCATGTTAATAAATTTAGGACAATATTTTAAATATGATTTAAATTATAAAACATTTTTAGAGAAATTATTAGAAGAAATTAAATTCTAAGATAATTGATAAAATCAAAAAATATTCTTTGAGAATCCTCATCTGTTTTAATGGTTATTCCATGAAATAATTTAATTAATGAAATAAAATAATATATAATATGAGGTTAATAATTATATAAATTATTTAGAGTAGGAATTTTTCAATGTATAAGTCTCAAATGGTTTAAATTATATGGGATAAGTTGTAATGTTTTATAGGTGTTGGGAGGGACAAACATAGAATTTCATAAAATATTTCCTTCATATAAGGTAGTTTCATGGGAAATATGATAGAAATGTAGAGGTATTATATGGTAGGATAATATTTGGTTATGATATATTCAAAAAATAAGAATATTACCTAAGTGGGTTGTAATCCTGCGATTTTTGAACCCCATATTAAAGATCTTTTATCCTTAAAAACGGAAGTTAAATTTCATTTTTATTACTTTTTTATATATCCAAAACAAATTTGGCCATATATAATTGTAATATTTACTGTGATTTTAAATTTAAATTTAATTTTTCATTACTGGTTTTCAATAATTATATATTTTTTTAATTTTAATAAACATGAAACCAATAATGAAAATATATTTTATAATAATGACTCATTATGATTAAAACATAATTTTCATAGAAACCATTCCATTTAAAACCAATAAAATTAAAATTAAAATATATTATTGTTTATAGAATATGTGAATATTATTAATCCCACTAATTAATATAGATTGATTTAGCTTATTAGGACAAAAATAAACTTTGTCCACAAAACAATATATGTGTTATTAAAATCTTTATATATACATAATTAGATGTTGATATATATATATATATATTACACAATTTGATAATCAAATATATTTTTACATGTGTTTTTGAACATATATACCAAATCCATGATCCTGTAACATTTATTAAAACGTGAAGACAAACATACAACACACATCATTGCCCATAGACGCAAAAATACCAAAACAAAAAAACCCACATGTCCAAAACATAACTGCTAATAAGGTCTGAAGACCCAAATAAAAAACCCACAATTGTCTAACCCACAAAACATGTCGAATGAATCCCTTCCATCCTGTGAACCACCGCATCAAAAGTTATCTCGCTCCCCGTGGACTCCTCCAACCTCGCATCCCAAACAAATCTTGAAAATTTACCCACCCATATCCTGAAGGCACATCGCATCCCATGGACAACTATATCCATCCTTGACATTGTCTTCATCCATGATCATCGTCGGCAGTCCACTATCGTTGATCAGCATCCATTAATTTTCCTGCGATCGAACTAGCCCTGTCTCCTCCCAAAGATATGACTTTTCTAGCATCATCCTCAACGGAGGACATCAACTTCATCGATGCAAAGGTCCTACCATCCCTCTTCATGAGCTGATACCACACCAACACATGGCTTGGAGTCCCCTGGTCCACAAACAGCAACCAACTGTGCTACTAGTGCATCGTAACGCCATTTTCAACCCCACTGATAGACGAGCTTCGTAAAAGACACATGTAAAACACCGGATGTCGTTGACCAAAAGAATATAATCAGAACCACAACTAACATACAATGACCACTGGGATCCCAGATCCAATGTTCCTCCTCAATCCCAGCTGTTCTGGTGCAATGATATTCTTCAACCCGATCAAAGAAACCTAACACATCTTCATCCATACAAGCAGATCCACAAATAGAACCCACCAGTAAGAACCCTTCATCGGGAATCCAGATATCTCGTATCAGCTGTCTGAGACTGCCAGATCCCTACATCACTACAGATCATGTGTTAACCACCATTCCCTCGCCCCTGAAACTATCACCCTTGATGTCGTCTCCCGAGTTCCTCCCAGGCCTTCGAACACCAGCCTTCCCACAATCACGAGCTCTGATCTGTCGTAATTAGAAAACCACTAAAAATGAGGTCTTCTATATGTTATCTGGATAAAGATCTAAGATCCAATCTTTCTTAACCGGGGAACAATCTTGGTGTGGACTAGAAAAAATCACAGTTGAATCTTCAAATTTTTTCCGAGTATGTTTGGCACATGCACCAAACATATCAAAATGCCCAAAAATTTCTATTAAGACATTCTCCACATGACTTTGATGTAGAGAAAAATCACAAGGAGAGAGGATCTCTCGATTGTAGAGAGATAAAATCTCAATATAATAAACAATATTACATAATGAAGATACCACATTACATACATTATATATTGTCCATTTAAACATATATAAATATATATATATACAAAAAAATTCCACGTTTTTGTACAACATATATATATATTCACTTGTTAATATACATAAATGTGTGTATATATATATATATTTATATATTAAAAACCTTACACATTTTTAAATCATTTATAAATATTTATGTCTGTATATATATATATATCATAAAAGTTACACGTTCTTTTTAACTTATACATATATTTTAACATTTTAATATACATACATGTATGTGTGTGTGTGTGTGTATATATGTTAAAAACATTACATAATTTTTTATTAATATATATATATATAAATATATATATATATTAAAAATTTGAACATTTTTTAAAATGTTTATGATGCATACACAGAATGTATTGTTTATATATATATATATAATTCATAATTAATCAAAATGTCTTAATATGTATTTATATTTAAAGGTTTATTAATTAATATAAATATGTCAAATATGTTTTCGAATTTTTTCTAAAGAGATATACCAATCAAATATATATATATATATATATATAAAACAATATACATATAGATATACATGTATGTTTATATATAACAAATACCATATACAAATTATTAAAATATTGTATATATATATAAGAACATACAAATAAAAAAATTAAATAATCACATGTAAATATATATGTATATACACACACAAATAGATATTAGAATATAATGGTAAACAAATATAATTATATATATACAAATATAAATATAAAACACATATAAATACCAAAATTAAAAAACTAGAATACCTAAAAATCAATTATAATAAATTACATAATCCAAATTACAATCAAAATAGAGATTAATAAAATTGTTTCAATCCTAAATATCAAATAACAAATTCATATCAAGTAAATTTATAAATTAGGTTTTGGACAAACCAGTATGTTTATCTTTCAATCAAATACAAAAAAATGAACCAGAATAAAAGCATAATAGTTATTAATATAATTGAATTAATCCTAAATATCGAATAAAGTATGAAAAGCAGATGAAATTTTAAAACAATGGGTTTCCCAAACTAGTATATTTAACATTTAACCAAAATATGAAAAAAATGATGGAAAATTTAGGGGAGCCTCTACATTGAAGATTTGAGCAGAAATCATAAAACCATTGGGATGAATTGAGAGGCACAGAGTTGTAGCGGATCGACCGGCTAGGTAGGGTTCAGTGTGCTGCTTGGGATAGGGAGGAGAAAGAAGTGGAGGAAGAAAGAGGAGTCACACGAGTGTTAAAACACCTGGGTTTTTTTTTGCGATGGAAATAATTCCATCAAAAATAGTTTTTTTTCAAAAGTATTTGTTATGAACACTAATTTATGTTGAAAATATTCTCAAACTGGTGAGCATTTTAAATAGATAATGTTATACATCACAAATACTCGTTGTGATTACTTTTCATTCTGGTCATCGGGAATGTCTTCCAAAACTATTTGTGATGGTTTATTAATTCTGTCGCAAATAATGTTTTTTTGTGAATAATTTAATAATCAGTAAAAAATAATGTTATAAGAGACATTATTTTAGATTGGTCATCTTCCAGAAAAAACTGACCCATTGCAAATGATTTAATTTCTTGTAGTGGAATGATCAAAGTCGAAGTCGATCAGATTTTATCATGATACCAAATTTGAATAGATTAGATCAAATTAGATCGATAATATGAATCCAACCAAATTCAATCTTCCAAAGCAGACCTAATTTAATCCTTCATGACGAACTACATTCAATCAACAGTGCCATTGATTCTGTTTTTGTCTTCCATCTAGAAAGAGTCGTGACACTGGTTGAATATTTTTGAAGTTGATATTTACCAGAAGATTCCTTTGGAGCTTGTTTTTTATTCATCGATGGGTTGTGGGTTGGGGTGTTCATTACTGTGGAAAAGAATACAACTAGTATTGGGGGATAGGTACATCACATGAGATATAGGAAGTAGTTAATATTTCTCATAAACCAACCCAACCATACAATATATGAGATGGGTTTTGTTAGGACAAGTCCAATCTTAAAATAATGTTTGAACCGACCCGACCCGATCCGTCCTATTTTAACTGGGCCAGGTCCATAAAATACCCCAACCCGACCAAACCCAACCCATGGAAACCCCTACCCTTACCACCCTAACCAATCATAGTGGGAAAAAATCATATAATTCTAGTACTGTACAAATCATAAAAAATGAAATATATTGACAACATGAATAATAAGGGTGTCAATATGTATAAATAGACATTCATGATGAATACATATCATAAGCTGACGTCGTGAAAATTGATGTAATATTAACATTTAGAAACACACGATAATGTGCATAAATACACTGTTGATCATACAACATCATTTATTATCATGCATCATATGAACATAAATAACAATAATTTCCATGAATATCATCCTCATGGTATATAAATATATATACTAAAAGAGGCTCATCCATGGTCTCAGAAACCCAAACCCATGACCCCAAAAATTTGTTAAAAAATAGTAAAGGTACATCATACTTGAGGAATTTATAATATGTGAAACACCACACCCAGATAGAAAAAATAACAAACACATCAGGTACCCAACTATTTCCTTTTTCTAGGTCGACCGTGACCTCAAGATCCTCCCCAATTAGCTGGATGGTGCCCACCTCTCCATTGCATCACTGGTTCATCATTTATCACAATAACCTCAATAGTATGCAATTGAGTTGCTTCATGAGATTCTTCCTAATGCACCATTGAATGTACATCATCAATATTAGAGTTATCTTTCTGATGAGCATTACCATGAGGAGACTCATCATGCAGGTCTTGAGGAGCCTCCTATGCATCCTTGGAGTCATGGACAATGATAATAGAATGTGAAGTATTATGAACATGTTGTTCCATCTCTTTTGGGGTCTCTAAACCCTCAATAATAGAAGGTGTCATGGAGGAGCACATTTGGCTACCACATCCGACAATATTGAGTCCTTCAATATTAATCAAATCAAACTCAAGAGCATTAATAGACTCTAACATTGAAAAGAAATTAACAGCTAGTTTTACAGGTCCTTGAAATTAAACATTACTAGATGCATCCATTGAAACAACTTCCAAATTAATCCCCCCTTGATCAGTAACCATTGGAGGAGATCGTGCAAGGTCATATACATGACTAGGTGTGGTAACATTTTGAAAATTAGAAGATGGAGATCCTGTGAGAATATCCTCCTGCTTACATACAGAAGATCAGAGTAGAACCTCCCCCATAGGACACCTTGATGTACACTGGTCCTCTCAGTAGAAACAATATCAACCGGAAAACTAACCTGAATCCACTATTGTATAGCAACCCAACATACAAAGAAAATTTCCCACAATCAGATCCACTTCAATCCCAGATTTCACATTGGCCACCTACACCTCATCATGAATAGTTGGGAAAGCCCTTGGTTTCTTAGGAATCACTAATTTAAATCCATCAGCATCCACAATCTTTATCATTCCCTTCCTACATGTAGGGGATAGAGTAGTGCGGTCTAACTCTTGATTTACATCATTCTGGATGGCAGCCTACTGTTCAGATTTATTCCCTTCATCCTCCACAACCACATCTGCCCAGGACCTATTATCTATACCCCTAGTGACTCCAATGGTATCATTCTCCAATGATCCACCATTCACTGGCACAACAGCAACATTTGTATGCCGCGGAAATGCATCGAGCTTTGAGAGACCTTGTTGGACAACCCTAATAAAGGATGTAGTACCAGCATTGTGAGGATCCTTCCTCCTAAAAAGTTGATTACTATCATTAATATGAACATGATTCTTCTTGCACTGATATGGTGCATGAGTCATTTATTTACATAGTGAACATATCATATTTTTGCAGCATTGTGCAAGAGCATGGAAAATGCATAGACAAGACTTATAGAAAGTTGGTAACCACTCATATTGTATAGCTAATTCTAACATAATCTCACCCACAACAAGGAATAATTTTTCAATAAGAACATGGGAAAAATCAATCTCAACCAATATACGAGTAATGTAACCAAACCTAGGATAATCTATTTATTTTTCAACATTAATCAGACATCCTAGTGCACATGCGATCTCCCACAAAATCGATGGATGCCATAAAAACTAATTCAAGCCCCTAATTAGAATCCATGTTTGGGTGGATGAGTTCTTAATTGCAAGAGGAAATGCAAAAGGATCCCACTTTTGAACCATAATGTAACCAAGTTTCAGTGAAGCCAGTCCAAAACTCCAGGAAACATTTTGAAGTTCCTTCGATGGAAAAACAATATGGAAAATACCTCTCCCAATTGATAACAAATGCCTGTCAGTGAATCCATAACTCTGAAATAAGTGATCCCACGGTTCATCAACCCTCAAAGCGGTATCTCTCCGAGTTACTGATAACCTGGCAAGGAGGGAGAACCGACATTCTTCAATATGAGCTTCCGAAAATTTTATACTCACGTCCACAAATGCAATAGAGCCATTCTTGGTGATTTGTTTATGTAATGAGGCAGATTCATGCTGAGAATCAGAAAAAAACTTATTCTGGGAAGTAGAACCATCAGAATTCTCATAGGGTTCATCACATCATCTTTCACATGAATCCACATGATTCGATGAAATCCCACCACCCATATCCACCGCCATTGATGTGGGGATGAATACATCCTTAGGATCAAAATAACATTCTATAATATTTTCCATTGATAATCAACTCAAAGATCGCCAGAGAGTCATCGAGCAAGTGGTCTCCCGTATTTCCCAGGAACTCATATATATCTATATCAGATTCATTGGAAATATATATTTATTTTAAATATATATATATATATATATAATTATAAATAAATATATTTTACATATAATTATTAATATATAATTATAAATATATATTTATATATATAATAAATATATTTATTATTTAATACAATTTATTACAATTTTATAACAATTTAAATATATCATATTTATATTTATTATCAATATTTGTTATTTAATTAATTTTTATAAGAAAACATTATTTTTGAATTTAACTATAATAATTTTATATTAATTAGTATATTATTTATTATAAACTTTTATGAGCGATAAGAATATCGTTGATAAAATTTCCTTTATCAGCATAGAAAGAAGTTCTGAGAAATGTTACAACTTTATCAGCACTTTTTTAGTGCTGATAAAAGTTATCTTATCAGCACTTTTTATAGTCACTGAGAAAATTGATTATTTTATTAATGTTTTATTCTTAGCGATGATACATGCATAAGCTTATGTTATCCAGATCTGGGGTAGTATATTTATAAACACACATATATAATACGAATAAATACACGTCCCGGAAAATGGAAATAACCTATAGAAAACACTAACCTAAACATTTCATAGTATTCTTGATATATTATAATCAATCTTTTTTTAATAAAGTTATAGGATACCCTTCCAATGGCCACAATAGGGCTCAGTGACAGCGATGTCAAGTTAGGCATCGATGATAATGGAGGGCTACGCAGCAGAGGTGGGGTTTGCGGCAAAGGAGTGACAAATGAGGGTTCGAGGCGAAGGTGGGATTATGGAAGATGGGAGATGGAGGATATGAATATGTGGGTTCACAGTAGACGTGGGTTCACGGTGGAGGAGGAATTCATTGCGGTGGAATACGCGGTGGCGGTGGAGGGGCAGGCAATGGCAGAGGTGGGGTCGGGGCATAACAGAATCGGCAGCACATGGGTTAGGTTCCATGAGACCATGAGGGGTGTGAGAATGAAGGAGGCGGTTAGGATCTTTTTATAAAACCCATTAAACCATTTATCATCACTATCTAAAAAATGTTGATAATGATATTCTTTAATAGTGCTAATATAGGAAGCGTTGATAAAAAAATACATTTATCAACGTTGTTTTAGTGATGATAATGATATTATGTTAATAATGTATTTATATTAATATATATATTTATAAAATTATATATATGATAACTATATATTTATTAATTTATAATTAAAACAGTAAATAAATATAAATTTCCTTATAATTATAAAATTATAATTTAAATAATTATAAAATTAAAATAAATATACATATTATATTTGTAATCATAAAAAATATATATATAATAAGTACAATATTTACATATATTTATAATATTAAAAATATATACAATATATTTATTCTAATTTAATAATTATTTATATGAATATATATATATTTATAATTATATTAATAGATGTTTATTTAAAAATTATAATTATAAATGTATATATATATATATCTAATTATAATATTATAACAAATTAATATTTCCGATTTTTATAATTGTATTAATATATATATTTATTATATTTATTATAATTTTATAATTATTTTAATATATATGTATTTATTTATAACTACAAATATAAATATTTGTATTTATTTATCAATATTTATAAATGTTTATAAATATATTTCTTTAATTATATATAACATTATATATGAAAGTAATAAATATATTTTATATAAAATAATACTTATATAAATAAATAAAATATTATTAACATTTAAAACTAATTAATAAATATATATTTCTATGTAATTAATAATTTTAATATATAAATATTTATTTATACTTTTAGTTATTAATTTATAAATATATATATATATATATATATTTAATTAATTGTATAAATATAAAAAATTAACATATAATTTCATAAATGTTTATAAATTTATTTTTTTATAATTTTTTAATTATATAAATACATCTAGAACTATTTAGAATTATATTTATAACTATTAATATTTATTTATAAAACTGTCCATACAAATATATAAACAATTTATATATTTATGATATTTTTTGAAATATTTATGTATATCTATATTCATTTAGGAATTATAATTATATATATTTTTATTTATTTATAAATATATGTATATATTTATAAATATATTTATTTAATGACATTATAACAATATATGTAGTATAATAAATATATTTATTATAATTTTATAATTATATATATATATATATATATGTATATATATATATATATTTATTTATTTATAGTTATAATTATAAATATAAATAAATATTTTTATAAATATTTTTATATAATTATATATATATATAATTATAATATATGTATTTATTATAATACAAATACAAATACAAATATAAATATACATTTTTAAAAATGGACTATTTTTAATGATTTTATATACTTATTTAAATAGTTCATATCCTTTTATTTTAATATATATATAAGGAGATAAATATTATTATTTTTATATAAATCATATTTTAGAATATAAATTTCAAAGGGTTCATACATTAAAGCCCATCACAATCTCATCACAAGCCCATCATAAACCCTCTCTCCCATGTTTTATCTGAGCCACCCTGCTCGTGTTCCAATGTATCCATATCCATCGCTTTTTCGTCTTCCACGCTGTCATTTGCTGCTACGTCATTGTCCCGGTTATCACCTCTCATGTATATTTTCTTCCCCTTCCTTCATCATTCCCACACAGAGCATGGTCGTTTCCCTCGGTTGTCCCCGGGCAGCACCATCATTTGCCGAGAGACACAACTAGTTGGTCTTCGCCCTTTATCTAAACCTGCATCTCACGCGGTAAAACCCTGCAACTGGCGTCAATCATCATCTGTCACCCCTTTTAATCCCTCGACACCATCATCCTAGGAAGGAGCCCCTCATTCCATCATTGCCATGGAATTATCATCCTAAGCATCACCTCGTGTCGATCCCCTTCCCCTTCCATCATCATCCCTAGACAGAGCACCATCAGAGCCGTCACTTTTTTTTTCATATGAACAATGATCAAATGTTATTATGGTGATGGAAACCATGATGTTGGAATCAATAGTGTTGGATGGGGTGGAGATGAAATGGAAAATGATGATGAGTGATCATCACCATCCATGTTGCACCCTTCTATTGTCGGTAGCTGCATTAGTGCGACAGATTTTCTGGCATCGTTGGAGCCCAATATGAAAGAACGAGTTTCCTTCTTCAACCCATGGAATGCTTTCAATGCCTTGCCTCTAATCCTTCCATCCATGTTTTTCACCGACCTGATTGAAAATATTCCACCACCACACCCCCAAAATCGTGCTTTCTCCCGAATGGAAGATCATCGGGAGCCGGTTGGCAGCCCCCTCAAGCTGCTGCCACCCACCACCACATAAGAAGAGTAGGCGCACTAGAGTGGCAAGGGAAGAGGTTATATAGGGAATGAGGATTCTATTCTCTTCATGGGAGTGCTAAACTGGTTGGGGACAGACATTGCCATTGCAGGTAATAGTGGTAAGGGAGAAAGTATGGCCGAAAAGGAGGAGTAAAGTGCAGCCCGGAGAAGGTATTGCCGAGAAGAGAGAGGTGCCAAGTGCGGTTGGGGGGATGGAATATCATTATATAGAGGGAATCTTATTTGTTAATGGAAATAAAATTTTGAGGATCATGGAACGAAGAAAAATGAAGGGATTTAGGAAAATTGTCAAATATGTTATGAAATGAAAACAGAATTGTCCACATCATTAATTCATATTTCAAAATCTTTAAAATATTTAATGATATGTTTATTTATTTTTAAATGCATCACTATTGTCTCATTAAATGATATTTAAAAAAAATCATCCATCTAATTAATATTGACAATAATAATAATAATAACCACACAAACATGAAAAATTATGGAAGAGGGGTTTTTTTAATTTAAAGGGTTTGTTTTTTTTATTTTGAGCTCTAATTAAATTTTTGCTTGACACATTTACCTGAGAGAGCCAATTAATTTGACAATATTGGGTTTTTTTATACCCATGCCACCCATCCCCAACCCCCGTTATATATATATTATGTATATTTTTATATTTTTAATTATAATAAACATATTTATAAAAATTTTAATGACTAAAATAAATAAAATATATATATAATTATATTTATTTTAATTCTAACAATTATATAATTATAATAACTATATTATTCTATTAAATTAAGAAATAAAATAATTATATAACTACAATAATTATAGTAATTCTATAATTAAAATAATTATACAATTATAATAATTATATAATAACAATAATTATATAATTATAATAATTATATAATTACAATATTTATATAATTTTAATAAATATTTGTATATTTATAATAAATATATAATTATTAATATAATAATTTTATAATTAGAATAATTATAAAAATTATATAATTGTAAATATAATTATTATATAAATATAATAAATATAAAATTATAATTATAGTACTAATAGAATTATAAATATAATTAAGATAGAATTATAACAATTAAATAATTATAATAAATATATAATTACAAATATAAATATTATAAAATAATTATAAATATACTATTATAATTACTATAAAAATATAATAATAAAAATAAGTATAAATATATAAAATATATAACTATAATAATTATATTATTATAATAAATGTACAATTAGAATTATTTAATTTTTATAATGATAATAAATAATTATATTTATTATAGTTATATAATTATATTTATTATAATAATTATATAATTATTATAATTGTATATATTTATTATAATTAGAATTTTATATATATTATAAGAATTATTATAAGAAATATAAAATTATTAATTTATAATAATTATTACAAATATTCAACTTTAAATATAATAAATATATACAATTACAATAATTATATAATTATTATAACTAAAATACAATTATAATTATAATAAATAATTATAATTATTATAATTTTTATTGTATATTTATTATAATTATTATAATTATTAAAATTATAAATATGATTAATATATTACTATAATAACTATATAATTATAATAATTATATTTATTAGAATAATTATATAATTATTGTAATTATTATTTTTATTATAACAAATATAATTATATTTATAACAATAATAATTATATAATTATAATAAATATATAATTATAATTACATTATTAATATAATAATAAGATAATTATAATAAATATCAATATAATCAATATATAATTATTGTAATTATTACATTTATTGTAATAAATATAATGATATTTAAAATAATAATTATTATATAATTATAATAATTATACAATTATATTTATTACATTTATTATATTAATCATATATTTACAATAAATAAATATTAAATATATTTACAATAATTATATAATTATAAATATAATAATTATATAATTATAAAAAATATACCATTATAATTACAATAATTATATATTTATAAATATAATTATTATATAATTATAATAAATATATTTATTATAATAATTATAGAATAATTATTTTTATTTATTTATAATACTTATATATTAATAATAATTTTATATTTAAAATAATTATATAATTACAATAATTATATAATTACAATAATTATGTATTTATAATAATTATATAGTAACAGTAATTATATAATTATGATAATTGTATATTTATTATAGTTATATATTTATATATATATTATTAAATAAATATTTTAGTTATATATTTATTGTAATTTTATATTTATTATAATCATATAAATATAATAATTATAATTATATATTTATTATAATTATATAATTGTATTAATTATATATTTATTATATTTATAATTATATATTTATTGGAATTATAATTATTATAATTATATATTTATTATATTTATGATAATATATATATATATATTATAATTATAATTATAAATTTATAATAATTATATAATTTTTATAATTATATCATTATTATATTTATAATTATAGAATTTTTATAATTATATAATAATTATAGTTATATATTTATTATAGTTATATATTTATTATATTTATAATTATTATAATTATAATAATTATAATATTTATAATAATTATAATAATTATTAACAATCTAAAATTATAAATATAATTATTATAATTATTTATTAGAATTATAATTTGTGTATTTATTATAATTATAATTGTATATTTGTTATAATAATTATATAATTATTATATTTTTATATATTTATTATATTTATAATTGTGTATTTATTATAATTACTATAATATAATAATTTTATACTTTGTATAAAAATTATTATAATAAATATAAAATTACAATTATAATAAATGTTTACAATTTCTATAATTATATAATTATTATAATAAATAAAAATATATAATTATTTATTATAATTATACAAATTATATAATTATAAATGTACATTTATTATAATTATATAATTATTATATTTATAAATATATGTTTATTTTTAATATATAATTGTTATAATTATATCTTAATTATATGTATAATTATAAAATATTAATGTAATTATAATTTATTATTTATTATAATCATATAATTATTATATTTACAATTTTATAATTATTAGAATTATTGTAATTATTTAATTATTATGTTTATAATTATATATTCTTTATAAATATGAAGTTATTATAATTATAAATTTATTATATTTATTATATTTATACTTATATAATTATTGTACTTATATAATTATTCTAATTATATAATAATTATATTAATTATAATTATATAATTATTTTTATTTTTATATTTATTATAACTATATATTTATTATAATTATATAATATTTATAATTATAATAAATATAATTACAAATTTATTGTATTTATTTTAGTATTTATATTTATTATAAATATATTTATTATAATTTTAATTTTAATTATATAAATATACATAGTATACATATATATATAGGGATGGGGAGGGGTGGCATGGGGAGAGAAAAAACCCAAGAGCACCAAATGAATTGGCACATGACAACCCAACTTCTCAAAATTAAAAAAAACAAAACAGTTAAATAAAAAATTATAATAAAAAATCTCTCTCCCATAATTTTTCCCACATTGACAAGTTCATGCCCTTACCATTGTATTTTTTATAAATTTTACACAATGATCAATTAATTAAGGGAAAAAATTGAACTCTTTTTTAGGAGACTAATTATTAAATTCATATAATGAATTTCTACACGTTGACTCAGAAATAGAACAATAATTTAAAAAATATTAACGAATACACAATTTTAATTTTTTGAAAAATATATTACAAAATAATTTTTTTCCCAAAGGAATGAAATCCATAGATTTTTAAAAAATTTAATGATCAAATAATATTTCATCAACATGAATAAGATAAATTCAATTAAAAATCCATATGAATGCATTATGTGGTTTTGTGTATATATATATATATATAGTGTAAAAATATCAATCTTTTTATAACAAGGAATGTCTTTTATTTGGTTGAAAAATCGAATATCTAGTGTCTAATATAAATTAGACAGTTATTACATAACACACATATATTTGGTGGCTTGTTTGTTTTTTAACTACACTTGAGTATTTACATGTTCTTTAATTTTTAATAAAATAATTTTTTTAAACACATTATACTTTGGGTTTGTGTGTATATAATCTATTTTATACAATTGAGTTCAATTAAGTGTTTGAATCCGAAAATGTAATTATGATTATAATGATCATTGTTGTAATCAGAGAAAAAATGTGATTATTCAAGGTGAGTTTAAGAAACAATGAGTGAAGGCTGAACTAGATCCAATATAATATACAAGAAATCAGTAAAGGTGAACACATTATCTGATGCGAGTAGGCCTATTTTAAACAAACATGGATGACAAGAACACCACCCGCATACACATGTTTTATTAATCACTAAATAAAAAAAATGCTAGTTACAGTCTTGAAATATGAACAACGGATGATAAAATACCCAAAAGATAGATATTCAAAATAAAAGAATGAATATGAGTATACATACAAGGAAAAACAATTTGGATCTATCTAACGATCATTTTCGCTGTATCCAACCTCCCAAAAGTGACCCATTCTAGACATGTACATGCACACAGTATTGCACTTCATCTATATCTCTAGAAATGCTTCCCGATCATGGAAATGGCTGCACATTCTTAGCATCGAAGATCATCATCCAAGTCCACCATATATAACACACCAATGGTGAACAAGGAGGATGTCAGACACAAATTTCTTATATCTCATGAAACAAGGGTATGTTGGACAATGTTGTGTCTCACCAGCAAAATGAAGGACAAATCAAAAAGGTGGTAGAATAAGTGAATGATGAGATACAATGATGTACAAATTTAATCTCCCAAATAATGTTTATATAAAACATTTTCGTTAGTTAATTATAAAATTTTTCATAACATATTAGTCAAAATAAAAAATCATTATTTCTATGCAAATTGTATTTTCTAGCATTATATTTATTTATTTAAAATCATTGTTTTAAAATATATAATTTAAATTTGAAAAAATGAATTTCACTTTTTTAGCATTTCAAAATTATCATTGGTTAAATTTGAAATAATTTTGTGAAAAAAATATTTTTAATGAATAATGAAAAATAAATATTTTTGATTAAAATTTCATTCTCTTATCAAGTATTTAATAAATTAAACATTATTTTTGAGTTGTTTTATAATTAAATTACATTATTTAGATTTGAAAAATATCCAATTATAGTCCTTGGAATGAATGTGAAACATGAATTTATTTGAAAAAAATTTTATAACTAATATGTAATTATAATTAAAACTCACATTTCATCACATTTTTCGATTTAATTTTAAATAAAATTATTCCACTTATATGTTTTGAATATTGAAAAAATGGATTTTCTATTTGGAAACATTGGTTCCAAATTTGGTCAATAGGTCCCTCTTATTTTTGATTAATTAGAATGATAACTATAGTAATTTTGTTAACACTCTAAAGTGTAAATCGTGTAATTAAAAAAAATAAAACGATAAAAGCTATAAAATATAACTCGCAGTTGATTTAATTTTATTGTATTATTTCATATTTTCCATAATAATCCGTGATTCAGTTATATGGAATTTTATTTCCATTTGGATGTGATTATGGCATTTAAAATATTTTATTAAATAAATAGAAAAAAATGGCATACTCTTGTTTTTAATGAATATAATTTTTTTAGCATGGAGATAACCAGAGACTATATTCAATTATAAATATTATATAGAAATATATATGATTTTTCTTCATCTTGGTAATTTATGTGTAATTTTTAGTGAGTAAATAATTACTATAAAATCTTACACAATATACATGCAGTAATTATTCAATTAATGAAAATAAAAAATAAATGATAATAAAAATATTTAGATTAAGATAAATTGAAATAATTAATGTGACTCCTATATCATTTAGATAAATATAACATTTCAAATATTTAAAAAAAATTTTTATTTAAAATTCAATTTTTGTCTTTATTTTATAAATGTTAAACTAAACGAATTGTTCTAATATTTACATTATAGATATTTTAGGGAAATAATATTTTATTAAATTATATTAAATTCCAGAAAGTCCTATATTCATAAAAGTGATTATGTTATGGTTTAAAATATTTACCATGGTCACTTTATTGATTGTTTTTCCATTTATAGTAATTGGCTGGAACATTAACGAGTAAAAAACATTGTTGTCATGATATGTGTGAAAAGGGTTGTGGGGGGATAACCCCAAAAGATAAAGTTAAAAATGTGATCTAAAAATGTCCAAATATTATTGGAAAGGATGTTTTTGACTCATTTTTATACAATATTTTAATATTATCAATTTTTTGGGATTGTATGTCCAAATTAATTTATACTAAATTAATATTTTAATAAATTCCATGAGTTCCTCTCCCCTCTCTTACAAAAGGGCACCACTTCTTCTCACTTCTTCACATTTAAGAACCAATTTAATTTAGAAAATCTCTACCCAAATCCGTTCCAAACATCTCTTTCAATGTTTTAGAGTCCCTAATTTCAGAAAAATACCAATCATAGAGGTTTTAAGGTGTTATGAAAATTCAACATTCAAAAGAAGAGGAAGATTAAGAACACACATAATGATTTATACTCAAGCTAAAAGATTTTTTTTTCAATCAACATTTAATTTTTCCATTAAAAATATATTTTTCATCAATATCAATATTTTTAAAATTATTTTATTCATGTAATTATATGCATATTAGTTAATTAAAAAGGACACATTATATTTCATTCAACTTTTTTTAAATTTTTTTTCGAAAGGAATATTTTTACAGAATGTTTAAACATTCATTACCAAATTGAAAAAGAAATGTTCTATTTTAATATATATGGTGACAATGAACATTCCCACCACCATAACAATTATTTTATTATTGTATTCTTGTATAATATTTCATTTTTTCTCAAAAAAAATAACACTCATTCCCTACTTATTGGGTAAATTTTAAAAAGGGTATTAAAATGTAAAAGATATATCAATATCTAAAAATGAATTATTATGGGTGAAAAGAACATTTTAAAAATGCATGATTATATATATATTTTTAATGTTATTGGTAATTTTATATGAGGATGGGTGGTTCCATTATAAACTGAGTGAAAGTGATCGTTTTATTGCACTCTAATGATTTTTGAAAATGGAAGGAGTTTACTGATTAGCTTTCTCCTAATAAACTATTAAAAAATAATGTTATACTTATTCTAGTTGTAACATTGCAATTTATTTTATATGTAACCATGATGGTTATTCAATCTGTAACCATGATTGTTATCCCATATATAAGAATGATATGAAAATGATTCCCCATGTTACCTATATGATTTATCTATGTATGCTATGATTTTTATAATAATATTTTCTGTTCTCAAGATTAGGTAATGATCTTTTGTTTATTTAAAAGTATATCCTACTTTATAAGGGTTAAAAGAATAACTTTTTGAAAAATGTTATTATGATATTTTCATGATTTGAAAGAAACATTAAGAGTTTTATTTTTTCCTTCATGAATCCTTGTGAAGTTTTTTGCGAAAATATTTGGGTAGAGAAGGTGATTTCTTGTATTAGATTTTTTTAACCAAAATATTATTTAAAAAAATAATATTTTTAAATTATTCATATAATAATTTTTTTATATTTTATTTTATGTCTCTCACTAATATTGTTATGCTCATCCCAGGTTTTAAAATATTTTTCATAGAACTTGAGGAAGGGTAAGGGAAAATAAAAAGTCAAGTTGAAAGTCATAATAATTTTTCATGAAAGGAAATTGTGTGTCATTTTATAAGTTATATATTATGTGGAAATGGATACTGATAATAAGTGTCTACATTATAATATATGAATTTTATATATAATTTAAAAATTAACTCTCAAAAAATATAAACCAAAATGATATTTGGAAATATCAAAATTTGAATTATAGTTTAATATCACTATAATATGTAATTATTAATTTTGGGTCATTATAATTTTTATCCCAGAAAATGGTTAGTTAACATTAGGGGTTGCGATAATATAAATAGAAGAACCTTAAAAAGATTTTAATTTCTGGTTAAGTTGAAATGATATAGAATTTGATTATTACCATGTTTATTTTTCTAAACTTAGTTTATTCATAATGGTTTTCCATAGTGGAAATAGTGAAGATGAAGTAGTAAGGCACTAAGCGGACGATATCCTTCCGAATCATCAAAACATAATTATTGTAATTAGAATTGATTAGTTATTTATAATGATGAATCGGTTGACATAGCTTATAAATGGAGATGTTATCCTTGCTAGAGGTCATCCAGATCAACCATAAAAGAACACGAAGGCAATGGATAATTTTGGGAGATATCATACTATAACATTCATTGTATCATCTAACCCATTGTTAATTGAATGATGGATTATAGTTCAAGGAATGATATTTGATTTCATGGGTTGTTCATGTATTTAAAATGTAAGGATTACTATTTAAGGTATTGAAGGTGAATCTAACCAATGGTGTCCAATGGAAATGAGTATCAAGGAAAGAGAGTAGATTGATTCCTTGGAGATAGAAAAATTTAAGAATATTGTTACTGTGAAATATTTTCCCAAATCTATTAGACATAGAGTAGAAAATAGATTATTTGAATGATTCAAAGGGAGGAAGTTTTAGTGGTCACATACGATGAAAAACTCACCCAATTGACATGGTACAAAATAATTGTTGTCGATGATCATTAAAGTATGGTTTATAATTTTTACTCATGATTAAATCCAAAATATCGAAGGGAAAAAACAACTTAATAAATTAAGAAGTTATGATAAAATTTTTATATGTTTGCAGAAGGTGGAAATGGAATTTTTTGATGATCATTTGTATTTTGAAAACAAGTATAAAAAGTGTCCAGGTCGTAGAAAAAACATAAAAATGGATCAAAGAAACCTAATTGTAAGAAAATTAGGTTTTTTTAGGAGAGTTATGTTAAAAAGAATATAGAGGGATGCCTTATGATTTCTGGTAAGTGCTTAGGATAAGAAAATTATCATTATATTGATCATAATTGGGATGAAAATGATTTTGGATGGGCAAGAAATTTTTTGATAAATATGTAGTAAAATGTTATAAATATAATTCCACGAACTTTCCCCCAGGTCTCGTGTCATGACTTCCCTAAGACCACCTACCAAAGGCTAGGGGATGGATAATAGTGAGTACAGAATTATCCCACAAGTGGGTGGAATTTTCCTGAGTACATGTATACACGCACACATCTCCTAGACAAAGGTACTAAATGTAAAAGTCAAGGAAACCATTCTTGAAATCCACTAAGTAAAACACAACCAGAGTATAATGGAAAGTAAAGTACAAAGTGGAATCTTGGGCCAATATACAATCCCACCTAATTAAAAATAGAACAAATGAAAAATTCCACATCCATGATGCTCATCCACTGGGATGCCTACCTAGAGGGTACGTGAAAGGTAGCTACCTGAAGCTAGAGATGTACACCTCATATGTATGATCTCACTGAACACTACCAGGTCCTAGTCCTCCCTATAATTTGTCAAATCGTCATTCATCAACAAAATACATGACACATGCAGGAAAATATCGTGTAAGGTGAGTAAAAAAATACTCAGTAGGGGACCACCAAAACATAATGGTAAATCATAAGAGAAAAACCACAAAGGAATGCATTGTCATTTATACTCGGGTATATACCCATACATATACCACTAAAATCCAAATATACTCATCTCATCCACTAAGAAAACATGTGTTCCCAACCACAAAACTAGTTTTAGGATTCTCATCGAATATTGAAGTCATAACACAAAAATGAGGTGATCACACCCCATGAGCTCAACCATCACTGGTGGCACATATATGAGAGATGCACTCTACTGGGTACAATTCTACCATACCGAGTGGTATGGTTTGGAGAACTTCCTCTATCATGAATAGTCTTCTAGGTCCAAATCTAGTTCCTGAAACTAGTGTTTTGGTCGTCACATTCATACACTCCATAGAAGACTATGGAAACCTAAGTTAAGAGGCCCTCCCTCACCAGTGTACACATGAGAGAGATCCATGTTCCTAACCACCTATTAAAACATATTTCACTCTTATTAGATGTTTCCAACACCTCTTTCCATCGGGGGAGCACATAATTTTATCTTCGTGTATTTTTCATCAAGTGGATTGGCCCGATATTCTCTACTATGCCCTACAATTGGGGAAGATGCATCTCCAATCGAGGATCTACACCCTACCCGGTAGTGGAGTACTATTATGTGACTAGAGGACCCTCTCCATAGTGAGATAGTGGAGTACCAACCCTTTTAGTTCATGTGTGGAGGATATGATCCCTAGTATATATGGGGAGTAACGACTCATATATTAGAGGACCCGCACAATACCTAGTAGGGGAGTACCGACTCTATTCCATCGTGTGTGGAGGAACCGTACTGTAAAACAACATGTGAGTACTGATTCCATTGGTATGTCCACAAGGGGGACCCACACCCTAATATGTTTGGGGTGTACTAGCCATGGGTTAGAGGACCCACTCCCTAGCACGATAAGGGAGTGATGACTGGGTCGTAGCACTACGTAAGGAGGAATCACACCCTAAAATGACAAGAGAGTACTTACTATTACAATAGAGGACCTGATCCCTACCTTGTAGGGGAGTACCAACTCTATAAGCATTAGGTATAGAAGTCCCTCACCATAGTCTAATAGGGGAGTACCGACTACATGGATAGGGGACTTTCTCCCTAGAATGACATACCATTACCGACTATTCCTTTATGAACATATCCATGAAACCCTGCACTAGAATGTGGGGAATACCATCTCTTAAAATGTAGAGTGAAATAGAGTACTCGTTCCTTGATTAATTGATGGATTAACCATACTAATATCTCAACATACGAATCACCCTAATTCTACATAGTGTGTGCCTATACAAGGAGGTCCTACTCTTCAAACCAAAGAGGTCATCTCCTAAAATTCTCAAAACATAACATAGAGTATCTCAAAAGTAATGTATCATTTCAAGGGTCCCAATTCTGTAGATGGGTCATCAAATGGACACTCCGATTGAATGATAGATGATTTTTTATAAAATGGGGGCCGATTGGATCCAGGTTTGGTCTAACTTGGTTGGACCGATCCATCCAGAATTGAATCGGATGGGCCCGGTCCGACCCACTGCGATCTACATGCTAGGATACGGGTCTGGCCCAGCCCACCAACAGAAACCCGGTCCATTGTTTGATCAAGACACCTTCTCGGCTCGAACGCGGAAAAGGACATATCCATTTTACCTCAAGCAGCACTGGCTGGAACCACCACTCCAACTGGTCTGCTACGCAGACCGGTTCTCCCGATGAGACCTGTGACAAAGTCATAGGGTCCAGCTCAGGCCATGACTAGTGGTTGCGGATTCCTCCTCATGGAAGCCGAGCAGCCGCCACTATAGGCGGTCTGACATAATTTTCCACAGACCACCTGACATGCCCTGGTGGGCATTTATTTTATTTAGAGGGTGTTTCAGAACACTAAGGTGGCATTCTTCACTACCTAAGGCTCAAGATTCCATTTTGATTCCTTCTATTAGAAAGCAATCGATTTATAGCATTTCACGCACCACTTCGGTCCACCTTCCATCGGTCGTCGTCGCACATTCACCGTGTCATGTCCATCCCTGATCCATGATGTTAGATCATTCCACCAAGGATGATTTCACAATGATGGAACATTTTCCAAACCATGAAGAATGTGTGGGGGGCATAATAATAAACCTAAGGGTCGAACCTAGACCGTTTGTTTGTTCCAGCCTCAACCCAATCCTTTAGAAGGATCAGGAAAACAAATAAAAAATCATTCCACAAGAATAATCAAACCATGGGTCATCTTATTCATTGTTTGTTCTGATTTTTTCATTTAAAACCATGAACAAGAGAGGATATAATTTAAATAAAATCCCCTACCTCAAAAGGTTCTTTCACAAACAATGAACCTCTCCGTGTTGTAGTCATTTTGCGATCAATGATCTCTTGTCTCGGTTCTGATTTCCAAAGGCACCGCCGCCTCTTCTCATTCCACCTGCATTCGTCACTGTAGAGTATTCCATTCTATCATTGTTCATTAAAAATGAATTCTTAAAGTCTTTTTAGCAGAATAAAATGTCCTTTTTATAACCTTGGAACCTTTCTAATCCATTAAATAGTGAATCGTGATTCTGTGTTTTATGCTACACTACATTACAAATTTGTTGCATAGTTTCATTTAATGATACAATATGTTCAGTTATACATTGTTGGAAAAGACTTATGCTGCAACGGTTTGGAAATTCATAAAAATAAAATAAAACAAATTTATTTTATTTTTATCTTTTTCTTTAAAATGTCTGAAAATAAATTTTCTGATCCTCCCATGTGGGTTGATGTTAAGTCCATTTTTAGGTAATGTCACAATTCAAGACACATCAATGCCCTTAGATTTTCAATACAGGTACCCATTTAGTGGTTTCCAAAACATATCACTTGTTCCATTTTAATTTTCTTAACGAAAAACTCAAAATCAAACTCACCATCACCCCATGTCGGTTCAGGTTACACTACCCCTAACTGAAACATGTCATCCCGAGCTTAGAGGTACTCTCATATTTACAATTCGAGTTACCATTTCAGAGTTATAATAATTTGAAAATAAAATAATTTAAACTCAATTATTTTATTTAAGGACAAAAACTAACTTCCACTCTTGGCCTACACCAGCCAACGTTAGGCCCTTTCTTGGTAATTTCCAGTATTCTTCTTTCAACGATGACCTCATATTTTTGATCTGAGAACATGTTCAATAGATTTAAAAACCCACTCGCATGATTAATTAATAAACATTAAAAAAATTAAAAATCCATTACAGCCATTGCAGGTCATGGAATTACTTTCCGTCTAAGATCCTAGTCTTGTAAAAATACCATTTAAATTCTAATAAAAAAATTCCATTGAATTTTGGGATATTAAATTCTCCCCACCTTAAATATTTTCATCCTTGAAAAGTAATGGACCATATATAAGGGAAGAATATTGAGTTCATCAAGGGTTCATGCACTGCTTAGAAGCACACATCTCAAATAACCACCGAGATTGACCACTTTCATGTCCAGCTTCTACTAGGTCAACATTGTGAAACATCTGGGACACATCTCTTTAGATGCGACCAGTGGGAAATGAACTAATCACTCTGATCCATTTGTAGTCACGGGGTCTAGAGGCTCTCTTCCAAGATAACCTAATGTAAATAAAAATAGAAACCCAAAGTTCACATCCACCATTGGGTGAAGTATTTTAAATCTTATAAAAATGTTATGCATTCAAGGTTGACGCTAAACACACATGGGTAATTACAAAGAAAATAGGGTGTCCCATGAGTGGACATTGGGTCTTACATGGACCACTATCTATAACCTCCAGTGGAAACCAAACCAATCAAAAATGATGTACTGCCACATTCACTAGTGGAATCGCCACTGAGTATGGATTGTAACAACCATTACATAATTCGGAAACAAAAGGGGGTCTAACTCTTTCACCATTGAATTTCCCTAAACATTACTCTTCTTGAGAGTCCACCCTATGCTGCCAAAGTCTTCCTTTCACTGGAAGGAAAAAAAATTTCACCAATGAGGATATGTCACATACTTATCCTAATACTATTAATCTCAGTATGAACAGAATTAGTTCATACCTAGAATGTGGTCGTAAGGCCTCGACGCCATGACTAACACATCCCAACCACAACTCACACCATCAAGAGTTAGGTCACACTATCAACACAAGTGTGTGATCGACATGTATCTTCTAGAAGAAGTCTCTAATCATGAGGTCAAGCCTACAGTCCAACCAGAATCTCAAAGTCTCAAATAGAACTCATGGACAAAGGAGGACTCCCAACACCTGTATTTTTATAAAAAGGCATCCGAAAGAAAAGACACAAACCATACATTTAGTTTATTCAAGAGATTCATTGTCATAATACATGATCACATGAAGATGTACTCATGCACATCCTCTAGCTCCTTGATATAAGCGTGGACTGCCTCATGCTGCTCATCCAACTCCCCTGCCTCATCTTCCATCATGTGAAACACTTTATTCCAAGAAAAGTCTCTGCCAATGAGGCTTATCTGCTGACTCCCGATTAGTGGCACATCGGGTTGTACAATATATATCAAGATTCCTCCAACCATTGAATGTGTAACACTTCCTCTCCTACTGCAGATCTGCTCCTTGGCGCTGATTCTATGGCATAAACCCACATGTCTATGTTCGGGCATGGTTAGGACTTTTACGCCCCATTCCTGTCGCTTGTTGTCTATTAGATCCATCATACCCTCTAAATCATGACCTCTGTTGTATATCACATCAGTATTCTCCTCATCCAAGTAGATCTCAACCATCAGGGTTCTCTCCCGCAACCCTTCATACGTAATAATACTAAGGGGTATCACTGAAACCCTGATCTCCCGATGTAGTCCCTACTTGAATGTTTGTGCCCTAAAGTAAGGGTCTAAAACCATATTTGTATAGTAGTGAGAATGATCCTTAAATCATGTTGAGTAATTAGTTACCATCATGCTACCCTATCTTTGGTGCAACAACTTCTGTATATGCATAGAGAATAAATACTCTGAAAAGAACACCTCCTGTAAGAGGTCCTCAAAGTCAACCTAGGTGAGGGTTTCCTTGTCCTATATCTGGACCACTAAGATCCACCATCATCCCACTAATCTATGTATATGTCTCACGACTAGTAATTCCATCTGGTCGACAGGTATCCAAACTTAGAGTAAAACTCGCATAACTGCCTCAAGAAAATCCTCAACTACCTATGGATCTGTCCCACCTCAGAACCTCGTAGGTCACTGTGTTTGGAACTCATGTAGTACACTCATCTAGCACAGAACCTACACTGGTAGTTCTGGAAGAATATTCTGATCAATGCGTGGCTGAATCACTGGATTACCACCTATATGTAAATCGACAAAATCAATGCCCTGCACTAAAGCCTCCACATGGGGTGGGTCATCATCAAAATCATGTTGAATAATCATATCTGGCTGTTTTTGTGGCGGCTTCCTGCAATATATCACGATTACCCCTGGTAAATGAGTATATATGTATAGATTAGTCATGAAGGACATGGAAAGAAAAACTATTCCTACATGATGCATGTACCCTTTATTTCCCCGCGATTAGTGTTTTCATGTACCGAGTCAGAAAATAGGTGTCCAAAGTCTTGGAGTATGGTTACATCATCCACCAATCAAATACTGGACTCCTTAGCCTGAAATACAACCTCAAAACACATAAATCTATTTCTCAAAACTAAAAACAACAGACCCCCAGTCATTGAGGTAGAACTAACCACATATGATACCAAATTGTCATGACCTGTACCCTAGGGCCCATGTTGTGACTACCCCAAGCTCGCCTCTCAAAGGCCAGGGGATGGAGACTAGCACCGAAGTCATTATCCCACAAGTGTGATGAATTTTTCTTGTTTACCTACACACACACACAAAAATCCCTGCCAAAGGTACTAGAAAGTAAAATCCTTGGAAACCATGCATGCAATCCACTATGTAAAAAATAATCAGAGATCAATGGAATGTAATGTACAAGTTGGAAACTTGGCCCAGTATACAATCCCACCAAATTAAAAACAGAAAAAATTAAAACTCCATGTCCATAAATCTCATATACTGGGAAGAATAATAAGAGTGTATGTGAAAGGTAGCTTCATAGAGCTATAAAATTACACTTCATCTGTCTGATCTCACTGAACACTACTGGGTCCTAGGCATCCATAGAATTCATCAAAGCATTAGTCATCTGCACAAGACATGACATGTTTGGGGATAGCCCATTTAGGGGTGAGTAGAAAAATAGTTAGTAGGTGACCTTGAATCCAAATAGGTAAAGCACAAGAGAAAAACCAAAAAGGAATGCATATTCATCTTTACTTCGGTATATACCCATATATATACCATGAAAATTCAGATATACATGTCTCATACACTATAAAAACATGTGGCCGACACCGAAACATGAGCCTCAACCCGGTTGGTGAGGAATCATTAAGTTAATACAGGTGACCCATGATTAAATCCAAGAGGAGGCATATTTCTGGGTACTGTAACAGTACTATAGCAGGAACTATAGTAGGTACTGTTTGGCACTGTAGTAGCCAGGACTATTCCCCCATTTGGGCATTTGGGCCACAGATTTAGTCCCTAAGTCCTTTAAGGCCTTCTGGCCACCCATGATTTCATGTCAGTAAGGTTTTCGGGCCACCTCAAGGCCATTATGCCACCTTAAGTGCAGATGAAAACCATACAACCTATAAGAAACAAACTCCAGAAGGAGGATGAGAAATGAGATTTATCCATAGAAGAAGCTAAACAGATTGCATGAATGAGAGGGTATGGAACCTGCCATCAAGACAAGCCTGCGCATGCACGATATAGCCTAGAAGAACTGCCATGCGATGTTGGAGAGATGATTTCACGACGAAGATGCGGGGGAAGAGCAGTTCCAATATAGTTAGACTAGGTTGTATGTAATGTTTGAAGTCTACGGGCAATGAATTCTTCTAAGGCCTACATGCCATGTAATACATAATCCTATGGTACTTTTAAGGGTTCCACCTCACACCTTGAAATTTTGATTATCAAAAATAAATAAAAAATGAAGTCTTTGGGGCAATTGTAGTGGTCCCAACAACACAACCAGTTTCAGGATTCTCATCAAAGGCTCAATTCATAAAACACAATCCATAAGGTCATAATCCACGAGCTCAACCATCCATGATAGCACCCATCCAAGAGATGCACTTCATCAGGTACAATCCTACCGTAGTGAATGGTACATCCAAGTGAATGTTCCACATCAAGAACATTTTATTTTTTTCCGACTCTATTGTCGGACTCTAGAGGTTTAGTCGTCAAACTTATGCACCACATGATAGACTAAAGAAACCCAATTGAAGAGGCCCACCCTCACCAATATACACTTCAGAGGGACCCGTGCTCCAAACCATCTCGTGAAACCACAATCTCTCCAATATAGAGTTCCCCACACCTCAGTCTTTTGAGGGACCACTAACTCTAATCTAGGTATTGTTTTCATCAAGTGGATGGGCCTGCTCCTTGATAATATGTCTGAAAACAGAGGGAGTTCCATCTCCAATCAAGGTCCCACACCCCAATCGAGTGGGGGAGTACTACTCAATGAATAGTGGAACCATTCCCAAGTGCGAAAGGGGACTTCTGAATCAGGAAGTTCATGGGTAGAGGACCCGCGCCCTAGTATGTTACGACAGTAGCGACTCCTATAATAGATGAACCAAACCCTACCATGTAGGTGTGTACTTAATCTAGTTGATCATATGAGGAGGAACAACACCTTAGAATTTTAGTGAAGTATATAATCCATTATTGTGTTCTATAAGTGGTACCTACACCCTATTATGTTAGGGTAGTACTAACACATGGCTTGAAGACCCATTCTCTGGCATGATAGGGGAGTAACAACTCTACCGTAGCACTGTGTAAGGAGAACTCACACACTTGATTGGTAGGGGAGTACTGGCTCCTATAAAAGAGGACCCGATACCTACCTAGTAGAGGAGTAAAAACTATATATGTGCTACTTATGGAGGACCTGTGACCTAATATTATAGGGGATTACCGACTCCAATGATAGAGGACCTCCTCCTTGACATAAATGGAGAGTAAAGACTCTTCCTTTATGAAATTCTCTAAGATCCCTCACCCAAAAATGTGGGGAGTACTATCTCTACTAATATAAATGCATAAGCAGTACCTACGCAATGAGTAATAAAGGGAATAATCATCCTAAAATCTCAACATAAGAATCACCTTAATTCTACCTTGTGTTTTCCCATACTGGGAGAGCCTACTCTTCAATAAAAATAGGATGTCCAAACAAATTCTCCAAAACTCACTTATATTATATCAAAAGTACCTTCTCATTGCAATGTTCTCAATGCTGCAGATGACACATTAAACATACGCTATGTTTGAACGTTACATACATTTTTGTGAAATATGGACTAGTTTTGTCCGGGTCCGGACCGACCCAGTATGGTTGACCCACCCCGGACCAATGGTCCTGACTTGGAATGGAGGTGCTCAAATTGACCAACTGGGCTCGGACCATTAGTCCATGGGTCCAACCCTTCTGGCCGAGTGCGACCGTCCAGTAGCCACATGACCCACTGTTTGAGTGGGCCAACTCCTTGGCTCAAACACAGCAAATGCCACATCTATTTCTCCTCAGGTGGGGCTAGCTGGAGCCACTACACCAACTGGTCCTCTATGTAGATCTGTTTTGTGACCGTTAATCTCCGTTCTCAGTTCCAATTTCCAATGGCATCTTCATCGCTTCTCGGTCTACTGACGTTCGTTGTTGGAGATGATTTCTCACCGTCAATGGTCATTCGCCAACTAATTCTTCAGGGCTTCTTAGAAGAATCCAACATCATTTTTCCGACCTTGGAGCTTTGATAATACATTAAACGGCGAATCACGATTTAGTGTTTTTGTAATGCCCTTAACACAGATAACCAGAGTCGGTGCATTATTACATAACATTGGCATGATCATAGGGGATCAAATCCCGAATGACTGGTCGGTTTAGTAGACATGGAAGTACTAGATACATTCATATTTTTTAAATTATATCATGACATAAAAACATCATCAACATTTTGTCCCCTTTTAACACACTTATATATTTAGCAAATCCCTGATGTTCAACAATAAAATACTTTTTCACATCCTGGGAAAAATAAAACCTTGAAATGGGTAATCTCGGATACTCAGTATGGATAACAATATAATAGAAACATTCATAAATAAGGATAAAAATTTAAGGAAATTTATAATTCAAAAACAAAAGCCTTTAAAACATAAACATCTGCATAATATGAAAAATATAAAATCAAATAATATCATTTACTTATTTTCATGCATATTATAGTAGATGAATAATCACATACAATATCAATAACCAATTTCATAATGATGGAATGAATAATTCCATACATCATAACCTGATAGTCAAGTCCTTGTACCAATACTAAAATTAAGATTTTATCAAGGCCTTGTGACAAGACACTTTTTTGTATCAGGAGACTTACCGATGTCAAGGGCTTGTACCAAGACACTTGCATAAGAAATGTCAATAATTTATCCATAAACCACGAATGGTGTAAAAAACACATACAAAATCAAACATTTCACCAAAACATTAATACAATATTGATGTTTTTTATCATAATAAATCAACCTCAAATAATCATAAAATTCATCAAATGATGTTGACATAGATGAAATCAAATTTTTTTAGAGAAATATATCATTTTATTTTGAAATCAATTAAAAGTCATTTATTTATAAAATAAAACTATTTTTTATAAAATATTCTTATAAGAATTAAAAGGGAATATTCGATGATGTTATAATGGCAGAAAATAGCTGCACCTGCTGTATAAGTTAAAAAAACATTATTAGCTTAATTTTTTTGAAATGGTCATATGGTACCTTGTTTGGAAAACAACAGAAATATTACTTTCAAACCATTTTAAAAAAAGGCAAACTACAGTATAAATGACTTTAAACCATAGTCTAGTAAATAGTAAAAATGTTTTGGAATACATTTTAATGAAACATGGATGTGGATGATAAAGAGGTCCCAGTAGATACTTACGTAAAAACAACCTCGAATAATAAAGAGATTGTGAAATTAACCCTTACAAGTACTTTTCCTTGGTCTAGGGTACATTAACCTCCTTTATAATAGATAAATCATTGTTATTAAATTATAAAATAATCGTATAAGTTAATATGATAACATATATGATCTTCTAATATTACTTTGTTAATAATATTTTAGAATTATCATCGTTTCGAGTGTCAACTATTTCATTTTTCCTTTATACATTTTGTTAAAAATGTATTTTTTTATGGATAGAATATATATTATTCATATTCAGAATGATATTAAGTCATTAAACATTATTTTCTAATAATCAAATGAAAATTATTCTTGAATGGATTTTTTGGGGAAAGAATCTCATCACGTTCGTGGAGATGGTAATTCGTACGTACGCACGAGCGACAATATCAATTTTATGATATTATAACAGTGTATAATTGGATGTTATATCATATATACAGAGTCATAATCATGTTATATTTATTATTTACATAATTTATAATCATTATTATACCCATCAAAAAGATGAAGTGTTTGAATAACAAACTACACCAAGACGTGGAGACGGTAATCTGTACGTAGGCACGTATGGGGAATTTTTCATTTATATGATGTATAGAATAATAAATATGGTTGTTAAATTTTAATAATAAAATCACATTATATATAATATACTGGATTTATTATTTTATAATGGAAACAACATATAAAAAGTATTTGGAAGAAGAAAAAAACATGAGAGAGGTGATAAAATATTTACCACTTCTTCGGGTTCTTCCTTTTCATATGATAAAAATGGATCCATAGAATGGCTTTATGACTAATGGAAGGATTTATATGAAGTTAGTAAAGTTGAGAGGATATTTGGAGAGGGTTTGGTAGAGGAATATCGCTTTGATGGTGTGAATTTGAATGAAGGGGAAGTGCCCTTTTATAAGAGAGGTGAGGGTCACTTTTGGAAAAGTGTGAAATATTATTTTATAATAAAATAATTTTCTATTTATAATGTCACCAAAATGAATTATTTAGAGGATAAGGTGGGTATGGGTAGAAAACCTCTCAACAAATCGGTTTTAGACAGGTTTAGGACATCATATTTATCATATCTCTTATATTTAACTCTTAGTTAAATTATTTGACGTTTACCATGTATCTTTGTATTTATATATTATATGGTCAATAAACATACTATAAACATCTCAAAGAACCACATGTGGTTCATTAATGACATATATAATATTATTTAGTACCTTTGTGAGAACCATATATTTTTATGAATATAATATCAATTAATAATATAATATTTGTTTTAAAAACTCTTTTATGTCAATTTTGACAATATTTGGTATTTTGTTTATGATAAATTCATAACAGAACTATTAATTCAAAAAAATTCATTTAATCAACCCTAGAATGTCATATGAATCTATAAAATTAGTTTAATTCATTAAATGTCTCAAAATATATTTATTTGGATATTTATAATATCAATTATTTTAATCGTTCATTATAAAGATAATTACAGAATCATCATTTTGTCATAAATAAATTTAATTATTTAATGTATAAAAATTATAAATAAAACACGATTATGTATTATATCTTATTAAATATCTAATGGATATTTATATTCTATTTTTTATTATGTGTATCTATATATTATAAATGGTTTAGTTATTAAACTTTGTATTTAACTCTTCCAACTCTTCTTTAAATAAAATAATAATAAATCTCCTAATCTAATCCATGTCGACCAAAATGATCATAATTTATTCCTAAGGTAGATTTTGGTTGAATTAAACTTATCCAATAAAATTAGGACATGTGTTAGGGTAATAATAATATCATTTTTCCCTTAATTACCCTATATACTTTTAACCGTGGTGAATATAAGTAAATAGATACTATTCAACAAAAATTATTTTCATCTTATTTATGCATATTTTTCTTAAATATATCAACAATATATCTTAGGGTTTCTAAATTCCACTCACAGAAGAGGTAAAATCCTGTTTTATGTGAATTTGAAAACGCTCCTAGGAGGTGGGTAAAAGATGGTAAAAAGTTTGATAAAATTTTATATATCTAAAATTATTATAAAATGACTCTAATTAATTACATTGTAAAAATTTAGGTATTATGTAACTATTTTGACCTAAAATAAATTAAAATAAAACAACTATTTTTTTAAATAAAAATATGGTTTTAACAAATAACGTAGTGTTTTTTCTACTATTCATCAAAAAATGATAGTTTTCAGAAAAATACCAAAAATTTACCCTAACATAATTTTGATATTTCTAATCTAAATATGATGTCCATTTTGAAAGATAAATTTTATTATATTTTAAAATTGGGTATTATTATTCATAATGGATAGTTTGATTGGTCGCGGTGTGCTCAAATCTCGAAGTTGCGTATGATGCAAGCTATTGCATTATTCAATGGGAAACATACCGTGGAAGATTGGGGAGTTACATTTTTCTGCTACACTATGTTACAAAGTTATGACACTGTTTAATTTAATTAAATAGCATATTCAATTTTTCTTGGTTGGAAAACCATTTGGCTGCAACGATTTGAAAATTCATAAAAATAAAATAAACAGGTTTATTTTATTTTTAACTTTTTCTTTAAAAGGTCCGAAACAAAAATTTATGGTAGACTCGCATCAGTTAATGTTATGTCTATTTTTAGGTAATTTCTCCATTTCGGATACAATAGTGCCCTAATATTATCAATTCGGGCACACATTTAGATGTTTCCAAAACCACACACATGTACCATTTTAATTCGCTAAATGAAAAACTCTAAAAATGACATTCAACCTCTCCCCATGTTGGTCAAGGTTAAACTTTTCCTAATGGAAAAAAACCTCATAAGATCAACAGTACTCTCAGATTTCCAATATGAGTTACCATTTATTATTTATAAGAATATGAAAATAAAATAATTGATAATTAATAATTTTATTTACGACCAAAAACTAACATCCACTATCGGCCCACACAAGCCAATGTTAGTCCCTTTGAAGGCCAATTCCTCAATTCTATGTTCAACAGTGCCATCATAATTTTGATCTGAGCACTATTTCAAATGTTAGAAGCACCCGCTTACACGATTAATTAATAAACCTTAAAAAGTGAAAAAATCGATTCCATCCAGTGTACGTCTCGGATTTATGTGTCGTCTTAGAGCCTAGTCTTATAAAATTCTTATTTAAATTTGAAAAAAATTAGCATTGAATTATGGGACATTACTTGTAATAAAAAGCGTCATTATGCACATGAACGTCTAAATTAAAATTTGAATGATGGGAAGTTCCTAAATATAGCAGAAAGGTTTAGTGAAATCCTTTAAAACAAATTTAGAAAATGTTGGTCCATCAAGAAAATTTGTATCATGTACATTGACTATTTATTCATATTATTCTAATGTCTTATATGATTTGGTGTCTACAAATTCATTATTTATTGAGAATTTTTCTTTAAAATTAGAAATTCCACCTCATGAAAGGAATCTAGAACATATTGTATAAACATCCTGGGAATGTATTAATCAAAAAATATATTATAATAATATTCGATTTGATTGTTGGGGAAACACATTACCTTAATAACTTATTGTATTTCCTCTAATAGAGTTAGATGATATTCTAAGTATGGATTTTCTCCCTATTTACCAAGCTATGATTGATTTTAGGGCTAAAGAATTTGTTGATAAAAAGTGTTTCATTTTGTAAAAAATAATAATCCAATACATTTGATAAAATATCAAGAATCTCAGAAACTTTTAAAATATGCAAGTGAAAGTTATCAAACATATATAGTTGAAAATAAGGGAAGTGTTTAGATTAATGATATTCTAATAGTAAAAGAATACCTAGATGTTTTTTCTGAGGATTTTCATATTATTATACATGATCAGAAATTTGAATTTATTTTTAATTTATTTTTTGAAGCTATGAATGTTTCGAAAAACTCTTATTGAAAGACCCATGTAGAACTTATATAATTAAAAAATATAGCTAAATTATTTTCTTGATGAAGGATTCATTCATCCTAGATTTTCACCATGGGTTTATCTTGACTTATTTCATGAAAATATAAATTGTTCTGTGAGGGTTTTAATTTTTTATTGATACTTGAATAAAAATACTATAAAGAATAAGTATTCATTACCTCATATTGATGATCTGTTTGATCATCTCCCGAGAGATCAGTATTTTTCATAGGAGTACCTATGGTCAGGGTACTATCAGCTAAACATGAGAGAGGATGAAATTCTAAAATAATTATACTCGAGAAAAGAATTATGAGTTTGTGGTTATTCCATTTTTGTGGAAAAACACCCCAACTTCATGAATGGATCATACGAATAGATATTTCCATGAATATTTGTATATGTTTGTGGTTGTTTTTATTGTTGATATGCTGATTTATTTAAAATGTTTTAAGAATTAGGATTAATATCTATGTATTTTTCTAGAAACCTTGAATGAAAACAATTTTTATGGAAAATTTATCAAATGTGATATTTGGTTGTAGAAGATTAAATAACATGGACACATTGTAAATAATGAAGACATATTAATTGATCTCAGCAAAACTAAAATGGTTGATGAAACGCTGGAGTATACAAAATCTAATAATATTTATAGTTTTCTTATATTATCAATATATTCATGGTGGTTTGTTGAAAAAATATCCAAATTATCAATCCCACTAAATTAGTTAACTTGAAAGGGATTTACGTTCATTAAAAAAAATAATGTGATGACTATTTCCAGGAATATAAAATAAGATTGGTTAGTTCTCTAGTTTTGGATCATCACTCAAAAAATGGTGAATTTTTCTTATACAATTATTCTTCATTAAAATAACATGGTTTTATCATCATATTGAATTTTACCGTGCACATGAGCCTCAACCAGGTTGGTGAGGAATCAACAAGCGCATCCATGAGACCCAAAATCAAATCCTGGTGGAGAAATATTTTTGGGTTACCATATTAGTACTATAGTGGGTCTTTTAGCAGTGTTGTAGCATGTACTGGTCTGTACTGTAGCAGCCAGAACTATTCATCCATCTTGGCCTTTAGGCCACCAGTTTGGTCCTCAGGTCCTGCAATGCTTTAGGGTCACCCAAGGCCTTCGGTCCAGTTTTCTCTCAAGGTCATTGGGCCACCTTAAGGCCTTCATGGAACCCCATGGCCTTTGGGACACATGAATATGCAGATGTGCCAGTTAGACTACAAATGAAAATGCCCTAGATGAGGATTAGAGGAGGCACATTTACCAGAAAAAATACAACTGGAATTGGAAGAATGAGAGGGTATGGCTTTGCCATAAATTCCAGGACTATGCAGCTCTTCATGAAGGAAAACTAGCTGATTAGCCTCGTGAAGTTGGAGTGATGACATATCATGACAAATGCAGGGGAGGATCAGTTTCAAGTTTTCTTGTCTGTCTGATTTCATATAAGACCTACAGGTCATGTCATTGTATCAAGGCCTTCAGGCCATGTAAGGGATTCACCTCACCCCTTTAAAAGTGGATTATCAAAGTAATAAAAACAATGGCCTTAGAGCAATTCATGATGTATAATGGTCACATAATTTCTTATGCATCGCATCAACTGAATCCACATGAGAAAAATTATCACACACATGAACTCGAACTGAAATAAGTAGCGTTTTCTTTAGAAATATGGAGATAGTATTTATATTGATTAATGTGTAAAATATATACTAATCATAAAAATATTCAGGAATATATTCAATCATAAAGTGTTGAACATGAGAGAGATGATATGGATGGAATTGATAAATGATTACGACTTCATAATTTATTATCATAGAAAGGAAAATAATGTAGTAGATGCTTTGTGTTGGAAATATAATTTTTTATTAACTAGAACATTACCCTTTGGATATTGATTGTATTCAGTATAATAGTATCTATCAAAAAAATAAGCAAGATTATAAGGAAGATCGATATTAATAGTAAAATTTTTAATTAGTTATGAAGTGTATGTTTTATAAATTTAAAATTGATAAATATTACATTTTGAGATTTGAATATAAATTAATTTTTTTCATGTGACACACAGTTGTAGAGATAATTGTTGAGTAAATCACATAGTCCCCTATTTTCTATTCATCCTAACAACACTAAGACGTTTAGAGACCTTCAAGAGAATTCTTTGTGGGATGGAATGAAAAGAAATATTGTCGACTTTACGATGAAATGTATGAATTATAAACATGGTAAGGAATAATTGAAATTACCAAATGGATTGACTCATCCATTTCCAGTTTTATATAGAAAATTTTACAATATATCTACAGATTTCATTGTGGGATTAGAAAAGAATTCATGAAGTAATAATGTGATTTACGTTATTATTAATTGGTTAATTAAATCTACACATTTACCTCCAATTTGATATAATATTTCATTAGATAAATATTTTGTATAGAATCTTAAGGATATAGTCATGTTACATGGTGTTCCTCCCTCGATTGTATCTAACCACGATCACAAGTTCACTAAAAATGTTTTGAAAGGACTTTAGAAGTAATTGTGTATTGGATTGAATTTCAGAACAATGTTTCATTATCAATCTGATGGACAACCCAAAATAATTAATCAACCCATGGAAAACATTCTTTTTTCTTGTTTAATGGATTATCATGGAATTTGGATCATCATACATCTTTATTTTAGTTTTCTTATAATAACAGTTTTCATTATAGTATATAGATAAAACCTATTATAGAAATATAAGTAACATGATGTCAGAATCTTTCATTTTCAGATGATGTAGGTGAAAAGATGTTGAAGGGAAAATAATTGGTAGAGTAAATGGTTGAGAATGTGATTAAAATTCAGCAGAAAATGATGATATATCAGAGTAGGATGAATAGTTATTCGAATAAAAGGAGGAAAGGTATTTATTTCATGGTAGGTGATTATGTTTTTCCTAAATAATATCCAGGGAATAATATTATGTGTTTTAGTATAAAGGGGAATCTAAGTCCATTGTTCATTAGACCGTAATAAATTTTAGAGAATGTTTGATTAATATCTTACCATGTTGCCTTTCCAACGTGTTTATCATAAGTACATAATTCTTTTCATGTTTTGATGTCAAGAAAGTATGGGAATGATTCATCTAATGTTTTGAGCCATTGGGTAGTTCAATTAGATGATAAATTCACTTATAGTGAGAAAATATTCAAATTATAGAATATAGAGATCAGGTAGAGTGGAAAAATTCAATTAACCAGGTTATTGTTTTGTTGTGAATCCATATGGTAGAAGAGGCAACATAAGAATCTAAAATTTCTATGAGCGAAAGATATCCACGCATGTTTTAATAAGTATATATTATATTTAGTATATAATTTAAATAACCCGGAAGGCTGTTTCAACCCATTTAATGATGGTATAAATTTTTCTTTTTAGTTAATTAAAAAATATTGGACAATTTTGTAGTTTAAAGGAAAATGTTTTATTTATAACCAAATTGAATTTTTAGGCATTATATAGTTTTATATAAAATATGGGTTTCCAAATAATGAAATTTCCATTTGAAAAAATAAATTACATTTTTTCATTCAAAATTAGAAAAATAACTTTTGATAAGTTTTTGATAATTTTTTAAAAAATTTATTTTTCAATGATTAATGAAAAATATATTTTTTTTAAATTATATTCTATTTTAAATTATATAAAACGTTAAATTCTATTTTTGATTATTTTTAAAATTGAAGTTATTCATTTTGATTAAAAATAGTAATCTAATTCTAGTATTTGGAAATAATATTAAACTAAAATTTATTATACAAACATTTTTATACTAAAAAGGTATTTATTTGAAAAAACTATTTTTCATCACGTTTTACCAGTTTAATTTTTAAATTAAATTATAAAAAATAAATGTTTTATATCTTGAAAAAATGATTCCATATTTGAAATTATTGTGTATAAATTTGGTAAATATATCCCTTTTATATTTTCTCAATAAAAATAGCAACCTTAGTAATTATGTTACCATGTTAAAGGGTCAATAAAGTAATTAATGATAAAAATAGGATCATAATGACTATAAAATGACATTTAAACTTTCTTAAATTTATTATATCCGTTAATTTAATCCATTTTCATCCAATAATTGGATATATGGCCTTCTGTTTCCATTCTCATGTGATTATGACCTTTATAATAATTTATTTAAATAAAAATGAAATATATCACACTATTGTTTTTAATAACTCTAATATTATCAACCTTGAGATTACTAGAGTATGTTTTATATTATAAATATTATTTTTAAATATAAATGATATATCTTATACATGATATTTTTTTTACTTTTTAGTTAATAAATAATTACCTTAAATTCTTATACAATGATGGCGAGATAATTATTTAATTAAGGAAAAAAATAAAATAAATGATATTAAAAATATTAAAAGTATTATAATTTAAAATAATTAATGTGGTCCAAAAATTTTATAGATATATATAATAATAGTGACATTCATTAAAATATTTTATTTAAATATAATTTATTTTATTGTTATTACAATAGTCAATGTAAATGAATAGTTCTAAAATAGACATTATTGAGCTTTTATGGAAATAATTTTTTATTAAAAGATATAAAATTACTAAAAATATAATATTTAGGAAAATGAATATTATATTGTTTATAATATAAAACATGGTGCATTTATATGTGATATGTCTATTTATGGTAACTATCTTGATGTGAAAAATAGTAAAAACCTTATTGTCATGATAAATATGAAAAAGGTTAATATTGGATTAAAACAAATATATAATGGTAAAAATGGGATCTAAACCATTATAAAAATTATTTAAAGAAATTATTTTAATCCATCCTCATATTATATTTTAATATTATCAATTTAGATCCATTTGGACAAAAAGAATTAATTTTTATTAAATTAATATTTTAAAAAATTTCAAGAGTGCCCCTCTCCTCTCTTATGAAAGGGAACCAATTCATCTCTTGTCTTTACACTTCGATACCCATTTCGTATAGACATGATCTACCAAAATACCTAACTAACATCTATCCCCTTGTTCTAGACACAATATATTGGGAATAATTCAAATATTATAGATGTTAAAGAGTTGTGTATAGGAAGATTTTCCAAAGAAGAGGAAGATATTGAATGTATGTGATGAGTCGGACTCCAGGTAAGAGAATTTATTTTAAAAATCCTTTTTAAAGGTTTCATTTAAATCTTCTATTTTATTCAATATCTATTTTTTATAATTATTTTATGTCTATATTTTTATTGACTTAAGTGAATTAATAATGAAACTTTATGTTTCGTTTGACTTTATTTCAATGGGTTTAAAAAGGAAAATTTATTCAAAATGGTATCACATTCATTACAAAAAGACAACATGAATCTTTTATTTTAACATATATGGTGACAACATCCTCTCAATCTCCAATAAATAATTTTTTTTTCTTATTTTAGAAGAATTCATATTTAATTAAAATATTAAAACCCTCCTTCCCAATATTCTATTTATTTTCAAAAAGGGTTTTAAAATTGAATGGATATATCAATATCTAGAAATGTTTTCTTCTGAGTGAAAATAATACTTATTATTATGAAAGATTTTATGTGTGCAGTTATTTTTCTTGGGAATTTTTTATTATGATTGGTGTTTTCATTATAAAACAAGGATATATGATCTCGTAATAACTCTGCAATGCAATGGGTAAAAGAACAATGTTATCCAATTAAATTTCTCATAATATATTTAGATAAAATATTGTGACGGTTATTTCAATTGTTACCATGATGGTTATTTCATAATAAATTCGATTGTTATTCTATGTTTATCTCTGAAGATTATTCCATTTTTAAGAGTGATATAAAAACTATACCTCAAGTTACCTATAAGATTTATCTATTATTTCGTTGTGGGTTTATAAGAAAATTTTAATATATTAAGGCAATATAATGATATTATGTTTAATGGAAAGTATATGATACTTTTTATGCATGAAAATTATAAATTTTTTAAAAATGTATTATTAATATTTCATGATTTCAATGAAACCTTATGTTTTTTATTTTAGATTTATGAAGTTTTATGAAATGCTCACCAATGAGCCTATACACCGAGTGGTAGAGGCTCTTGATTAGCATCCAAAGGACCTAGGAACAAATCTGTGTAGAGGTGAATTTCTGGGTTACTGTAGTAGTACTATAGTAGGAACTATTTGGCACTGTAGCTGAGGTCTCACGTTGGTACTAGCATAGAGGTAAGAGGACCCTCACATAGATCATGAGAGGAACTATACGTGCTTCACGTAGGGGGTATATGCCTTCATGAGTATGTTCTGCCTTAGGAAATGGATAAAAAGGGAAAAAAGTTAGGAGAGGCTTTATCCTAAGAACCATGAGTCTTTTAGTTGACCTTGGAGGGTTCCCACTTAAGCCCCTTATTAAGTAATAGAGACACGAGTAGATGGTTTCTCAGAAGGGGAGAACGAGTCCTCGTGTATGTGTCTTGTTTTTGTGACCCTAATGGGACATTTATCTCACTTATCCCTCTTAATAATCTCTTCTCATTAGTTCAGATAGCTAACTGGAGAATTTTTAAAGACCCAGGTGGAGGGGTTGTCTGGCCCGGGATTGGCACTTCTTCCAATTTTTCAAGTTGTGAAAATGAGGATACCTAGGGTCATATTTATTTAAAACCAGTGGATCCTAGTTAATGAATTTACCCCACCTAGGTCTAAGAAATTGGTACCCGACATACATACCCAGTATAGGTGTGGCCCTCCCTTTGGTTCCATTAAAGAGGGTTGCACGTTCCTTCTGATACACAGCTGTGTGTGCGCAGCATGGGTTGGGCAATTCCATTGATTCTCCATGGGAGTTTTAAATAAATTAACATTGTTACACTTCTCTTCATGATAATTTCACCTCTCTTAAAAAAATAGAGTGTCAGTATGATTATTTTTCAAATACTTGTTATGGATCACTTAGTTGGGATCCTACTAATCCTATTATCTCACAACCTAGAAACTCTTTCGGTGTTTTGTATACCTTTGTATTTATTTAAATCCCAAGAAAGGTAAGGCAATGCAATGAGGTTTTTAGGTTCTTGTTAAATGTTTTTGGGTAGATGGTTGTGAGATGGTGGGAGTTTCCCATGATATCATAGGGAGTAATCAATATCATATTATACTTTTACTTTGTTTTTTAGACTTGAATTTTTTGAGGTTCTGAAAAAAAATTATTTCTATCATTCCATATCTCTTCTTTTAATTATTGAATATTTTATATTTCCTAATGTTTCACTATTTCACACACACAAACATATATATATATATATATTCCATGGTGTTTATTTATGTTTCTTGAAATAATTACATCTTGTTTTCTTGATGCCCAGGTGCTAGGGACCAACATGTGGGGATCAAGAACGCCTTTCAGGTGTTTCGCGGGTATGGTTGGGAACCCTATCGAGAGGGTATATTGGTCGATTCGTGATAATAACAGCCCAAGAAATTTTGATACATTAATTTGAAAATAAATTAAATCTCTTTTATAGATTGAAATTAATGAAACATCGAGTTTGGATTATGTTACATGCAACACTATGCATAACTTGTGATGCGTACAACCACAAGTTTAATCGAAACTTGATACTCCTTTAAAACAATATTATTTAAAGATGACCATTAAAACCTAGCCACAAATACGGATTGTGTGAAAAAAAATAACTAAATTATGACATTTATCTGGTTATAAAGTATAAAATAAATTCACTAGTAATATACTGATTTGAAATAAATTAATAACCATTTGAAAGAAATGGTTTTTTGAAAAAATTTATTATTTCTTAAATTCAGATTTGTCACGCTTTGAAAACATAATTTATATTATTTTTTACCAATTTTAGAACCAGTATTTCTAAAAATAAACTTTATTTTTGAAATGCACATTCCAAAATCATCTTTGAGTGAATTTTTTAGAAATTTCTGAAAATATTCATTTTTGATGAATATTGATAAATACTGATTTTCATTGAAAACTTCCTTTTTAGATAAATTATTGTTTAAATTAGTTTTAAAGTTAAATTAGTTAAATTATATTACCATTTAACTAATTTATTTCATTGATTTCAATTTGATTTTGAGTGTTGATATTAAAATATTCTATATATATATGAGAATTTATTCTTTGAAAAATAGCTCTTTACTCACATCAACGGTTTAATTTTAAATTGAATTATGCCACATATATGATTTAAATTTGTAAATATATATTAAATATTCGGAATCATCATATTTTATATTATCTAATAATGTTAACATAACTTTTTAGAATAATGAATTATGAAAATAATACAACATAATTACCACGATTAAGATAAAATTTTGTTTTCCGGGGGTTATACTAAATGGATAAAGAGTAAAATAACCAATAAAATTGTTCAATATACATATCCTGGCCATATATCATCATCATCACCTCAAAGGATCAATAATGGCCCATTTAAGTTCCATATGTCATCTAAAAAATGTATGTATTTATTTTTCTTTTCAAAAAATACAAGTGTGTCGCTCACCTCACTTATAAAAGTGTACCCATGTCATATCATATTCACATTACCAAAACCCTTTTAGTTAGCCAAAACATACCCAAATCTTGTATTTAATTCTATTTACATGTCTTTGATTCATTATTTTGATTATGAATCCCCTACAATTGGGTTTAGGTATAAACCTAAAGAGGCTCTCTGAAGAAGAGGTAAATTTATTTAATGTATGTATTTGTTTTATTTAACCTTCCACATCCTTAAATAATTATTAAACATGTATAATATCCAAATGTTTTTAGAATCCTGGGGACCTTAACATAATTAATTTTATTGAAAATTTATAGGGCCAAAAAAGATATTAAAACAGGTTTTACAATGATAGGTATGAAAATCTCCATGATAGTTATCCTCAAAAAACCCATAACAATAATACAGAAACACAAAATACATTCTTGAACTAAACTCCAAAATTTTCCTCTTTGAAAGAGAATCAGAATCCTTATTTTCCTCCATGTAGACACTAGTAAAATTATGTGATTTCAAATCCATAAGATGATGATATTCAATCCAACATGTTTGCATTATCCATGGTACATTCTTGGAGAATCCTTTGAGAATATTCACAACAACAGATGAATTTGTTTACAACCATATAGTATTACAACCATAATGGACTACATACTAGATCACCTTAATCATAGACCACAACTCATCATCAACCACATATTCATTCCTAATGAAGTGAAATAAGAATCCATAAATGAGACCCTAGTGGGTGTGAAAGATACCAACAAAATATCTCCAATATACTTATATGTTATTATGTTAATTTAATAACCCAAATCCACATCCACATCCTTTAAATAAGAAATTAAGCTATTGATCATGTGTATGGAAGACCACCACTTCACGAACTGATGTAATTAATTTTCCATAACCACCATTAACAGATGGATATAATGGTAAATTTAATATATTTAAATGACATTTAAGTCATTATTATACTTATGGAATTACGATATCAAATATAACTTATTACTTTCCATTATTTGAGGGATATGATAATGTCACTGGTGTGTACAACTGACTTCTCCCTCGTGAAACAATGTGATTAATTTTTCATTTACACATTAAAATAATGGTATTAATGTTATTATTAATTAATATATGTGAAATTAATGGTATAAACATAATAATATAAACATAATATCTCATATAACTTCTTATCTTTCGATCTATTGGAAAACAATAACGTTCCTTGTACGTTTGTGTGGACTACCGCTAACACGTAGCAATGTGAATTATTTTTTATTTTATTTTTACATAGATAAAAATAAGTATGTTTTTGATTAATATAAATTATATATAAAAATAATAATAATTCAAAAAAATATGATTTATTATTTATTTTTATTTTGTTCAATCTGTCATAAAATGGAAACAACATTCATGTGTTTGGATGACATACCATATCCATGAACTGTGTAATATATTATCTATCTATAACATTAATAGATTACTTTAATTACATTTATAGTTAATATATGATATATTTATATCATGTAAAACATTCTTGATATGATGTTACCATGATCAAATTAAATGTACCAAAATTACCAAACAAAAACAGACATGAAATATGAAGCAGTTATCTCCTAAAACAGTTATTTTAATAAATAATTGATAATAAAAAAGTGATAAAATAAAAAAATTAAATTATATATAGTAATATATATATTATAATTTTTCCATAATATATTTATAATAAACATATAGTTATTAAATAGGTGGTTCAGACACAAATGATGGAAGTCGATCCTGAGGTATGGGGTTGTTTTCTGACTTTTACATATGTGAGACATTCTCCAAATTCCCCACATATTAAATTGTGTGGTTTATATATGACCCATTTAATATGTTATATCATGTTTTATTTATATTAATGTTATTTAATACTTCATTATATTATTATTTCATTTATGTGTCTTGGGATTCAGATGTTTCCAAATTTGTAAGGGTTTATTTTAAAATCTATCATTATTCATGATTGTTTTTATTTATGTCTACTTTAGGGGATATTTTTATAATTTCTATCTTAAAATCAATATATTTTTTTGTTATCTAGTTATTCATGAATATTTTGATGTAATATCACTGGTTTTGAACTACTTGGTACATAAAATTATTGGGAAAAGGTTTTTATGAAAATCCAATTTTTTTCTCATTGGATGAAAATCGCTTTTCATCAAAATCATTATTTTGTAAAAAATATTTCAAAATAGTTTTAAAGATATTCCTAATGATTTTTAATGAAAATTTTATCCATTTTGGCATTCTAAAAAAATTAAAAAGAGTCTCCATAACATTTTCAAAACAGGGCATGTTTGGCATTTACTATAAATGTGAAGGGAATAATTATTTTAACATGTATGGATTGAACCAAATTTTATGACTTCATGACCAATAAATATTTTAAAAATTTTTAAATAAGTTTTAAAATTATAACTTCTATTGAAATTATTTTTCAGAATATTTGGTGATACTTTAAAAAAATTATTTTAAAAGTGAAAATATTATTTTCCAAAAATATGTTTTTAATGAAATATTTATGGTATTTCTATTCATAAATAACATGAGAAATATATCATAATTATAATAAAATAAGGATATGTTGTATTGATATCATCCCGGTTTTTTTGGATGTTTTATCATGATATTTACTATGTTTGTTTAATTTTATTTACATTAAGCACATTACTCTGGATGGTTAATGAATATGTTTATTTCATTGGGGAAAGTATTAACATTTTATATTTTGGTTTTTAAATATAAATGTTTTGGAGATTATGTTTCACCCTTTTCATATGAGGAATTCATTGTAATTAGTATGTGATGGGTGGGTTCTTGTTATAGTTATCCCCACAATGTCTCGACATGACTCATGAGACAAATTGAATTTCTAAAGTGGATAGGATTATTCCCTTAGGTTTAAACTATCTTATGAATGGTCTTGAAAGTATATTTCAGATGATCAGAAATTATAATTACCTCTTTATAAGTCAATGAATTTATTTCCATTTGATTATTATATTAGTTTAAAAATTGATAAATTTAAAGATAATGTGATTATTTATATTTATTTATTTTTTTCATAAGTTATTTCATCCATATAATGCCCAATTCATTGATTAAATTTCTTTTTTTTCAATTATTTACCTTGAAACATTGATTTAGATTATTTGTACATGATGTCTTCCATTGTACTCTTACCCATGCTGAGCATCTGAACTCTTCCGTTATAATTTTTTATTTTCCCCATGATTCAAAGAAGGGTTTTTTTATTGATATCCATTGATACGCTATGATGAATAATAGAATTCTGAAAGAAAACACAATTTTTATTTTCTGTTTTCAGTTGTAATGTGAATTAAAAAAATGTATACTCTTTAATAATATTACAAAACTATTTGGTCCTTTAGAATACGATTCCTAGAATATTATACAAATTTAATTGACCATTGGATCTAGGATTTTGGTGTTGGGGTTTTTTCAGTTTGAATATAAATGTAGGACTTGCTGCAAATTAGAGGAAATTGTTTTGGTAGTATGAATAAGGAATTATAGTTTTGGGATCCTGAAAAATGGATCGAGGAACCGTGAGTTAGAAGTTGAAAATATCATCGAACTAAATACCATAGAATAAATTTTTAAGATAAAATATGTGTTTTTGGGAGGAAAATATGGATTATTATCAGAAAAATGTCCATGAGACATGACATTCCTAGTATAATCACAAAGAGTATTTGTCTTTATAATGTAGAGTGATGTTAATAATATAATTAAATTTATTTCATCTCGTATATTTTAAAAATTATGGTAATGTAGTTAAAGACCAATTGTAATTATTTGTATAAAAACGAAAAGTTTTTGACGTTGATATCCCTATGATCTATACTAGAGAAAGAAATCCTCATCAGGGAACTAACATCCAATTTTGGTACTATTATTATGCATTATATCATGATAAGAATGAATGATTTATGTCTTATAATCCCATGTTTATGATCAATATGTTATAGTGGTGAGTGAAGAATAGGCCACACTATAATGAAAACACTTATATTATACACTCACTACTTTAAAGAATATTTTAACAATGGACCTATAGCCACAATCGAGTTCGTATGTGGTTATAGGTCACCTATAGACAACAGAAAAAATTACCATGGATATATGTGACATATATGTATGGGTAATGGTTTCCTTTAGCTATATCACTAACCATGATAACATGTGGAAAAATATTTCCCATGAAAAGTGGATTTGAAACACCTTATATCCATGAGCGGATCATCCCTATGGTCATAGAATGGTTGGATGGGGATATAGAAACTGGTTGAATGAGCCTGTGGTAATTGATGGAAAATAGCCACGGGTGCTCATACCCATGTCTATAAGGTGGAGTGGTGAGAGACTATAGCCACGGGATGCTAAAGCCTATAGAAATAGATGGTATAAAACCATGGGTGTCTAGGCTTATGGATATTGGGTGGCCAGACAGAAGGTTGTAGCTATGGGGTCCTATAGACCATGACTACATCCCCAACATCCAGACCCTATAGTTATGATCATTTATGACCATGGATATAGATTTGTATTACGGGATCAAAATCATAATGTATTCAATAATAATAATTAAATATGTTTATAAAATTATATATATATATGTGTGTGTAAATAGATAAAAGTATGTTATCTTAACAGCGTTATATATTTGTTTATATACGGGAGACTCGAGATCTAATATTGGTGATAACCTTTTTTATGATGGACCTATAACCATTCGATCCATTTTTATGGTTATATCTCACCCTCATGGAATAGATTATAGCCATGATATTCATTCTCAAAGCTGTAGGTGCATTTTGGACTAGCTTCCATACCGAATGACCTATATCCAAAATATTGTAGCCACAAACAATACTATTTATTTTTTCTTTAATAATACTAAAAATATGTTAAATCAATTTCCTGAAAAAATAGAAAACCTAAGAGATATTAAAATATAACCTTTATCAGCGCTAGAAAAATTCACTAAAAAGGAACCCTTTACCATCTTTTAAAAAATCACTGATAAAGGGTACATTTATCATATATTATTATCATTGAGAAAGGGTTCTCTTTTAGTGATTCATTATCTACAGTTAAGGATGGATTTAACAGAGCTAAAAAATCAATGTCAAAGACACATTTTATCTATTTTTTTAGCACTGTCAAAAAAGTTGAAAAAATATATATTTCCATTCGCTCCACAACTCCCCCATTTGACAATTCTCATGACACTATTTCTGCGCAATACCCCCTCCTCAACCCACCAAAACACATCCCAACACTTTCTCAGTACTTTTGAACACCCACACACCCTACCTTAGTGCTAGAATGGATCCCCTAAATAGTATCTAATGCTGGAAATTGATCATGTGACTACCACACACCATTTCAATGCCCTTTACCACTCAACCGATCACATTTTGTTTTATATTTTTCAATATATATATTTATTCGTATATATTTCGGACTGGGTGATATATATAAAAACATATATATTTATTTAAATATAAGATATATTAATACAAACTTATATATATATTAGAATATATATATATATATATGTTTATTAATACACACACATTTGTATATATAAACAATATATATACATTTGTATAAGTATATATATATTCATATGTTTTTGTCATGTATAAAAAATGATTACATATTGTTTTAAATAAAATGGATAATAATTAAATTTATATGATTTATATAATTATTTATAAATGTATTTTTAAAATATGTTTATATATTCACCATCAAAGGTAAATTTCTATTAATCAAGAAAGGGCACCACCATACAAGGACTGGTGCAAAGATAAAAAAACCCTAGGGAGACCTAATGTAATGGAGGCCAAGTTCATAACCTCTAATAAAGTTCTCTCATTTAGGTTTCAAAAGGAGAGAGATGGGATAACAGGTGACATTGATGACATTATTCACCACAACCATAGATATGAGATGGTAAACTACACTATTTCACTCCCACCATGTATGGGTTACCATAGTATTACTATCAAAGATACATTTTCATTTTCTGATTGTGTTGAATATTGACCATGGATTTGTACCTTTATCATCCATAGGGTTGTTGATGATCTTGGAGTCAGTATCAAAGAGATAAAGAGATATATTCTTTATTTCACATAATTGAAACCTTGTGAGTAATAGTTTAGATTCTACTTGGATTGTTGTCCCATGGCTATAATATACCAAAATTCAAGAAGGACGCTTACCCTGAAATCCCGAACCACTCCTCTCCCACAAATGAGCCCCTCCTTACACGAACCATCCACGTTAAGCTTGAAACCAGAAACTCTAGGATCCCACCACACCCACTATCCAATACTTCCTCTATTACTGTATGTATTCGATGATGCACTGCCCTAAAAACACCTCAAGGAAGGCGCCTCAAGCTAGTTGCTGATTTCACTAACCAAATCAATGAACAATGTTTTTATTCAAACAATGATTGATCTTCCAGAGATGAGAATTCATTCATACATTTCCTTATTCCTAGTCTATCAAATACTCCAACAGACTACATTTAATATAATAGATCGAACCATTCTTTCCACAACAGGGATGTATTTTGCGTAAAACCACTGATCCATAAATATTCCATTAATGATGTTCAGACATTGAGGTGAAAAAACAATCCTATGAAAAATCTATACTTCATGTGCCCATTTACTCTCAAAGAAGATGTGATTCATATTCTCCTACGGATGAAAGGTTCAACTGTAGCGTTTAGAGGCAAGGATAACACCCAACTGCTTGATCTTGTCTATATATTGAGATATAAATTTTATACCTATATTATACATTTATATGTATATATATTTTCATATATATATTTTTAAATATTTACATATAATTGTATATCTCTATATTATATTGATAATGAATTTATAAATATTTACTGTAAATATATATATACAGGATTTAATTACAATTATATATCTATAAAAATAAATTTATATATGATGTATATACACAATATTGATACGCGTACACACAAAAACAGATTTACACACACACGAAAACATTTATATTCCTCACATGCATGTAAAAATATTTATGTATCTATGTATTTATTTACATATATTATAATATACATATAAATATAATTATTATTAATTTACCCAAACATATTTATATATAAACATAACATATATAGGTATATATAAATATATACATATTAATTCATTTTTTAAGAAAAATAAAATGGATAATTTTTTAATTTAAATAAAATGAATAATAATTATTCATTTCCAATTGGTTCATATATTTAAAAATACATTTTTAATTAAATATGTTTAAATATGTATATATACAACAGATTTATTGTCATTACATATATGAAAATATGAATAAATTTAATAATAAATAAAACTATATTATGAAAAACTATTATTTTTTTAAAAAATCATATCTTTTTTAATATAAGAACTATGAATAAATTAAGTTATCATTGAAAAATGGAAAAAATAGTCCCTTAAACGAAGATGAAATACAATAAAAAATTAAAAAATTGGGTATCCCGACTAAAAACTCTGTTTTAAAGGCCATCTGAACATTGTTTGACCTAAAAAAATAGTGAATGAGGCTCCAAAAATTTATATATAGTACATATCTTCACATGCTTTGACTAGATATGTGGTAGAGCCCAAATGGACACAAGAATAAAATTTTTGTGTCTTTTAATGTTGAAGTCATATTTTTAACATATCCTAAATTATTCATTCATTCATTTAATTTTTTCATCCAAATGTTAATAAATAACTAATACTGGATAATAAATAGGAAATTATTAAGTAATATTTTTTTAAATATTTTATTATCCATTTTCAGTAAAGATATCTAATATTAAGTGTAAATTCTTATTTAGCATTTTCAAAATCATAATTTAAAAAATATATTATATTAATATAAATATAAGTATATTTATATGTTAATATATTATTTCTAATGAAATTTAATTTTGTATGAAATATAATATTTATTAGTGCATGTAAAAAAAACTCATAATGATGAGCCTTTATTAACGCTAGTTGATAACAACTGATAGAGGCCACCCTTTATCAGTGGTTTTGTAATAGCACTGATAATGCCCCCCTTTACGAGTGATTTTGTTTTATAATGCTGAAAACGACCCCCAACCCTTTACCGGTGATTTTTGTTAGTGAAGATAAAGGGCCCCTATTATTAGAATTTTTTCAGTGCTGATAAATACACCCTTTTTATTAGTTCTTTTTTCTAGCGCTTTTAAAGGTCGAATCTGTAGTAGTGGACATTTATAAATAACTATTTATGTGAAATCATGGAGAGGCTGCACCAGATGAACCTCAAAATGTCAAAATGATTTTCTGCATTAAGCATATAGATTCTATAGGGTTTAACAATTGTGAACTTATATACATATACATACATAGACACACATACAAAAAGAAACACCTATATATACATACAGATACACATTCATATATACACACAGACACATATATACACATATATACACATACATACACATACAATTACATTCAATTACATATAAATATATACATATATACATAAAAATATATACACATACACATAAACAAGCATACACATACACTTAAACATAAATACACATAAACACTTGCACTCACACATGCTTACAGATACACATGAATATTTCTAAAAATATAGACACACAAACATAAACAAATGTACATACATACAATCATAAAAACATACATACAGACATATATACATTCATAAATACATACATACATACATACATACATACATACATACATACATATATACATACATAAATAAATACATACATACAAACATACATATATAAATACAAAAATACAAAAATACATATATACATACAAACATAGATACATACTTACATACAGACATACATACATACATACATAAATAAAAACATGCATGTATACATACACACATATGTACATACATACATACATACAAAGATACATACATACATACATACATACATACATACAAACATACAAACATACATACATACATACAATAATACATACATACATACATACATATATACATACATACATACATACAAACATACATACAAACATACATACATACATAAACATATATTTACATAGACACACATATACAAAAACACATACATACATACACATGTATATTCTATATAGATATCTATTCCAACCCCCCCTTTTCACTTTTTTCATTTGTTGCTCTACAATCCTTTCAAACTATATCAAACGAGATTCACATCACAACACCAATAGTTATATTAATATATTTATATTTATATTTAATAGAATATATTAATATAAATACACTTAAAATGAAATCTATAGATTTATACATTTATCAAAATATTTAAATGAAATTTAAATGTATTATGATTACCTATAGACTTCTTAACCAATTTAAAATCATTATTAAATTTTTTAATCTGATGACATAAATTTGATGACTCTTTGTTATCTAAATTATGAAAATGAGATTTGATGACTCTTTATTCTATAAATTATGAAGAGAGTAAAGAATACACATGGAAGAATGGACCATCCAGTTACTGAATGTTGGTTCATTGCGGTGGATTTTCTCGCATTGTAGGATTCGAAGAAGAATGAACGTGTTTCCTTCTTCAACCCATTAAACACTTTCACTGCCCTAGATCTTTTCCCCCCATCCATGTTTTCTAATTTTCAATATTGGATGGTCCTACAATTTGAGTAAAATTTCATCATGGATCCACGAACAAGGCTGAATACTCCGACTACTCGGATCGTAGGACTTTGAATTGAATTCATTATGATGTTCATAGACCCAGTGAGGGTAGAAAACATTCCACCAATGTTGTCAAAAAATGAAGAATTTTTCTTATTGGAAGATCTCTGAGAGCTGGAAGAAAAACACCTCAAGTTGTTGTCGCCCACTGCCAAGTAAGAAGAGAAGGCGACAGAGGTGGTGAAGTTGATGCACTGGGGTGGTAAGGGAAGGGGTATGAAGGGAAGGGGGTTCAATTATCATCATGGGAGTGCATGAATGGTGGTGGAATGACATTGACATGTCTTCTAACAGCTGCGAGCAACAGGGGAAGGGAGAAGGTATTGATGAGAAGAGATATGTTCCTAGTTCAGTTGGGGGATGAATGGAACACAAATTATTAAATAAAAAAATGAAATTATACTTTTTGAATCAAAAAGTGAAATATAATCTAGAAATATAAATGAAAACACAATTTTAATTATTTATAAATATATTAGAAAATAATTTTTCCCTAGAGAATAAAATTTCATAGATATTTAAAATAATTATTTACAATGAAAAGTTTCACTAACTATAACCAGATAAATTATATTCAAATTCTCTAAGATTGTATCAAATGGTTATATAAATATTTATATACTGTAAAAAATTCAATATTTTTATAGAATAGATTGTATGTTATGTGGTTAAAAAATAGAATATCTAGTTTGTAATATAAATTTGACATATCTTTCATGAAAAACATATATTAGGTGGTTAGTTTGTTTTTTTAACAATACATGTGTTTTTACATGGTTTTTAATATTTAATAACATACATTGTTAACCACATGATCATTTTCATTTTTGTGTCTATATTATATTTTAAATATATTTTTAATAGTTTTTTTAAAAAAATTCATGTTTTTAAATACAAAACATATGTTATTGAGGAATTTTCACTAAAAAAGTAGTGGGTAATGGCAGTTATTTATTTTTCTTGTAATTGTTTAAAATGACACCAAATTGTTTACCAATGGTTCTTAAAATTTCTGTGTATTTCACGTTCTCTAGTCAATTAGCGGTGATTTATTTTATTTCATTGTGGGTTTTTAAGTGTAGTTTTTAATCAATTCATCATAGGTTTTTGTGTAATTCTTTTTAGTTTTTTAATAAACAATATGCACTGGGAATATAAATAATATTAAATTAACCGCTGCAATGAATTTAGCGGTAGCTATTTTTAGTTGTGGTTAATATGAACTACTACAAAATTTATTTTGATTTAAAAAAGATTAGTAAAAAGATATAAATCTAAAAAATCAATAATGGTATAAACCCAAAAATAAATATATGATAAACCCATATTTCAGACATCACACATCCATAGTGATACCAATAGCCATGGTCATCATAACTAGAGTCTCATTCATCCCATACATCAACCAATATATCGGTCTTCAATAGATATATATATATATATAATATCCATCAAAACACATTCCCAACATATATCCATATAATGACATCCACTGTATCTTTCTACTTCTAAATCATCTCAACAATATAAACTGACCACATCATATCATCAACTATAATAAACAATGAATCAAAAATTAAATCTAAACATAATAAATTAGAACTACAGTAGAATAATTGATAAAATTTTATCATACCACAGAAACCAATAGCCATCATGAAAACGTTCTTAATTGTTTCATTGATTTGAATGGTCAACCTCCAGCCTATTTCCAACATCTTCCAAATAAAATGGAAACCAATACATTTAGGAAATCAAATGAGAATGTAAAAAGACAAAAAACATATCTATAATGATGTAGATAAAATATATTATTTTTATTCAAATAAAAGTTATTTTTACATAAAACCAATAATATATAATTCAAATCACTTTGAAAATAGAATCATAACTATTTAAGAAAATATTCAACACATGAAACTGAAAAGGGAAAAGTAAATATTATAATGTTTTAATGAACTATGCGGTGTGATTGAAATTTATTTAATATTGATTTAAATATTTTGATATCAGAGCATGTAATATAATACCAAAGAAACTAATTAGTGGTTTCCCCATGATTTCACACAAATTTTCCATCATTTTATGTGGGTTATACTGTTCTAGGCTTGTTTTGGAGCTTAAAAAAATGATTTTACGATTATAATGGGAAAACCATCATTCAGAATGACGTTCCATACATTCTGACATTTTTGAAATTAAATCTAAAATGATTTTACCAGGATTTTAGAACAATCCTCCATCCTTTTCCTTATTTTGACTATTTCACGCATGTTTTAGTGTTTTAAAACACTAAAAATTGATTTACAAATATAATGGGAAAACCATCACTTTGAATGATGTGATGTCAATTCCTACATTTTTATATTATATATATGGTTGTTTCCCCTTGATTTCAAGACAATCTGACATCTATTGTCTAATTTTGTCTGTTCAATGCAAGTTTTAGTGTTTTGGAACACTAAAATACCATTACAACCACAATGAGAAAACTGTCACATGGAATGATGTGTCATAGATTCCTACATTTCAAAATTATATATTCAGTTTCTTCTCATAATTTTAGGAAAATTCAAATTTTTTTCCTGGGTTTGACCCTTCCAAACAGGTTCAGTGTTTTAAAACACAAAAAAAATGCATTTATGACCATAATAGGAAATCCATCACTCAGAATAACATGTCATCGTTTTCTATATTCAATAACTAAATATATAATAATTTTTCCTTTATCTTCAAAAGATATGATTTAATTTTCTAGGTTTTGAAAATTCCATTCACATTTAAGTGTTTTAAAACACTATAAATGTGTTTAAGGCCCTAATAAGAAAACTCTCATTCAGAATGACATTCCTTTTGTTCCACTATTTCAAAATTACAAATAAGGTAGTTTTACACTGATTTAAGAAAGATATTATCTATTATTTTGGGTTTTGACCATTCCACATATGTTTTATGGTTTTGAGACTCTAAAAATGTGTTTACAACCATAACGGGAAAACCATCATTCGGAATGATATGCCATCAGTTCCAATATATCAAAATTAAATATATTATTATTGTACCCTGATCTAAGGGGGATCTAGTTTTATTAATTTTTTTTTCAAAACATTTTGTATAACTTGTTGGGAGATAACTATTTTTTATAGTTTTACTTTGTGTTTTGTGCTTTCTAAAAAGGGGGACATATTTAAGTAAAATAATTTTTTAAAATTTTATGCCTTTTGTTTTGGAAATAAAAAATCCCTTTATACTCATTTCTAAAATATATTAATTACATTTAATATAGTTTCTAGGAATCTCTTACTGACTCGGTGAATCATATTGACTTTTCTAATTGTACCGAGTCCGTAAATCCTACAGACCCAGTCAATCGTACTAACTCTATCAATTGTACTAAATCTATTAATCATATAGAATCTGTTTATCATAATGACTCTCTCTACTGAACATAATATGATCATTGTACTCATATTATTCATCATACTCAGTTTTCATCATATCAATACATTTTACAATTTAATATTAATCGTACTCATGTTTTAATTTTATCACATGCATTATTTTATTCTTATAAAAAAACTTATTCCTATCAATAGTACTTGTGTTATCATTTACATATATCTTATTATTTTTAAAAAAATCTATGTCATGGAGATAGTTATAAAAAATCAATTTTTTTGTGTTTTTTGATTCAATATTACCGTTACAATGCCAGGTGACCATGTGCCTCCGAGTTTTTCAGAGAAATATGGCTATTGGATAAAATATAACTGTTGGAACCTAAGGCATATAAATAAGAGGTCATTTGAAATAGAGAGAAGACATTGATCCTCCTATTTTTTTCATGTTCTAGAGAGACAAGATGTGACATTTCTCTTCATTCGTCCGAAATCCATGAAATTAAAAAATGTAAATGAATCATTGTATGCTTTTGTATTTCAGTAAGTTCTTTTTTTTTCATTGTGTGACAGATCAGGTGATAATGATCAAGGTATTCCTAGGATAGTCAGACTATGTGACTAATATTCTTATCAAAGTCATTCAAGTTTTTTAACGATAGAGGTACTAATTAACTATAAAATCGAGGGCTTTCATGAAAAGAAATATGGGCATACTAATCATCTTATCAAGGGCTTGCCAAGGTGTTGGTAAAACATAACCCTTATCCCAGGTGAAAGGATACAGTTCTCCTTGGGATAAAAGAATTGTAATACTTCATTTTTCTACTACTATTTATATCAGAAAGGGAATAATATTGTTTCATCTTTATTTTCATATTCATTTCAATAGTAATTTTTTTGATTCAATTATTATGATACGTATTGTAATAGTAGATTATATATGATGTATAGTAGAATCTTTTCCATTTGTATTACTCTGATCATTGTATTCAATTAGAATATAGTTTTTAACATTACTTATAGTATTACATCATATCATATCATATCTATTAGATCCAAGACCATTGTGGTCAATTTTATTGGTTGTTAATTGTATTAGTTTAATTTCACATAAAATTAGTACTTTATTAAGTGTTTAAATAAAATGTTTTTAAACATAAAATTCACCCCTCTCTATTATTTTTCTATATAATATAAATATACATCTATATTAAGATCCAACATTATAGACTCTTTGTGCATTAAAATGTATACTTTACCTAAATATATTCTCATTGATAAATATTTATTTATGAATCTAGAAATTTTATATCGGACCGAATACATTATCTTGAGTGAATATGGAATTTATGAGCCCATACTGAATGCATCTTGCACATAATGGCTCATCACCAGAATGAAGAGGTGTAAAATTTTTATAATCAGTGATACATGACAAATATTACAGGACAAACAGATCACCCTACTATATGTGAGTAAAATACTAGTTTGTTAAGACTCTAGTGTCTCAGAGTAAAATTAATTGTATAATGATATTTCAATTTCCCCCCAGAGAATGTTGTGATGATGATCAGCCTAGATAATCATATCTTACTAGTAATTAGAAGAATCACATAACATATAGGTGGATAGGTTGAATATCCTCTCTAGAGGTGTATCTAGATGCTTGGATATATATAAAATTGATTCAAGTAATGATTTGGAAATATTTGGACCAACATTTCTTCAGAATACGGGAGTATGTTTTTACCAATTACTCACGAGTTGAATCAAGATTCATATGTGTAGGTTGGGGAGAACCCTGTATAGACTATATCAAATTTTGGAAACTCTCTCAGAGAAGATTGCCAGTTCCCAGTTCAGAAATAGAATGGGGATCGGGATATGGATGGAGAACCATTGTGAAGTTTAGGTATTAACAACATTTTTTATTTTCTGAACATTATCTTTTCTAAAATAATGGTATAGAAAAATATGTAATTTTTTGCACAATGATAAATCCAAAACAAATAGGGTGAAATTTTTATGAGATTATTTTTTTCCAAGAACATATGACATGACTGATTAGAGCCATAAAAAGTATCACAGTTGGGATCATCGGTCAAACAATTCATCAAAAAATTAATTTTTTTGTTTAGAAACTCCATCATCCATAGATAAATCAGCATGATGTTCATGCTTCATAGGAATAAATGTTGTATAGAAATTCAGAATGTTTCAAAAGATGACTAATAAAGACAGTGATGTCAGGAGTTTGATTGTTCTTTTCTTTCAAACCATAAGTCAAATGATGCTTTTCTGGTTTTTAATTTTCAAATATAAAATGTTTTAACACTTTTGATGAAGGTATTATGAAAAAATGGTTTGAATATGTGAGGAAACCATATTTATTTTTTTGGGGAAAGAAATAAGGTGGTAAAAGTAAGGAATTCATAATAAATTCTAATGAAAGTCATAATATGAGTTATTAATTATTTTATTCACATAAATTATGATAAACCCTCATGATAAATTATTTAGAGGAATGGTTGTTTGTGAAGGTTTCTTAATTGTTATTGTGAGTTCTATAAAATTGGACACTGAAGATCAAATCTAGATATACCAAACTCAAAAATTTTCAAAATTTATTATGAGAAATGATGAAAAAGTTTCAATTGTGTATTACTGATTTTGACTTCATATGTAGAACATTAGAGTTTCCAGAGTCTGATCCATTAAGAATAGATGAGTTAGGAATATAAAAAAATTCTAAATAATTTTTATCAAATGAAAAAAATAATCCAATTTTGATACTGACCCACCATTCTAGGAAGATATATTAATCCATCAGATAATATTTCTATAACTATAATTCATCATGAGTAGTGGTTCTAAAAAAGAAATTGGTAATAGAAATGGTTTGAAGGATTTAATCATAATTAGATGATCATCGAGATAAGAAGACTATCATAATGAGGATGTGTATGACAATGTGATAACCTATTGAGTAAGCACATATATTTGATGTCTTTAGATGTTAAAACCATGTATATGAAGATTAAATTCTGTTTTTTAGTTGATTGGATGAAAAAAACATACCAATATTCTATTATATATATAATGTAAAACAAATGTAGTTTCATAATGAAATTTAATTAGAATGAGATGAGGATTTTTCCTCATAAGGTGTTAAGGAGGTTCGATCAAACTAGAGAAAAGAAAGAATGTCTAAAAATGAAGACTATATAGAACTATTAATGAGATTATAGCAGGTGTGTGAAGAGTTGAAATAGTAAATCATGAAATTAATATATATATATATATATATATATATCTTAGAGATTTTGAATTTTAGATACTGAGGAATGTTTTTTAGTTTTCCCATAATTTCTATTCTGAGATGAGTATAAATTGATGCAATGTACATTTACACTATGCAACCATTCATGTGAGAAGAAAAGGAAGGGATCTCTAGAATACATGTCGGATTTATATTTATAGGTTGAGATCTCATATGATGGTCTCACATATGAATGTTTTTTAACCTGATTGAGGATGTTCAGACTGTGAAATTGTGTAGAGTTTGAGTAATGTATATTAAGAATGGTTTGAACATACTGAGTCTATCAGATTGAATTCATTGGAATATGACTATTAGATCCAACCCCATAAGAATGAGATAATTGGATCCAGACACAATAGATTGAGGATTCTGGATATGGAATTTTTGGAGAAGTTTTAAAGATGTATTTATTCATTTATTTTGGCTCAATTTTCTTAATAAAACATTTAAAACATATAAAGTCGGTATAATCATTCCTATTTGGAGATGAATGTTGTCTAACAAGAATTGGAAAATATTTTATTCACTTCTCCATTATAGTGATTGATCATAGTCCTATGGGTGTTTCTATGAAAGGGATGTAGGTTCCCACATTGAGAATGATCCTTATAATACTCATGTTCATTATAGTTTTTATTCGTTTTAATTAATGAGTATTATGTTAAATATATCAAGGTAATTAAAATTAATTGGTAAAGGGTTTATGTTTCTTAATGTCATGAAACTTATGAAAAGAGACCAATTAATTAAACCCCCACCCCTTCTTATTATTATTTTATACATTATAAAATCAATTGATATTAGGAAGAAGGCTCTTTTGTTGAATTGTTATCATGGATAATATCAATTATTTCAATAGATTTGGAATTTCTACATTTTAAAGAAATAATAATTTCACATAAAAAATAAGAAGATTGCTTATCTCATATATCTTTTTCATAGATGTTTTTTATGATACTATAATTTGTTTTTCACATATTAAGAATTATTATCCTATGATGATTGTTGATATGAAAAATATTTTATTTGATTGAAAATATAAAAATATTACACTAAAGTATATGTAAAAAACATTTTTTATTAAGGTGATGGTTCTAAAAACCTCAAAGTATATATAGGAAAATTTGGAATTTAATTTTAAAGGGAATAAGGTATTAATGGAAGATAAAATAAAAATCTAGTTAATATTTTTGAAGACATAATAATGAAACATGAAGATGAAATTAATGAATACTTCTCTAGGGTAAATGATTTTTTTGTCCACACTACAGTATTTGGACAAGTTACAGAAGAATAAATAATAGCGATGAAACATATGAGAATCTTACTGGATAGTATTGATTCTAATATTCTTTAATTATAATATAAAGATGATTTTCCACTTGGTGAATTTCATAACATTATTATTTCATATTAAATTATAATATACCCAATGTTCTAAAAGAATATAAAATATGAAATATATTTTGAAACTATGAGAATGGTGGAAATTTAATTTTTTAATGATGTTGATACTAGTGATTTTATATATAAATAAAATGATTATTTGAATAAAAAACATGTCTATTTTCTCCAATAACTCTCATAGCGGAAGAGGAATGTATGGATGTAAACATCAAATCAAATGTTCTGAGTGTGGTGTTGGTGATCACTTTAATATTATTTTTTCTACGAAGATTATTGATGAATATTAATATGATTCTGATGAAAAACATCATTGTATGATGTGTAAAAAATGTTCTAAATTAGAAAATTTATTAAAAAACAAATGTACAATTTTACTGGGAACAAGATAAGTATGTTGAGTATGAAAAATAAATTTTACTCAACTGAAAACAATTATTCCGAAGATGAATGATTAGAAAAAGTTGGAATGTTCATCGGAAAAGTATATAAAATGAAAGAATCATTAAATAGTGAAGAAAAAGTTGGTCAAGAATCATACAAAGAATATCATCATTTAACAAAACATGTTACATGCCTTGTGAAAATCAGGTCACTCATAGAAGAAATAATAATTATAAATAAATTTATTTTAAACATTGTTGATGGTGTATTTTGTTTTTCAAGAATGTAGAAGAAAAAATATCAGTGATCTTATGTTGTAAATATATAATTTTTGAAATTAGAAATATTACTGAAGAAATAAAAAAAAATTGTTATATAAAAATGAGGAAGGTAAATTTTTTTAATCAAAACCCCTTATGTCTAAAATTACCTTGAGGAAGATGAATGATATATTCAAAAAGAACATAACAGTAAAATATAATACTTATAAACATTTTGATAAATTCCAAATCAATAATATGGTGAAATCAACATTATCTAAAAATAATGTTCCATTAGATTGTTTATAATTTAAGATGATAATAACAGTGTTTGGAATGATTGGTTTGAGAAAATATGCGACAAATCAATCACACCCCGAAAATTTATAATATTATTTAGAAGGAAAGATGGTATACACCCAGAGTATGTTAGAGAATGATAAAATTATTTACCTCCAAAAAGATTCTATAGAGAATGATATTAATTTAATTCAGACTATGATTTGATAGTTTTGGTGTCATGGCATCTATTGGAACAATTTTTTTAATTATTATCATAACATATTACTTCTCAGTATAAGGTTTGAATAGATAGAAAGATATAGTGACAAAAGAATTTGTAACATTACAATAAAATAATAAGATTAAAAAAAACATCTCATGATGTGGTAAATATTTAAAAAACTAATAAATTCGAATGTAATATTTGTGGAAGATGTGATTAGGGTAGTCATCATATAGAATTTTTTATGAAACTATTTCTATATCATTTCTCTTTTTGTAGTAAAGAATAAGAAACTAGAAATAATAAAGTTATGGAAAGTTTATTTTTATGTATATATTTTAGATAAATTTAAATTAACCAACCATAAATTCTTGATAATGGTTGTACATAACACATGAAATGTGATAAAAAATATTGGATGATATTGAAAATAATGATAGAGGTGCTACTAACTTTGGGAAATATAGTTCTCCAAATATTGGAGGAATCATAAAGGATGAATTTCAAATAGAGAAGATAAAATATAAGGACGTTTTATTATTTTATGGACTAAAATAGAAATTTCATTATGTAAGACATATTTATGATGATGGAAAAGTGGTTATTTTTAGACAAAAAATATTGTATAATCAAATGTTTGAAATAGTGAAAAGTTTTTACAAAAATAATAATAATGTAGTGGGAATCTCATTCAATATTGAGAATTGAATAACTTTTGTTGGTTAAGTTTTGAAGACGATAATCTGTTATGGCCCATGATACTTGACCTTCTTGGGATGAAAAATATTAACAAACCTTCGAATGTTGATTTTCTATGAAACACGATAGAATTTAAAATTGGAGAAGAATATATGTGGGTTACTTTTCAAAACAGTATTATTATAAATAAAATTCATAATATGGTTGAGATTTTAACAATCAGACCGCTTGAAATAATTCAGTCTGATTTATGTGGGCCAAAGAGAAATCCATAAAACAGAATGGATTTGTACATTTTATATTTTATTGATGATTTCACACAAAAAACCGATGTCATGTTCATGAAACAAAAATTATAGTTTTTAGAAATGTTCAGATTCTTTAGAAGAGATCCTAAGAAAGAGATGTGGGTTTACATAATGATGTTGAGAACAGATAGTGGTTTAGAATTCACATTAAATACTTTTGAATGATATATTTTAAAGAATAGAATCAAACAAATCAATATTCATCCATATATCCCATAATAAAATTTTTAAGCAAAATGAAATAAAATAAGTATGGTGGAAATAGGAAAAAGTATTTTAGGAGAATACATACATTCAATGTTATATGGGAAAAGCGATTTTAGTACAATTGTAAAAATTCAGAATATATGATTATTTTTTCAAGAATAAACATGAACTTCTATGAAATTGTTTATAAAAAATACTTCCTTGAAATAGTTCAAGTGATTTCAAAGTCCCTGTTATCTATAAAAATCCATATCATGGATCATTAGATAATAATAATGAAGATTTAATATTTTTGGTATATTCACCCAATAGATGGAGTTAGAAATGATAATTTTTTAATAAAAAAATTTGGTGGATTCATATATTGTAAATTTTGTTTAAAATAAAAAAAAAAGTTATTCAGAATTTTGAGATAGAGAAACTAATGGATTCCCATGAAATAAATAATGATATAAAATAGACTTATCATGATTCTGAATAATTTATTGATGAGGAATGTTATGATATAAATAATGAAATTTAATATGTTAAAAATGAATGTTATATCCAAAAAATCATTTGGAATGAGATGGCTCCATTTCAGAGAAAAATAACATTGAGATTAGAGAATCATACTTCACTCATCTCACAGGAAAAATCATAATCGTTTTCATAATCTATTCATCAAAAATAATGGGAGGATGTGTGAAGAACGACTGGGATCAGACTGAGAAAAATAAAACATAGGAACTTTAAAAACAATAAAATGGTAAAAATATTATTGGATCAAAATTGGTTTATACAAACATGTTGGATGAACATGGATGTGTTTCAATAAAAAATCCAGGATTTTTCAAATAATTATTATAGGAACGATCACATTTCATATGAAGACATTATATTACTTTTGTGGAATACTTATAACATTATACAAAAAGCTTCACAAAGACAATATTAGTTTGCTGCCTTTGGAAACATGGAATATAAATCTTCCAGCTCATTAAAAGATCAGCCTTATTTTCCACAATGATCTTCCCGCATAGTAATTATATTTAATAATAATCCCTAATAACCTAGGGAAAGGAAAAAAAATAGTGGTGAGATCAAATGTTCAGTATGGTTAAATAAAGGAAATGTGTATGAATATCATGAACATAAGGGTATAAGAATGTGGTCATGATCATTATAAGATTGTACCCTACATATAGAATATCATAAACATGAATAATGAAATAAATATTTTTAGTTCATATGATATGAATCATAAGGGAATCAAGATCATATTCCATGAAATAATAATAGAGGAATAAGGCATGGAATATTGGCATACACATCAATGTTTCATTTAGTTAACATCTATAACTATAAAAAACATCACAAAATAAGTAAAGAACATGAAATTATGCACCATAGTATGATTATGAATATGTAACCAGGACCATTCATAATACATTGAACATGAAATTATGTTCACACAATACATTATAAACATGATATCATATTTAAACATAACATTGTGAACATAAAATAGGGCACACTGATTACATTGAGAACATATAATCAGGTTCACATATAAACATATGGAAATGATACGCGGTCTATGCATAAAATTGTGATCATTAATCGGGTTAATTCAGAACATTTATACTCAAGAATAATATATCATTACCTAATAAATTGGATGTATATATAGGTTCCACCCATCACATAAAAAATCATACATACATGGTCCACAAAACAATTATCATATCATGACCTATGAAAAGATATGGGTTTATAAACATCAAATCATAAACCATGAAATGAAATCAATTTCAATAACATTTCACCACTTCATATACAATGGAAAATATATAGGTGTCAAAAATATTTCATAAATGAATAACCCATGAAAAGAAGCGGGTTTCATTGACGTATAACCCATGAAAGACAAACAAGTTTTCTAATCACATAACCCATAAAAAAGAAATGGGATTAAAAAACATAATTCCATAAAAACATAAACCATTAATGAATGGATATGAATGGAACATTTGGACAATTTCCGATAATGGGATGAGTAACATAAATATATCTCATCTTAAATTTAAAATAATATTGAAATATATTTTGAAAACATTTCACACGGGAAATATCACTTATTCTTTGAAAGGATATTTTCAAAACAAAAAAAAAATTTCAAAACCATTTTATTGAAAATAAACATTAAAGATAATAAATAAATAATTTACAAAAATTTGGTAAAAAATATCTCTAAAAAAATATAAATATATCTTGAAAATGTTTTGAAGTAAATTTCATTGAAAATATTTTTCAATATTATAAATAATGCTTAAAATTCATTTGGATCCAATTTTCCATTAAAACGTATAAAGAATATTAAATACTTTTGAAATCCATTTCTTTAAAAAAATTAAAATAATTTTAATAAAAATGAACATTTTAAACATGTAGAGAAATCATTACAGAAATGATGACAGGAAATTTTGTACATGTCATGCGAGGTGAGAAGAATATTCCTTTTGGAATGTAAAACGTTAGAAAATTGACATACCCATAATGAGACATGAAGATTCCTTTGAAAATATTGGTAACAGAAAAAAATGTTAAATTTTAATTTAATTATTATTTTAGTGTTGAAGAATATTCTTGGATACCCTTTATTGAAAAAATATTTTAGAAGGAACACATATTTCCGACTGAACATCGGGTAATATCGGGATTTACTAAAAACACATTCATAGCAATATAATGTACCAAGTAGTAAAAAAGATTACCAATACATTAATAATTCATGAATAAACATAGGATAATAAAAATAATTAATATTATTGATATATGGATTAAAATGATTAATTAAAGGAATCATAAACATAATCAATCTCTTAAAGTGATGAGATTGTTTCAATAAACGCTTTACAGTTGGTAACTTTGAAGCATACTCTATATGTAATAAAATTAAATTAAATTACGCATAAAATATAATTAAAATAATTATATTAGTTATATGATTTTTCAAAGGTATTATATAAATTTAATGATAAAATATAGGTGCATAACATAACCTGTGTCTCAAATGATACAAATTCAGTGAAAATTATTTTATCTATTTGGTAAATTTTGAAACATAAATCACAAGACATAAATTTAATAAAATGGATATGTAAATACCCATAAATTTAGGTATAAAAATAATATAATACATCCATGGTTAGTATACACTCCACTCAAAGGGAATGGGTGGGGAATAAAGCATGTACCTCACGAAAATAAATGTTGAGATGAAATCCCATTACCACGTGTCATGAATATGGTCCTACTCGTAAAAACAATGAGTATAATAAATGTAAGTTTATTATATATATATATAAGTATTAACCATATTCTTGTATCTAATAACACATATTTTTTCATATGACCTTATATCACTCATTTGTTAATGCTTTTTTGTCAAGGTTACACTTCTGGTAACATTTTCTTTATTTTTCAGAAGTGTGATAATTTTTTTTTATATATTTAGTCCTCATACTTATATCATTATTTAAAAATATTAAACCATGATATAAATATAATTTATATTTATTATATATATATTATAATAATATAGATATTATATAATTTTGAAATGGAACACAACGTTCATGGAGATGATATGCCGTATGTACGCATGAATGTTATTTCAATTTTTCTTATCATACTGAATGAAAAAGAAAGTGAAATATATGTATATGTGTATATATTTTAATTGAATTAGAATTATTTTTTGATACATTTCATATAATTTCACTAATCAAATCCTCAAAAAATCCCATGTATCATGTGAAAGAATCACATCTCTTTGAAGGGATAATAGTCCACACTTCCTCAAACAAAATTATCATATTAACACAAAATGGAAAGTATAACTATATTTGTGAAAAAAGGATAAAAAAATAATGAAGAAATAATAAAAATAATATTTAACATATATAAGTATATTTTCCATCACAATTTCCAACATGATAAGTGATAACAAAAAAAATGAACAATCATCATTTAGTAATTTGGTAGTTCACCATACACATAAACAAAGTGTTTTTTACCCATTAGTTGGATGTGATTAACTATTGGTTTAAACCATGGAAAAAATAATAATATTATATATATTAAATAATCATTTTTTTAAAAATTATGGAATTATATTAATTGATATTCTATAGAATGAAAATAAAAAAAAGGTTCTTGAGGGAGGGTGTTACCTCTTAATCGTGTAACTCCTTTTGGTTTTTACCCATTGGATTCGTTGGATGGATTTCTATCCAAAATTATGATTCAAGGTATATGTGAGGGAATTTTGGTATCTATTTGGGATGATATTTTTTCATCCATATAACTTTATAGGTTTGAGGAAGTGGGGGGAAAGTAACACATTTTATAGTCGAGGAGGACTGCCAGGTTTGTAAATGTTTGAAGAGAGATTTCAAACAACATTTCTCTTATTGTACGTGGATCCAATAATGGTCTAATTTATATCCAGGAGATTATAGGGTATAAAAATGGATAGTTATTTTTTTAACAGGTTTATAGTTAATTTAGGCACATATGTTTAAGGCTTATTCCTTAGTTTATCATTATTTTACCTTAATCGATGTAATTGATTTTAATTACTTTCACTAATATTTTTGGTAAAAAAATGATGTTATTATAAATTTAGATTTATCCTGATTCAAAATATAAAATATATGTTTTAAAATTAAAATAACTAAATTTTAAAATATTAATTTAAATTTATTTACTTAATCAGGTTGTCATTGACTGGTTCAAATGTAAAAACGTTCAAAAGGTTGTTATGTTTTTATATCAAATTTAATGGTGATATATTTTCCAATGAAAAAAATTAGATTACAGAATAAAAATATTATCTAATAAAACATTGTAAACCATTTTAAAATCTAATGTATCATTGTAAATAGATTATATGAAAAATCAGTTTGGAACAAAAAATCAGTATTTTAAATATTCAATAAATAATAAAACCTTAATGAAAAATAACTGAAATTTATCCCATAATAATTTCTATGATTCTGTTTTAATTATAAAAATTATTTTTACATATTAATTAAATAATATTTCCAAAAAATTTAAATAAAATGGTTTTACCATTAAAAGTCACAAAACTAATTTTATAAAAATATAATTTTTTTACATAAAATTATGTCTGTTTGTATCTTTGGTCAATGAAATATATCTTATGAATTTAAAAATTATTTTATTTAATTTATATCATATATATAAAATTAATATCACACATTAATTTTTATTAATTTAATTTCATAGGTAAAAATATCTTTTAGAAAATAAAAATTATAATATTGTTTTAATATTTAATTAGTTTTTATATTCATTTCTTATTCATTTCTATCTTATGAATTCATATTATATTTTTGTAAATTATATATTTTTATATATTAGTTAATAATAATCCTAACCTCTAATTTAACTAGATGGATATATCTTATTATATTAAATAATTATACTTTAATAATATATTATTGTTTGGTAAAACTTATTATTGCGTGTTACGCATGCCATCATGGAAAGTAATTATTTCATATAGAGGAAGCTAACCACAATGTTAATTGTAGATAAAGCTAAAATTTATGTTTCTTGTATTTCATAATTTAATTAGTAATTTATATAACATAATACAACCTATGTTATTTAATATAAAATTAACTACATTCACTATTTCATAAAATAAAAAATATCAAAAATGATAAATTAATTAGAAAAAAATAATTCAAAAAATCTAAGGGTACTACATTCTACCCCCTTAAATAAATTTCTCCCGCGAAATTCCACTTGGTTATTAATGGTATAATAATTGAAAGTTTCATTCATAGAAACCCACATCATTAAAATTATTATTAAAAATCCATTAAAAAGGGAATGGTGGAACCATAAAAGTCACCCAAAGTAAAATATAAATAGGTTTTCACATAGTAGAACATAATTGGGAAGTGAAAATATGGATATGGAAGAGAAATATAACTATCTTGTTCTGATGGAGAGTGATAGAGAACTTTTTTATGATAAAGTTAACAATCACAAATCCATAAATCTGGGATAATCTTAAAGAACATTTGATTCATCAGAAAAAAAGGTACTAATATATTTTTTGGATTCAATATCCTTTTACATAATGATGAATAATTTTCATGAAAATATATACTTTCATGATTTTAGTACAACATCACCCATTTTTTATTGTTGATCCACTTCACCACTATATGTAAAATTAAAGGTGCCTTTTTCATTCCAAAAGTACTAACATATCATATGATACATGATATTACATCCCATTTGTCATCAATTATCATAAACAAGAATAAGTTTTCATAGGATATCCAATATGAAAAAATCCACATATAGAGAGATAAAAATTTTATCTTTCTGACATCCTCTAAAGATTAACTTAAACATTCCACAAATATTTAACCTTATAACCCTTACTAAATATGAAAATACAAATCATTAATAATAATTTCATTAATGCATCTTAACATTGACCCCCATGGATCACAATGTATCACATGTTTGTCACATTCCAATAATGTGAAAATCATTACACTATATTTCCCTGAAAGATAGAAATAAACATAATTACTATAAATCCTATTAGAAAACATGCATGCCTCATTATTCTAGTGATTACTAGATATATTCATTAAATACAAGAAGTTGTCAACATCATCTTTGAAAACAATGAAATATTTTTCAATAATAAGTTGTAGGGTAATCCATACAATCCAATTTACTTATTCATGTCCATCAAATATTTTTCCAATCATCATTATCTCAACTGAAAACATTAATTAAGTATTACATTCCCTTAATAAAAATATTATCTTTCAATGAAATAATTTTTCTTTGTATTTATCACCAGTAAACATTTCATTTTCAATCCTTAATAAATAATTATATAAAAAAGATTTTAATTTCTTGATACATATAAAATAAAATTTTAATTCAAAAACATAAATAATTAATTCATCATACATTATTATTAATTCATTACTCGTGATTCATCAACATATTCCTTAATACCTCTTTCCAAGAATTTTATATATAAATCATGTAAAAAGGATCCTCATCCTCAGTCTAATTATGATTATTATGTGAAATGTAAACCATACTATAAGAACATCACATACCATTTAAATATCATTTTCACTCACTTTAACATTAGAATTATAACCCATACATGTACCACCTTCCTTATTTTCATTATCATATTTCCAATTTGGAAATCGATTCGCATAATGCACATGATTTACACATATCAATCATTAATTGTTGACAATATTCCTTTTAATTATCTCCATTGAATTAACCTATAATCTTAGGTTGAGAAACCTTTATCATTTTGGGATATAATATAATCATGAAAAATTAGATAAATCGTTTCTAAATCATGGATCGTACTTATTTAATCTACAACACCTTATGTGTATCCCAATATATTCATAATCATCCTATGTTTAAATCATTCATTAGGGTTCATAAAGAGTTTGTGAATTCCCAAATCCTAACCCCGAGAAGTGTCAATCTAGGTGTGAAGTAAGACCTATTTCCGTGTACTATATTACCCCAAGTCAAGCCCAAACAACTTTTTGGAGTTTTTAACCCTAGGTACATCAATGCGAAAGAGACATCGACTTTTAGTTTCCACACAGAGATGTATTTCTATGAAACCACTCACTCTACCTTTTACCAAAATTCTAGTACATTTTCTTAAATGTTAACTTTTCCTTATACTTATCGTTAGAGACATAACTTGACATTTACTTAGAAATATAAATAGGGCTCTCACTAAAGTGTTCTCATCCTTGTTTCTAAAGGCTGACTATAACATCATTTTAATAACAACTATAGATACCCACTATTTTCACACATAGATGTTGCATAACGTTTGTGTAATACTTCAAAACAATTATACAAATAGATTCCCAAAGACAATAATAGTGCAATTACATTGGAAACAGGGAAAATATTCTTCCTCGGTAAAATATCTTCTATGTTTCCTAAAAAGATCTCGCACATTAGTGATTCTAATTAAAACCCATGCTTCATTACAAGGGAAAAGGAAACATATGAAAGGGGTGATATCAAATTCTCAATATTTTCAATTAAAGGAATTGTTTATGAATATCATTAAAATAAGGGTTTAAGAACATGATCCTGATCATTGGAAGACCATACCATGCATATCAATGATCATAAACATGAATCATCAAATAAATATTTATAGTTTAGAAGTCATTATTTATAATTGAATTAATAGAATACGCCTTGAAAATATATTATAGGAAATAGACATTGAATGGTATCATACACATAAATGTTTAACATATTGAAATTGTCTAAGTAGAAAGGGGTTGACAAATTAATTTAAGGGCATGAAATTAAGCCCACTCATATACTTATATAAATGAAACCAGAACCATGCATAATGATGTGAACATGAAATTATGGCCATGGACAACATTTTTAACATGAAATAAGTTTTATGCATAAGACTATGAACATATAATAATGTTCACTTATAACATTGTGAACATATTATTAGATTCATACTTAAACTTATGAATATGTAACCATCTTTATGAAATACATTGTGAACATTTTATCAGGTTCATGTATAAAATTTATAATCACGATTCATCCATCATTTCCCAATTCACTAAATAGAGACATATCTCTAAATGGTTACATAATAAAATCACAAATACACGAGCCAGACAAAATTCATCATATCATGACCCCTTAAAAGAGATGGGTTTAGAAAAAACAAATCATAACCAATGAACTAAAATTGGAAACATTAAAATTTCCCCACATCATAACATATAGAATATATATAAGGTTCATAACCATTATATTACATAATAACCAATGACAAGAAGCAAGTTTCATAAAAATATAATGTATGACATAGAAACATGTTTCATAAATATATATTCTGTGTAAGATAAACATGTTTTATAATCATCATGCCATCAAAACATAAACCATTCATGAAAAGATATGAATGTAACCTTTGGATAATTTCATACATGGGAATGATTAACATCAGCTAATGTCATCTTAGGTGGAAAATAACTTGGAAGTTTATTTTGAAAACATTTTTTGAGGAAAATATCATTTATTATTTTATAAAGTAAATTTACAACATAAAAACTTTTATGAAAGGTAATTTCTTGAAAATAAACATTTAATATTATAAATAATGTTTTTTAAAAACTTTTGTAGACAATTTTCTTTGAAAATATATAATTATGTATTGAGAACATTTTAAAAACCATTTCATTAAAAATAATTTTAAAACATGTAAATAAATATTTAATATTATTTGAAAATCAATTTCCATGAAAAATTATAAATAATCATAAAAAAGTTTTTAAAACATTTTTGTGTAAGTTAATTTTAAAAACATTTAAACAAAAACTAAAATTTTAAACATGAAATATAATATTCAATGAAATGAAGGTTGCTAAACTTGTATATGCCTCACGAGGTAAGAATAATTTTATCTTTTTTTGATAAAAGATTTATAAAATGGATTGTTCATAAAGAGAAAAAAATAATTATTTGAAAACATTGGTAAAAGACAAAAAAGTGAAAAAAATATTTATATTATTATTGCTGAGTAGTAAAATATTTTGGGTGACCCTTTTTAGAAAATATGGTTTTGAGAGAACATATATTTCAAACCGAAGGGATGGTAATGTTGGGCTTTCTTAAAAGCACTTTACAAACTATCTTATGTACTAAAGAGTTGAAAATTGGTAAAAATACATGAATAAATAATTATTAACAAGAGGACATAAAAATTCATGAATGTTCTTTAGATATAGATCATATGATTTCATCAAAGGAAAAATAACCATAAAAAATCTCGAAAAGTAATGAGATTGATTCAATAAATTCTTTCCTCTGGGAAACATTGAACCATAATCCCCATGTATGAAAATTAAAATAAATGAATCCTAAAATATAATTAAAATAATGAGACTCATGAGATAAAATTTCAATGTCAGTATTTACTTATAATACTAAAATATATGTGCATAACATGTAATGTGTCTCAAAGAAGAAAAATTAAGAGAAATTTATTTAACAAATTTGGTAAATTATTATAGATAAATAACATGAAAGAAAATTCATAAAATGGATTAGTTAATACCCATAAATTTAAGATTAAAAACCAAATAATCCATCCATGAGAAGTATACACACCACTCAAAAGGAATGGGTAGTGAATAATGCATATATCTCACGGAAATAAAAAGTGAGATGAAAATGCTTATATTGTGTCTTTAATCCCATAGTACTCATAAAAAACTCTTATATAATTAATATAAATATATAATAAATATATAATTGAACCATATTCATTTTTATAATAACAAATAGGGTTTTATTATGACATTATAAGACTCTTTTGTTAATGCTTTCATGTAAAGATTACGCTTTAGGAAATAATCTCTTTGTTTTCCGCATGTGTCTTAATTTATTATATATTTGGAATTTATACCAATATCATAATTTATAGAACGTAAAACATGAAATAAATATTGTTTATATTTAGAATATTTGTATTATAATAATCTATATAATATATTATAATCAAATGGAATTCACATTTCATTGAGATGGTTGAACATACGTACGCATGAATGTGGTTTCTATTTATATTGTTGTATTAAAAGAAATAAAAAATGAAAAAAATGTATATATATATTATAAATATAATATAATTATTATTTCATATATATCATATATTTTCACTAAACACATCTTTAATTCATTTTATGTAAGGTGTGAATGAATCATGTCGCTTTATGGGGCGGTAGTCCGCACTTCCTTAAATGAAATTATCTTATTTATAACAAATGGAAATTATAATTTTATGTGATATAAATTTATTAATGAAGAATAAATACATAATAAATATATCATATATATATTTTTCATCAAAAATGATTACATGATAGGTATTAAAGGAAAATTGAACAATTATCGTTCAGTGACGAAATAGTTAATCATACACATAAAAAATGTGTTCATTACCCAGTAGATGGATTTTTCTGAAAGTGTAGGTAGAAACCTAATATTAAAAAAAATTATATTTTTTTTGCATATTAGTAATTTTATACAAGCATTTAATAATATTAATTGAGGTGGTGGAGAATGAAAATAAAAAAAATGAGATTGACGGAGGGTGTTACCACTAAATTTGGTAACTCCTTTTGGTTTTAACCTAAGGGATTCATGGGGAAGAATTCTACACAAAGGGAGGATTTAATTTCTAAGAATGGGAAGTTGGGGAGCTATTTTGGATGATATTTTTTAACACAAAGGGCTTGAGAAGTGTGAGTATGTGGGAGGAAAGGATCCCTTTTTATTGTGGAGGAGGTGTGACACTTTTTAAATGTTTAAAGAGATAATTCCACCAACATTTTTCCTGTTTCATGTGGATACAATAATGGTACAATGTCAGTAAACATGACTATAGGGTTGAAATATAGCTATAAAATGCCTTCTAGAAAATTTTCTAGGTCATTTATGCCGTTCATTTTATGATGTAGTCAATACTGAATCATAATTTTACCTTAATCGATGCAATTAATTTAAATTGCATTCACTTATATTTTACTATAAATATAATTTGAACTAATTAGACATTATAAATTATTTTTATTCCAAATTTTTAATACATTTTTTCAATTTCCAATCAAATAAGTGGAATAAATTAATTTAAATTTAATCTCATATTAGGGTCGAAAATATAGCTCTTAAAGTATAAACACTAAAAATCATGATTTGTTTTTATATCTAGTGTCAATTTTAAATGGCTTCCAATGAACTCAATTGGATTAATTTGTAAAAATATTAACCATATATAATTTTAAAAAAAATTAAAATTTGATTTATCCTTATATATAAATTATATTAAAGAGCAATTTTGTACTAAAAATTATTATTTTTAACCATTCCATCAAAAATTAAACCATACAGAAGAATACCAAAATTTTATCGTAACATAATTTTTATGTTCCAATTTTAAAGATGAAATTTATTTTGACATATTAAATTTATAAAAGTTTGAATATTTATATTTATAATAGATTCATCATTAAAATATAGAAAACTACTTTTATAAAAATATCCATTTCTAAGAATAAAATTGGGATTGTTTGTATCTTATGACTATAAAATCTATTAGATGAATATCAAAAATATTTTATTTAATATTTCTCATGTATATTTAATTAATATCACACAAGAATGGTAAATAATTTTATTCTATATGATTAAATACCTTTATGACTATAATAATTATAATATTTTCTTTTATATAAAATCATTCTTCATATTCATTTATAATGAATTGGTAACTTATGAATTATTTTTATGTTACAATAAATAATTAAATTTTAAACATTAGTTAACAATATTCATAATTTCTATTTTAAAACTTTGTTTATATATTATTATAATAAATAAAAAGATTTTAATAATGTATTAATGTTCGGTAAAACTCGGTCGTGTGTGTTGTACAAGACATCGAAGAAAGTCATTCTTATGTTTAATGAAAATGAAGATCAATGTTTCATTTAAATAAAGATAAAATTAATTGTTCGTCTATTATATGGTTATCTTGGGGTTATGTATAATTCATTCCAAACAATGTGTTTGAGTAAAAATAATATACTTTTATATTTACATGAAATGATAAATTTTAAAAACGTTATATTAATTCGAAAAAATAATAATTCAAAAAATCATAGTATTTTACAGTTATGCACAAGTTGAAGGTGTATATTTTGAAGAATATTCTCCCATAGGTTAATTATTATAGACTATTATAATATTTATATTAGTGGATACACATCAAAATTAAATTTTTTTTCAAATGTATGTAATGTCATATTACTAATTTAGAGAGATTTAGGAATAATATTACATTAATCAAACATCTGGTTTTTTACTTGATAATGTTGAATAATATGTTAATAGATTTAATAAAACCTTTTATGGGTTGAAATAAGCCCTTATTCAAGGTATTAAAAGCATGAATTTTTTTTTAAACTTTATTATTTTTTCTAATGTAAAAAATGATAATAAATTTTATGTAAATTAAGTTATCTCAAGCACAAAAATAGTAACTGTGTATGTGGATGATATAATTGTTTTCTATGGATGATGAAAATATTTTTATTGAATTAGATAACGAAATGAAGAATTATTTTGAAATTTCAAAATTATTAGAATTAACTATGGCTTATAATTTAAAAAAATCAAATTATATTAATTTATATCATGAAATGTATGAAATTTAATTTTTTATGAAATTTGGATTGAACAAATATAATTAATTATCTACTCCTATTTTAATGATCACAATGGTGAGTATTGTTTAATTCAGAAAAGAAGTGAATCAGAAAGAATTTTATATGAATATTATTATTTTTCTTCATTTCATGGACTCAAGACCTGATTTTGTTTTTGATATAACATTGTGGGTCACATATCAATGTGGTCTGAAAGAGAATCATATGTTGTAGGAAAATATATTTATCAGATTTTTAAAAATATGAATGTGACATGGGATAATAAACCAAATAATATTTTATAAGAACAATCATAGTTATTATGATGTTGATTGGTCTCAAGATTATAATGATAGAAAATATACATCTATAGGAAAATTTTTCCTTGTGTGAATTTTGTGTGAGTTGGATCAATAAGAAACAATTTTCATTAAAATTAATCATAGTGTAATAAGAATATTCATCAAATACTCAGGCTTGTACAAAAATGTTTGTTGATGAATTCTTATCTGAATTATTTGAATGTAAATATTTCTTGACCATTAAAGATACCATTTAACAATCAAGATGATATTGATATTCATAAATATCTGTTCCACCATTTTAGATAGAATAATTTGATATAATTTTTAATTTTACATAAGATAATATTTATACTTGATATTTTCTGATGGAATATGTCTACAAAAATTATCAATTTACTGGAATCATTAAAAATGAAATGCAAAAAAAATTAAATATTTGATAATCAATATTTATGTTCAGCCTCATACAGTTATTTAGTAAAACTAATAAGGATTTTCCCTAATGTTCTATGAATTAGGTTGAAAATGGGTAATAGAAATTCAAAAAAAATTATATTATAAGTGGTTTTTACTTATATTTCATTTATGAATCTAGTTATATGGTTATCATATTATAGGGGAGAGAAAAATGAAAATTGACTTGAAAAGAAAAATGTGATGGTGAGTTTTTCTTATCATTGACTCCAAATTTTATTGTCACTAAGGGAAGGAATTCCTTTAATAATATTAAATTATTAAGTAATTTGATGGTAGTTCACACTCTTTTTATAATTAATATGTTTTTATAAAAATAAAAAAACATGAATTGTTTACAAAAGATGATTTGTTAATTTTTTTGAGAGGTTAACAACTATTAAGTGAGTTCTTTCAACAAATTCAATGGAGGAGATTGAATAACCATTTTGATGTTTTTTTTAAAAATGTTTTGAATTTTTTTTTAGCTAATCTTCTGTAAAATAATGTTTTTTGTTAACATATGAAAAACGATAAATATTAAAAACCAATCAAAATGGGTGATATTTGTTTTTTTCATGACCATCTTCCTCCAAAGATACACATCCTTGGTTGTAAATGATAAAATGGAGATAATGAACCCCGAGTCCCACATTTAGCGGGACTCAGATTGGTAACTAGCACCAATGGTGTAACAACCCACAATATAGGAGTCATTACCCTTACAAACATGATTGGTTGATATTGTGGGTAATCCAAAATGAATAACCAATACATAATATAAAAATAATTCTAAAACCCACCCCCATGCATGATTAAGTATTATTATTAAAATAAAAAAGTCTCCAAAGTAAATAAAAAAATTAATTCTATGCAGCGACATGATAACAATTAGGAATCGAGCCAGTAAGGTCCACCACAACCCGAGAAATTCATCTGGAAACCTAAAAATAGTTTTATATACTTAGGGTGATCATTAAAGTAAACTAAGTAGGAAAACCGAACTATATTATTCGCATGTGAATGTATCATACTAATACCCCTGTGAGAAAACAAAAGAACTAAATAGAACCTAAGAACGTATACTAACAACCACATCCTCACCATGTAATTAAATCGATGTAATATAACATAAATCACATCGTTGGTATGGGACACCGCACCACTTTCCCACTTTTATTCTATTATCTCCAAACATTGAACATTATTGCATTAACATCCCTTTCATACACCATAATATATTATAATTATGCACCCCTGGACCAAAAAACCACAACGCATCCCACTCGAAAATAGTAGGTCCTCCCAACACATACCACCTACATCCACTTGGGCCTCAAAACATATCACATTTCATACCGAAGACACCTAGTAAATCACACTATCTCTCATCCCAAAGACACAAGGGAATGAAACCACTACACCCGCAAACACATGGGCCATCACATCTCACACGTAGACACCATGACCATTACAACCACCATATAAGACACTTACAGACCTCCGACCATCAGAACATATTTCATAACTACATTTACAATAATTGATATTGGAAAAGAGAAGGTAACCATCCATCCAAACTCCTCACTATATATTGGGAAAGACGCCCTCCCCCATGAAGATGGGGGTGTTCATCAAATAGTCCTCAACTATGGTGGGTTGCGAAGAGAAATCATAATAGAACTACAAGTATATGTAAAAATAATTTCAAACACTCAATCAGAAACTAGGCATATAATAAACTATCAAACTCATAACATGTTCACTTTTACCGCCACTTCTAAAATCGAAACACCACACAATAATCCCTAAACACCATTTCACATTTCTATCTAATTTATTTAATCATTTCAATCTTTTTATCCAAATTAACCCAAGCAATTCAAAATTTATTATAATATTATTTATTTATTCCATCATTCCATAAGAAAGTATTAATAATGACACATAAAACAACTTGGTGACACTCATTGTAAATTAACTCACATCACATTAAAAACACAACAAACCAAGACCGATAAATACATGGTGAATATTTCTCCATGTTATCAAAGAAAATAAAACCATATCAATCCCTACTATCCTTATTCAATCTCATATATCCCGAACAACCATACCATAAAAACCCAACCCCCAAAACACAACCACATCTAAAAACATACCATATAACAACTAGTTGGGTTTCCCTGCCACATCATCACACAAAGCACATATTTCCATATCAATATATCCAACCCCTATGAACATCTATTCCCAGGACCACATCACCACACCAAAAAAAACATGTTCACATGTAACAAGGCATACCATATTTAATTGCACTTGTTAATTTTGGTGTAACCATAGAACATGTATGATAATAGAGAATCCATTTATTAACTGAAAATACATAGTTAACTGTTTCATAATTATATATGTTCTCAATAAAAACCAAACAACATAAATTCTATAATTTATATTTTTCAGAAATAAGGACCCCTAATGAGCATGATTTTTAGTGGGTAGACATCTTATACAGTTCAATATATCAAAAATAACAATAAAATGGAAACATGATTCACTTTACCATCCCTTGTATATTGATATTGAACTGGTTAAATTATCTTTATTAACCTGTATTCACCGTTCTTTATAAAGGAATACATTCACATACCAAGTCCACATGATTAAAAATTAATAATTAAGATAGAAAACCTACTTTGGAGAAAAGTCGTTGGCACTTCCTAGCTGCACCAAAATAGGGGTCTGCATACAACATGAAAAGATTTACGGAAATAAAAACCAACAGCTAAAACCTGTCGACATGAATCCCATGAGAAGAAGAAATATGGTAATCCTATATAAAGAGAAAACAAGTTGGAAGAATAAAATAGGGGAAGGTATATTGGCATTGGGAATATCTAAATAGAGTCACGTGTTTAGATACATTTTTCATTTTCCAATAAAGTCATATCTAATCAAGACTATATGTTTTGACTAACAAATCACTACGAGACTCATACCAATTTAGTGATAGGATTTATGGTATCCGAATATGGCTATAATCCATTTAAATAAGTAATTTAATCCATTTTAAATCAAATAAGACATTAAAAATGATTAACTAGACGAATCTTAACGCATTGTACATGTGTCACCGTTAGATGAGGCACCACATGACGATGCATAACTCAAAAGAAATTGTTAGGAATGGAACTGCTCGATGTTGCACTATTCATGAGACACCATTTGTAGAGGAACCACATGACGATGTACCAATTGATGAAATGACTGCCACAATCAACGAGTCATCACGAGGTGACACACCACTAGATAAGGCACCGCAGGATGAGTTATCGCTAGTGAGCCACCCCCAGCGAGCGACCACCAATGAGCTAATGCCTGAGAGCAATTGCTAGTGAGACTACCAGTGAGAAACCTCTAGTGATCCACATTTACTGATAATCCGACAGGATGAAAAAACTAAATGGTGAGCCACCATTGAAAAATGTGGAAGACATGAAAAACTGGGAATTTTGAAAAGTGATGAAATGGGTCACCCTAACCACCTAGATCACCTCAAACCCCCGATTTCCAAAAAGTAATGGACCAGAGATGTCTGGGACATTATATTAGATACCACTAAAACCATTCTCACCCTCTATAATTCAAAACCAACTTAGAAGGAATGATAGGAATTGTCCAAACAACCATCCCACGAGATACCTACCAAAGATCTTGCTACACATGAAACACCTCTATACACACCAACATTCAATGATAAACAACACTATGTTGTTAGAAAGTGGGAGTGGTAATCCTTGACAACAGTGAACTCCTCACCTGATATATGATAACTAGACCTCATCACATCAACCCAAATGTCCACAACACACACTACATAAGCACAACCACAACATCTATAACACATTAATTAGGGAGTTCTATCCCCAATGTGAAGATATTGTCCTCCATGGGAGGAACTACCTCACCAATACAATTTTAATCACATAACAGTTAATGTGTCTCTATTAAGAATATGGTTCTCCCCATTTCATATGTCATGAAATTATCACAAATCAAACCACAAACATCAAAAAACAATGAAATAAATTTATTCTCATATAAAAAATGTTAAAAAATCAAACATCAAATAAAAAAAGATCATAAAAAACATAAAAAACTCCAGTTATTAGTCATGAATTTGTGTCTATATCCCCCCAAGAACTCTCCTTCTAGCCCCCATTCCACTATAACACAACAACCAAAGGAATAGTCCATTTAGAAATTCCTTATCTAGATAATCCTAGATCTCTATTGGTCACTACACAAATGTCACATAATCCTCGATATGATAATCTTACAAGTCAATGACATGGGAGACATTGTGAAGATACCAATGAAGCTAAGAGACATTTAATATGTCGTAGATCCACTCCATCCACATAGAAAATTCCAATCTGTATTCCACCATGACAACTCACCACAAATTCTAAAAGGGTCCATCAAATTTGGATGAAATCTTACTCCCTCTACTAAACCTGTACTACACACGTTGAGTAGAATCCTTCATGAACACATGGTCCCAAAAATCAAAATCTATGGGACTCCTCCTACAATTGACAGAAGACTTATTTTAGTTATGCACTAATTTCATCATCTAACAAATTAGCTAATATTTTCTATCATGATATCCACCATATTGGGATGAATCACATATATCTCCCCATCCTCCATCCAACACAATAGAGAATGACACAGTATCACATATCAATACTCAAACAGAACCATACCAATGTAATAGTGATAGCTATTATTATAGGAATGTAGTACCAAAATAAAGGGATGATCCCAAGGTACACCAATGTACAAGATGCATTCTCATAGAATATACTTTAACAAATAGACAGTATGTTCCATCTTCCCATATATTTGGTGGTGAAAAGTAGTGTATGGGCAGAAGTGAATGCCAAAAATATACTATTATCCCCGCTAGACACATTAGGTAAACTATGTGTCTTTATCTGAGACAATGGACCTTAGAACACAAGGAAACTACACCACTTCATCCACATACTTTTTAGGCAATGTATCTACTATGCCCAACTCCTTGACTGTTAAGAAGTGGGATTATTTTGTAAATAGATTCACTATTTCCCACATAGTTTAAAAACCTCATTGAACTCTACATAACCCTATGAGGAAATCCACTAAGCTTCCATACCATTTATACTCGAGAACATCCAAGGGATTTAAAAAACCATCAGGAAAATGATGCTCCACCATTACTTTCTAGAAAACCATGAACATCACCACAAACTCCACCACTAATTGTTTCATCTCGGGCCACCAAAACTACACCCTTAAGCCATGATACATCTTGTAAGTTTCTATATGCAATGAAAATTTTGATCTATTAAACACAAAATGTATTAGATCATATATTACTTCTAAAAAAATCAACATTAAAAAAACAACATATAGTTCCAACCATCCACTAACCATCCCTCTGAAGCATCACCATGGAAAACATGATCACACATCACCTCTTCCTCTGAGACTCCAAATTGAGATTCCTCCACCTGCTATATGAGAGTATTCTATAATTTCTTCTGAAATAAACAACCTCTACCACCATAATCTCTTACATATATGTGAAAGGATTCCAACCCCACAATCGCCCTCCATGAATCCATAGAATCTCGAACAACATCCTTCTATGAATTTATTCTCAAAGAATCATTTCCATCATTTCCCATTCATGGGGTAAAGGGGACCTCAAAATTATAGTCCTAGAGAATCTCCACCCACCTCAACTATCGTAGATTTAGATCAGGATTAAAATATATATATCTAAGTCACTTTTGATTCTTGACTAACACAATGATCTACACAATAAAATATTGATACTATGAGTTCATCACAAACCCAATGACTACTAGAGATAGATAATTGGTGGAGTAGTTACTCCGATGAGAAAAAACATCCTATAACTATTAGAGATCACTACTCTATTCCGCATTAGAGTGCATCCAAATCCTGAATGGGATGTGTCAAAAATACAACTCAAACATAACTCATTCTGTTAGAAAAGATAGCACTGGAGCACTAATGATGTTCTCCTTCACGTAACCAAACACTTCTGGAGACTTATTACTTCAAAAAAAATATTTGTATTTTCCATTAAAAGATGATAATGGGGATGAAACTTAAGAGGAATTGGGTATAAACCCATGATAATATCCTAAGATATCAAGGAAACTATGAACCTATACCACATTAATAGGTGATTCCCAAGAAACAACTCGTTCAACCTTCAATGGGTATACTATAACACCCTACTCAAACACCACATTCCCATGGATGTTCACCACCTGTGTCCAAATATTACACATGGACAACATTCCATAGAGCTAGTGGTGTCAATAATCTGGAAGATATGTGTGAGATGCTTGAATCCTCATCCAAAATCAAATAGACCAATATGTCATCGATGAATCTGATGAAGAACAAGTCCATGAACTCACAACAAATGGATTTCCTAAGTCCCATGAATACAACTAGTTAATTTGTAACACCAAATGGAATGAATACAAAAACTAAGTGCACATACCTTCATTTGAAGTCAGACATAGGGATATCTCCCTCCATCACCTTTAACTGGTGTTATCTAGACTCCATCTCGATCTTAGTAAACCAACTATCCCCTCTTAGTTGGTTAAAATTTATATTATATCCTCATAAGAGTGTAACAGTACTTAACGGTCTCTTAACTCAACCTCGGATAGTCTATACACAACCTCTTACTACCATTTTCCTTTTCGTGAAAAAAAATGGAGAACCCTAAGAAGACACACTAGGATAGATAAAACCCTTATACATTATGTCACCTATCTGAATCCATAACTCCAACAAATCAGAGGGTTCCATATAATAAAGAGAAATCAAATTCAGAGAATCATCAGTGTGCAAATCAATCTAGAAATCAATATCACATCGAGTGGTTAGCATCACTACATATTTAATGAAAAAATTTCGGGACTCCCAAAATACACATGGAACCACTTCCATATTAGTGTACACTTATTCAGAAAACAACTCCTCCAAAAAGGAATTATGAGGCTCCACATGATGACTACCCACTTGTAAAACCTTCTCTCTAATTAAAATCACACATTCTCTAGCCACATCTAAAAATGTGAATCTATTCCATATGTATTTGATAACATCATGTATTTAATAAATATTGTCGATGATGAGTATGACATTGGATAGTTTTATATATAAAAAGAAGATATCTCCTTGGATCTGATTTGGTCCCATCATCACTCTACACCCCCGACACACATCAAACAAGCTAGTTTGGCCTCTGATTGGTGTACTCGACACCAGGGGAACGAGAAGCCCTTATATTTATATTCTATGAGAATAAGATATAGAAGGTGAAACAAAGGGGTGTGATTATACTTCATAAAAAATCACATGAATGGGTAATAAGGTAACTAATAATACCTCTCGCGTTCATTGGACTCACTATAACGACTTTCTCTGTTATGTCCAACAAGGCATTCCCATCTTATTTGAATATCTATTGATAAACACCTTCATATAAATGCCAATATTGTGGAACATGAACATGAGGAACATACTCAAGTCATCCTATAAAATCTCTGTCGCCCCTCGGTAGAGAAAAATATTTCCACCCCTGCTGATGAAATGGTCACACTGGAAACAGCTGTTGTTGGGGACAATGAACATGTCCACCTCCACCAAACTGAGCTCGAGGAACCACTAGGAAATGACTATATAAATGCACATGAAACCAAAAACAAAATTAAAACTAGAAATAATGTCCCTAGAGAATAAAAAAAGTACTAAAAATAGGAGTCCAGAAAGGAAACTATTGATGTGGACTCCATTCTTTTCGAAACCTCAATGGTTTTGGCACCAAAAAACATCCACAAATAATTATTCCTCTAAAATAAATATATCAGATCCCCAATTGCAGTAGGCATACTCATTATTAAATTATTTTCATAGAAATCTCTTTTATATGAAACATTAGATACATTGGCAACATAAAAGCAGTAATAACATACTGGATAAAAAGACATAGTGCCTCCTCAAGACATTTCTCGCAAGACTCCTCGTCTAGAAAAAGATATGGGGGAAAACATAGAAGATAGTTGAACATTATCCCAAACTCACACACTATAATACTCTCCTAAATAAGGTAGATTAGCTATATCATCATCTCATATTTCATGATTGATGAAAGTAACTCTTCTCGGAACTCCTTCTAGAATTCAACCCACAAAACGTCTCACTCCTTCAGCTCCCCCATATACAATGAACACCATTGAAAAACTACTACTCTCATCTGAATGACTCCCAAAGGGTCCCAAAATCATTTTAGTGCAGAAATAAAACTGAAGTAGATCTCAAGATTGTCTAACCAGCTCTTTGTCTCCATATCTCTAACACAATTCCCATACATTCCTAATGCATGCTGTAAGAAGGAACCAAATTTCATCTTCCACTTCTCATCCTATTTGTCCAATTAAACCATATAGTGATCATTCAAAATTTTCTATAGATTATCTACCACCTAAGCCACATGCAGATGATGGCCATGAGACATATCTTGAAGGATAACAAATATTTCGTAATTTTTAGTAGTATGGAATTTCTTTCAAGGTTCATATTAATTAATTTTACTAAGTTACCCACTCTAACCTCCCTAAACAACCCAATTCAAACAAGAATAGAATTATCTGTGATTCATGTACCTTTCATCGGTTTTTAATATACAATAAGGGATGTTTTATATGGAAATTAAATATGCTCAGAGTACATGCAATAGATCATGGGGGACCCTAAAATCCTATTTCATAGTTAGGATCCCATGCCTATGTCACACACCACGGTCAACTGGAACTATTGTCAGACCATACCATGAAATCATACTTATGCCTAACTCCAAACCACATCATATCACTCAACCATCATCATATGATAAAACACTTTTATGAAACCATCACTCCATAGATACCCCTACTAGTTTGGAAATGGAAAAAGGGAGATTATGATCCCTTAAGTCCAATCCTCTAGTAGGCCTCGGGTTGGAGACTAGAACCAATGGTGTACAAATCTCACAAAATGGGAGACATCAAAATTTTAAGTAAAAATAAATATCATGAGATTAGATGAGTCATACACATTTAAAATCCATGACATAATATAAAAATAAATCCAAAATCCATCCCACATTAATTTGTAAAATAGAAATCTCTATTGTAAATACCAAAAGTAATGATAATCAGTGACAAACAACTATCATGATCTGAGCTATTAAGGTCAATAATGACCTGAAAAATCCTCTTGGAAATCTAAAAATAGTTTTATATAAATAAATAATGTATAATCAATAGGAAAACCAAAGTCTCTAATGTACATGTTTAATAAGTATGCCAATTACCCTATGAGAAAACAATAGAACCAAAAAACACCTAAGAAGATAAACTAACCACCCCAAACTGACTATGGAACTCTCACCAAGTATTGAAAACCATGTAATATAATAAAAATAAAATCAAAAATAGGGTACCATGTAGGAAATTCCTAATGTCATGCCTCTCTTTCTCAATGTTGAATGTCCTAGTGCTACCATCCCTTTTGTACACCACATCACATTCTTCCTGCACCCACATGGGCCAAAACCCACAACACATCCTACCCAAACTCACTTATGCCTCACAAAACATCCAAATCATACACATTTGGGCCTCACAAAACATCACATATTATCTTTATGACATCTGGGAAAGAACACCACCTTACACATACACCTAGGCCATTACATCTTTCCTGAAAACACATGGGCTATCACAACCACCTTATAAAAAAATATCATACCTCAATACATACAAAATTGTTCCATAATATCATCTCCTATAAGAGATAGTGTAAAAGAGAGAGTACCCAACCATCATTACTCATCAACGGATGTTAAGAAATACACCATCCCCCGTGATAATGGGGGTGTTGGGAACATACTACTCAACCCGGGTGGGGTGTGAATATAAATAAAAAGGTATATAAAAAAATATATATATATATATAATACAAAATTCTCAATCCAATCATATGGGTTTATAAAAAAAATGGAAAACTCAAAACACCATCACCTTTTATTCCACTTCTAAATAAACAACAACACACAACAAGCATCAAACCCCATTTTACATTTCCATCCAATTTATTCTACCCTTTCTATATCATTAAAAAAACTAAACCAAACACATAAAAATATTATAAAATAGTTATTTTTTAATTCAATCACTCCCCAAACAAGATTCAATCATGAATCATATCAAAAACTATATAACTTTCATGGTAAATTAACACACTTCACAATAATGACACATCACACCACAACCTCTTGATACTGCTGAAGATTTATTCATGTTATAAATGGGGAATTACCTATAACAATCAATGCAATCCTTATTCAATGTTTTATATCCCAAAAAATCATACCAACCGAAATAAAACCCCTAACACACAACTACATTTAGAAACATAACATATCTCACCTAGTTTCATAGCCCTACTACATCATCCCACCAGCTAGTATTTCCATCCATAATAACAAAACAAACCCCCTATGCACAAACATAACCATAACCACATCACCACACAAAAAAATAAAATCATTTTCATATTTATCAAGTCATCCATTTTTTAATTCAAATTTTCAATTTTGGGGTTATCCCCAAAACTATATGATCTTGTAGAATCCATTTATTCAACGAATATACATTGATGACTGTTTCTTAATTATATAATTATTCAATGAAAAGAGAAAATGAAATCTACAAGACATGTTGTGTGCAAAAATGGTCCCCCAACAGCTAGTATTTTATGAGGGTAGTCAGCCCTTACAAATCACAATATCATCAAAATGATAAAATAGAAACCTGCATAAATTTACACAGCCTCAATATATTGATCTCAAATAGATTCAATTATCATTATTTAGATATATTCATCCATATTAAAAATGGGTAACATCTATCCAACAACCTTTTATGATGAGAAATTAATAAAGATGAAGTAAAAAATACTTGGATGAAAAGGCAATTGGCCCTTCAAAGCTGTAGCAAAATAGGGGCATGCATGAAGCTGGATAAGCTCAATTGAAAAAAATACTAATTATTTCATCCTAACCACAAAAATTATATGGGATGAGAACTATATAAATCCCATATAAAGAGAAAACAAAAAGGAATAATAAATGGAGTAAGTACCTCTACATTTGGTAGATCTATACAAAGTCATTGGTTTAAATACTTTTTTATTTTCAAATAAAGGTGGATCTGATCGATACCGTGTGTTTTGACCAACCAAAATCCCCCGATCTCTTAAGAATGTAAAGATAATATTTATAGACATTAAATAATTCTCTAATACTTTCAAATATTAAAATAATATCATTTAATGTAAAATAAGATATCAATATGTAAAACTAGAAGAAGTAGGAATCACTGTACCTTAGTCACTGTTAGATGAGGTACCGCTTAAGGATACACCACTGACAAGACACGGTTTGGATAGACACCACTCATTGATGCACCATATGTGAAGAGTAGTTACAAAATGAACCACTCAATGAGGCACTAGAAAATTAAAATACTACACCATTATTGAGTCACTAGGAAGTGAGGCACTACTAAGGCACAGTTGGACGAGAACCCTCTAGTGATCCACCTCTAGTGAGTGACTACCAAAAAGACACCGCCAGTGAGTGACAACTAATGAGACACTACCATTGCTCCACCACCACTGAGTGACCAGTAGTGAGACACCTCTAGTGAGCATCCATTAGGGTGATCCACCGCTAGGGTGAGCCACCACTTGAAAAATTGGAAAAATCAGAATTTTGTAAAGTGTTGAAATGAGTCACCTTGACCTCCCAAAACACCTCAAACACTAGATTCCCAAAAATTAATGGACCAAAGAGGTACCGACCAATATAATTTTTTTGAGAAAGTTTTTGTTTTGAAAAATATGATCACACTCATTAGAAATAGTTGCATATATTCATACGAAGAATCAACAGTGAAAAAAGTCTCCTGAATGATAATTTTTTTGATCAGATAATCCATTATTTTTAGGACCATCGACTTTGGGTTCATGTTTTATCACACTTAGTGTTTTCTAGAAAGATGGAATTTTGATGAAGAGGTTGAATTAAGACAATTATTTCTGGAGTTAGAAGGTTCTATACTTTCTAACTATAATCTATCTTATTATTTTTCAGTTTTAAACTCTAAAATATGATTGGTTTTCTATGAATATTCTAAAGCATGACTTTTAAAGAAGAGTGAGAGAATTAGTCCATCAAAATGTAATGAGTTTTTTGGAATGAAATAAGGTTATTATGGTATTATATGTCATGATACATTCATATGTAAGTTAAAAAACTATTTTCTTATCAAAGAGTTATCATAAATAATGATAAGGTCTCATGATAAAAGTCTTTTAAGAATGGAGGATATTGAATTTTTTCTAACAGATTATATCTATTCTTGAAACCTATACATGGAAGATCATATCCAGAATAATGTGAATCAATATTTTTCGTATGTTTTTCTAAGTGAAGATGATAAGTAATCAAGAGTTTTTTTGTGATTTCCCTATCAGATATAGAACGTCAGAGTATCTAAAGATTGATCCATTTGAAAGAGATGATTTCTAAATGATAAATGATTCAAATTATGTTTTTTCACTTTATAAAATGTAAGATGCTGATGTTAATTTTGATACAGATACACCATACTGGGAATGATATTTGTTCCATTAGATAATGTATCCCTTCTAGAAAACCATCAGGAGAAGTGGTTAAAGAAAACTAATTGGTATGAACTGTTGTTATCATAATGTAAGGATCATCATGATGAGAATACTAATATAATGATGATTTGTTAGAGAATGTGATAATTTTTTTAGTTTTCACTATTATATAAATTATTTACTTGTTTCAGCCATGTTTATGGAAGATTCACTTTATTTGGTAAGTTGATTGGATAATGAAAACATATCAATACTCCATTATATACATAGATTTCATCAGATGTTGTTTAATAAATAAATTCATTTAGAATGAGGTGAGAATGATCCATGATAATTATTAAAGGAGGTTCCATCGAACTGAATAAAGGATAGGATGTCTTAGAACGATGGTCATGTAGAAGGCTCAAGAATATTCTTAATGGAGTGTAATTTGTTTAATTTTTATAACATGAAATACAAAAAAGTTAATTATATCAATGTTTTTTAACTTTTGATAGCGGGTAAGGTATTCCAGTTTCTCACCATTGAAATTATTATATGCCTATAAATAAATTCAAAATACAATCATATTATATAACATTTCACATGGTAGTAAAATTAAGATCACTAAATAATAAATTTGAAAGTTATCTTTTTAGACTAAGACCTTATTAGAAGGTTAAAAATGTGAATGATTTTTTTACTGGACCGAGTAAGATAAGTATGAGAAATTGAGAAATGTTTGAGTAATGATGATTTATAATGGGATCATTGTACTGAGAACATCATACTAAATTCATTACAGAGATTATATCATACCTATACCTGTTAGACTAAGATAATATTACCCAGCCACATTTGTCTAAGGATTTTGGATAGATCATGTGTTGTGATGTTTTAAAAAATGAATATTATTTTCCTTTTGATATTTTTTTGTATAAAATAATTTTAAACTATAAGGAAAAGTATAATTATACCTATTAGGAGATATAAGGTGTCCCATGGGAGTTTTAAAATGATACATTCCATTCTTCATTATATTTAATTTCTATTGACCCAAGGGAGTGTTGATGTAAATTATTTAGGTTCTCATATGAAGGAAAAAAGTTGTAAATGTATTGTTCTTTACATTCTTTCCTTATTTTCATTCTTTATTATTTAATAAAAAAATTAAAGTAAAAAAATTAAATTCGTCCATACATTATGTTTTTAAAATCCTTTTAACTTTTAAAGAGTGAACTATATATTTAAACACACCTATTAATTGTTATTAGATCCATTAGAACTTTAGTGGCACTACTAGAGGTATTAGTGGTGGATAATGGACCACCAGCTCTGTATCATGTCCATTTATTCCCACCTAGAGAATGTATTGAGGATTTTGTAGTGGTATAGAAATAAAAAAAAATCTAATATCACACTTACAAAAGTTACCAAACAAGACATGATTATTGATTCAAACATAACTAATAGAAAGGGTTTCTTACCCAAAAACCCACATCAGAGGTCAGGGTGTTGGAAATTGATCATGTTTATATTTATAGGAATTATTATATATGGTTTCTCATTTTCAATTTATGTATAAAAAACTCTTTAAATAGCACCTGTAATTTGTATTTATTGGAAACAATTTTAATTATAATAAAAAAATTATATTATTTATTAAAATTGAGATTAAACATTCTGTATGGATCAATTAAAGGATTTTTTCCCATTTTATAAAGGCATGTAATATTAATAAATTGAAACATAAGCCCATTTTAATCCAACTAAATCCATTATGTTGGGTCTCAAAATGTAAGGGGTAAAATAAAATGTTTAGATTCAATAAATTACCATTTTCCAATTATAAAGGCACATATAAATAATAAATTTAAATTGGTAGTCGCTTACTCTCAACCAACATCCTTCTTATGTAACCAAGGTTATGTTGGATACATTTACCAATATTATCCATTTAAGATGCCTCCATTAAAATATATAGTGTAAAACTAATTAAGATGATGCTTATGTTTTTAAAAAACAATTTTTCTTTTATGCATAAGTCATTAGTGTCAACATCACTTCCATGGTTCACTCAATAATCACAGGATACACATAAAATGTAAGTAATAAAATGAAACTATATAGAAAGTAATTTGTATGGAATATATATACCTAGGTTCTTATAATGATTAATGTCACAATATTACTTTCCATATATGTTCAAGGTATAATATCTATAATGAATTAAAGATTAAAAAATTAATTTTAATCACTAAACTGTAATTGAATATCGACATTAATTTGATAAACATTGAATAATAATTTCCTATTCCAAGGAATCTTTTTATGTAACCATAATGTGAGTCAGATACTCTATGAAAAAGTATATCAACCACTTCCCACTTACTCTTAGCCTCCGATGTATATTCAAAATCAGTATGAAAAGAACATGACATCCTCTTATAATACATTGTAAATTCTCAAATAGGGATCTCTCACAAGATGCTAAACCAGATTGGACACATTGCCTCTTGTTCCCCCCCCCCCAATATTATAGTGTCTAATGAATAGTATAAAGGTACAATGGTGTACTGGTGAGGAGACTATTCTCTCATGTTTTGGTGGATAACAATATAGAAATTTATATATAAAAAATGGAAGTGTGGAAATTAGGAATATGTATATGGATACAAAACAAAACATTAGCATTAATTAAATAAGTAATAAACTCAAAAGATAATTAGTATCATAAACAAAATGATTTAATTTCACATGTACACAAAAAATATAAAAAATACATACATTTTATGACGAATACAATACAATAAATGATGTACAAATGAATCAAAAAATGAAAAAAAAACAATTAAACCATATCAAGTATTATCCCAGTAATATGTTAAAATGTTCATATAATAAAGAAGTCAACCAAAGTGTGAAATGATGGATGCTTTGATTTTCCTCACCTATGATTATATAATCTTCACGGGTACCAACGGTGGCCCAGATAAGGTGTGATATAAATATCATTAGGCCACTACCAACAGTGTCCACACAATTCAGTCTATGAATATAAACTGATATAGTGTGATGGTATTTATAAAATTAATGAAGTGGTAAAATAAATATTTGGTATCTTCTTTGGAAACTATTAAAAATTTACATAAATATGTGATAATTTAATAATTTATTATTTATTTTATAATATAGAGATCATATGTAAAATGTATCATAAACCCTTTAATTGAAAACAATAATCAGGGAATCACGGTCTAACAAAGGAATACCTTTCCTCAGGGTTCAGGGAAAATCATAATTTGTAACTCATGCATTCTGATTATAAAATGTATTTGTGTAACCATGGGGTACTGAAGAGGAATTCCCCTTTAAAATATTATAAAAGGATCCATAGATCTCATCCATAGTAATCAAGAACTATGCATGATGAGGCAAGGAAGTGTGAACATGTTTTATTATTTTTACAAATACATTAAGATGAATTTTACCATCATATCAAAGGAATTATAATATCCAAAAAAGTTTTAAGTGAATAAACATTAAAATTCCAATGAATTAAAATAATAATACAATGACTGACATCTGTGGTGGTTAAATCATACAAAAATCAACTCAATTGACCATAATATCATCCTTTGACTGCTCATGTAATTTACATTGGAAACCAAGGTGGTCCAAATTTTGACAATTCCTATAATGTTTAAAAATTAAAAAATATAGAAGGAACCTTGTGAAAATTTAAAATTTATATTTAATTCATTATATTCCATGTAATATGAATTCCAAAAAAAACTATTAGGTACATTCTTTTACATCTAATCCTAAATGATAATGTAAAATAAAAAAATGTAAGCAATTATCAATTCCATTATTTTTTAAAGGCCATGTAAAATCCATATATATATATGTTCCATTTAAAAATTTAATGTTTCATTATTTTGGGATCTGAAACTTACCTCAAAAAAGGTTATGTAGTGAACAACTTAACAATTTCCTTTGTAAATACAAAAAATAGTGTCTATATAGTGAATTTCATACCTATATTAATCCATTATGAAAATGGAAGTTCGATTCGGATGTTCGAAGAATAATTTGTTGAAGAACCTAGTTGGAGAGTCATGGAGAGCATCAACATGAGAAAATAGAGGCACTTGTTCATTAAAAATATAACATATATAAAGAGGTTCTAGATCCAAAAATGTATGTTCAAATAGTTATTTAACCCCTCCATTAATGGGTGTGTATTTTGGTTTCATTTTTGTCCAAAACACACACAAAACATGGATTGATTATTTTCCAAGGGCATGCAAGGTTTATGCACCCTATTTGGAAAAAATTGTTTCAACCCTTGAATTTTCCTTTGTTATTATTCGTAGTTATCATGAAAATTTGTGTGGAAATGGTCACATTGTTAGAGAAAACCATGTGTACCAATTCTTTACACTCAAAACACCTCACAATTTGATCAAATTTTGCAGACTGAGATCCATGGATTCTACTAATTGTGTGTTCAGGGGTTTCTTCAACTGGTTGGGGTTTCTATCTCTAAACAAGCCTTAAAAACTCAATTTCCCATTATTTTTTAATTAAAAACCTCAATTAAAATAAAATCATAGAATTTTAATGAAAACAAAAGGATCTACAACTCAATGAAAAAATAGGTTCGTTCAGATTAAATCTAATGAAGGGTAATATTACATTAATAATTGCAGGTCAGATTACCAATAACATTAAAAAATTGGTAAAATCTGCATGGAAATAAAATTAAATGATTAATATTATATGAATCTTCAATCTAATTATAGTACATAAATATTTAATGAAGATAATTGTTTGGAAATAATTTATTATTATCAATATTAATGTGCACAATAATAATTCCATATCCTAAAAATAAATTTATGATATAAAACCCTTACATTAATTCCTGAAATCTGAAATGTTCTTGAATCACCAAAAAAATAAGAAATAAAAAAACAATATATTAATGAACCAAATTTATTTATATTTATATTTTATAAACATATTATATAATTGTTCTCAACATCTTTATTAGCATGTAATTTTCAATTTCTATTATCATGTGTGAGAAATTTGGATAGTTTTATAGTAGTTTATTAATGTCATCATTTTTCTAAATTATTATCTTACATATAATCATTCCAATATGATAAACTAGACTAGAAATGATTATTTATAATTATTTATAATTATGAATTTTCATTATATGTTTCAATTTGTGATGATTCATAAAAATCAATTTTATGAATATCATATTTTTGATATTTTTGAAAAATTAAAGGTTATAACATAAATAAATATTTTAATGAAATTTGTACCATTATAGAACCAAAATCACATAATAATTTTATTATTTATATTACATAGTATTAGTAATTGAGTTCTCAATGTAATCCCGGATAATATCATATAATATTATTCATGTATCTTTCTAGACCGAACCAAATATAAACATAATGTAAATAATGGATGATTATAACTTTGAAATTGATTTATTTTTTGATAACATCATTCTTAATAAATAATATTTAAATAATTTACATATGGATAAGGATGTTAATTAAATTTATATATTTTTAAACGAATAACAAAATTAGATGAAAAAATAGGCACATTAATTTGTGGACGTGGTAGTTTATACAATCCATCGTTTACATTTAAATTTAATGTATAAAGAATGTAAAATATGGTGGATTTTAATTTTTCTCATCAATTTTATAACATATATATATATTAATTTTATTCCTCAATTTCACCATTATAATAAGTGAATATTGAGAGTGGTGAAAAAAATTATTCTTCATTGTAGATACCGTATTCTAAAAATTTAAAAAATGACTATTATGTTTCTCATAATAAAAAATGAGAAGGTTATTTAATTGTAAATCTTTTATAATAAAAAAATTTTGTAAACCAAAAATATTTATTTAAATTTATATGAATTAGAAAAAATATTTCTTGGAATGTAATAATAAAAATAAATGTTGTTGAGAATAAAAATTACTCATGTTGATGACTTGGGATTTACCTTAGAATAATCCATGAATATATGAGGCTTAAATAAATATATTTTGATTGAAGTATCAAGTCATTTAAACACAATTTAAATGGAAATAAAATAAAATATTTTCTATTTGGTAATTAAATTCATTGAGATGACTCAAGGGGTGATGAGTGCACTATTTTTGAATAGTGGGAATGAATTTTATGTAGATTTAAACAGTTATTATAATGTTTACAATGACCAGAAATCAAATCTAGTACCATGTATTCAAAATAATTGACTTCAGGAGGTGATAAGGTCCCTCATCCCTCAACAATTCTCTTTTAGTCACGTTTTTTCCTTTTAGTAATATATATTTCACTTTTTCATTTTGGGTTTTACAAATCTAAATAATTTTTTATTAAGTAATTTATTTTTGGTAAATAAAAAATTTCCCTAATAAAATATATATTTTTTACTATTAACAAATAAAAAATTTATGTATTTTATAAAATATGTAGTTTTATTACAAATTAATTTAAACAAGATCGCATGTAATATATGAAAGCCTTTTTTAAGATAAAGTATGTTTCTAAGAATAAAATATACTTGAAGAATAAAATAATCATGGTATTTCATTTCAACAATTTATGTTGGTTGATTAATATCCTTAAAAAAAATTTATTTCTTTAATATTAACAAAATATTTTTGAGAAATCTAATATTAATAGAATTAAATAAAAATATTTTTTTGGAAACTATTTTTGTGTTATTAAATATATATTTTCTAGATTCAAAAATATATCTTCAATGATATATATTTACAACATTACAAATATTTGATCTTGATAAATGTTTAATATTTTCTAATGTTTCACGTACTTTTTTTCCTAAATGATATGTTTTTAGAAAAATTTATATCTTAATTATAAAATTAAAAAATAATATATTTCATAAATATATAAATATTCAACATAATAAAATATTTATATTTAATGTTCATGATGAACTTAATTTTATAAACAGTAAATTCTAATATTTATAATTTTTTATATATCATGAAAAATAAAAAAAATTAATAATTACTTTATTGAAAATTGATGTTTTAAAATGTTAAATGTTAATAATATTATTTCACATAAATTTATAATTAAAATAATTTTAATATATTATTTCATATATTTTAATAGAATATGAAATAAAAATTATCAAATAAAGGTGGTAGATTTTATTAATAATTTTTTAAAACAATAATTAGAGATAAAATAATTTAACCATAAGAATTTTGTATTCTCTAAACATTTGATATTTGAATTTATTATTATCATTATTCTACTATAGTTTTTATTCCCCATAAATATTATTAATAATGATTATATAATATCTCCCAACATGTTTCAGTTTTGGGTTTCATGTGGAGAATTCTATTTAACATAGTATACTAAATATATATCTTCCAAAACCTAAGGGTGATAAATTATTCACCCATAAATAAATTTAATCATCACAGTTTTAATTATAACCTAATTTGGAAAATATTAATTGGTATCTAAATTATACCTAACTCAAGATTAAATTTCATGATAAATATCATCGTCACAATCATAGGAAAACATATCATTTTACATAGAATATGTTTAACTCCAATATAGGGGTTTTCACCAATCATTTGAGTAAAGAGTCTATTGGTATTTTGTATTATGTCCAAAATTATATTATTTTATTAAAAATGTATATTAAATTTACCAAAACATTCACAGGTTATAATAGGTTTATATGATATTCTATTCCCATTTTTAAATAAATGTTCCGTTAAAAATGGAGGATAATTGCATCACATTAAATAAAATTATGGGTAGATAATATGTTTTTAAATTTTTATTTTCCAAAATTATTAAAAAATTTATAAAACACATAAATTAGTTATCTTTGATAATTAATAAATCTGGGTGGTCATTAAATGTTTTTACAAGAATTATTGTTACAATGTAAAAGGTTGAAGATGTATCAAATATGTCTCTCATGTTTATTTAGTGGATGATCATTGTGACATATGCTATTTTATATTTAGGACCCATATATCATGAATTGATTGAATATTATATGTATTTTAATATTTTCATAAGAGTTTTATAATGTGAATTATTTTTATAAGCACTCAGATTTGGATAAGTAACTGACAAAATTACTATATTCCTCACAATTTAAACACTAGTTTGTGGGTGGTTCATTACATATAATCCTATTTCCAAAGTTTTTCTTACTATCCATTTCATACCAATTTAGAAATAATCAAATTAATTGATACTCTTACTATATTTGAACACCATTAAATACATTTAATGAAATTTTATTTGTGCAACCTTCAATAATATTGGCTTTACGGTAACATTTTTCTATTCCCTATATCTGGAATTTCATTATTGTATCCAATAAAATCACAGATCTTTTTCTGTCTGTAGAATAATGAGAGTCTCTTAAATCAATTTACACATCATGTGTACATAGAGATACCTCTTGAAATATATTAAATAAACATTTTAATAATTCAATTTGATTTATTTTTTACCCGATAATAAATAATAATTAAATCATACTTTTGGTTGCTATGAAAAAATGATTTGTTCTTTGATAGTATTCTGATGTTAACCTCTTAAATGAAATTTGATTCTTCCCCCTTTTGTTACAAAAGTTTAAATTTTATCCACATTTACATGTAATGAATTTATAGAAAATACTTACTGAAAAATATATTCATAATCACCTCTTTTTCTATATATTATAAACATTTTTTATCCTAGAATCCATAATGATAAACTAACACTGGTTAGAAAATCCATAAAATTATTAAATGTTAAGAACAAATATCTAATGTTATGGGAACTAGAGAATAAAAAATGTCATTTTAGTCAAATTTACCCCTACTCAATATTTACTGGATTACAATTCCAACTAAAACTGGGTGTAGAATTCCCCATGAATGTTTCAATATTGTGCTACACCGTCATTGGTGTTTTCAATAACTCTACCAAATTAATGTTTTTAAATATATATTTAATGGAATATAGAATACTTACTAATATTTTTTATCCTATCCATATATACATTAGGTTTCTCATTTGATTATTTTCCAAATAATCTATCATTATAATTTTTAAATCATTTCATCTAAGTTCCTACCGTTATAATTATAAAATATTATTCTGTAATATGTATATTATAGTTTTTGAAATTTTGTATAAAATTAAAGTATTCATATAAGGAGGATTTCATATATGTCATGAATATGTTATCCTATGTATCTATATGTCTCAATTAACATTATCAATGGTTAGTTATATAATTTATTGTTTACATTTTAAATTGATTCATAGTGGGTCATAAAGATAAGGGGAATCATAAAATTTATATATATTTTTCATTTCAAACAAGGAGTAATATTAGGATTCTTTGTCATGCACTAGGTTAAAATTTTGATATTAAAACATATTCCCTATTCTATATTAATACCCCTACATATATATTATCTAGATTAAATATCAACATGTATAATCCATTAAATGATTTTTTCTAGAAAAACCAAAAAAATATACACTACCAAAATATCATGATTTTATCCAATAAATAAATATATACAATAGACATATCTCTTTTTATTTTACAAATGATTTATAATATATTATGAAACAAAACTAATCCCTCAATCTATACCATTTAATGATATCATAGATAAAAAAATTATTTAATAATTTTAAATAAATTATAATTTCATAACATAAATAATTTAACATACTAATGATACTATTATTTATTGTCATGGATGAATACCTACATAAACAATATATTTTACAATAGTCTGCAACTATTACTCATAACCACTCAAATCTAAACCCACTTAAAAATAACTCACTTGTAATACCCACCAATTATCTAATGTAAAGAGTATATAACAATGGGGTGGGAAAAGATTCATTGTGTTGGAAACATAAGATATAACCAATAAGGATCAAATTTGAGAGAATGATAATTATATTGGTATGAAATGATTGTAATGATCCTGAATAAAACATTTGAAATAATTACCCACATATAACATAGAGAAAAATAGATGTAAAATTTTAACATAAATATGTTTAAAGGGACATAAATATAGAAAAAAATTACCATATTAATCATAAAATAGTTGATCATGAATAATAATTTACATTCCATAGTTTATTTGGATTCAGTTACCTTTTTCTAGTGATTGATCAAGAATCAATAATCTATTCCCCATGGTAGATAATTTATCACATCTTGATTTGAATTATCTCCAGAAATATAATGTTTTACCCAATAAATTATAATTTTATATATGTCAAGAAAATTACTTAATGAAAAACCATTCATTTGTGTTTCGTATGATATTAATCATTAATCATATAAAATATACACATGGAATAAAATTATTTTCATTCATTAAATTATTGTGAACCCATCGAATGAAGAATGTGTTTCACAAAATTTCTAGACAGTAGATAAAATTAAACTCAAGACTGTAAGTGGATTATAAAAACAAATCATGTATCCAAAAATATTATTTTATTTGGATGTGTAGAAGGTTATTGGTAAAAATATATTTAATTTAAAAAAAATATTTTAGAATTAAATATGAAATGATTGGGAAATCATAAAAGTGTTTTTAACCCTTTACAATTACCATAAAAGGGGAAGTTACTTTAACATTTAAAGTCTATTATTGGTATTATCAATTCTAAAAAATGAAAAGATAGAATTATAAAAATCCATAATCATAATTAAATCTAAATATAAAATCCTTAAAATGATATATAGGTAACAATATTGTGATTTGAAATAAGTTTGATTACATTTTCTTTTATAATATAATATTATAAGAAGGATCTATTAAAGACACAAACATGTTACAAAATGAAAATTTATATAATTAGAAAAAACATACAAGATAAAATTGATCATCAATAATATATCCTTAAAATTATAAATAATATATCAAAATAAATTTTTAGATGATGATAAGTAATTTTATTTTGAAACAATATAAACTAATTTTAAAATTCCATTGTTGAAAATCCATATAAGAAAAATATTTATAAAAAATCATTTTGAAATGTAGAGAAATGCAATATGATGTTAACATGAGATAATTTATAAATTAGTATCTAAATATAGAGAAGTGCATTAGTTGTAAAATAAAATATTTTCTAGGTGGTTATTCCATTTTAATGGATATTGTGAAATATTTCCATCAATAAAATTATTTTTATGGTGAATAAATTCGTCCTCGAGGATTTTTTTATCAAAATTGTCCATTTCACCAAAGAAGAATATATATAAATAGAAATAAAATATTAGTGAAGAATTAACTAATATTAAATTAAATTAAATCATGATTAAGGATTCAAACTCATTGTATAGAATTTAAATTACTAAAAACTCCGTGACAAAAGAATTCATTGAATGTAAATTCATTTGAGAGAAAAATACATTAATGGCTACTCTAACTCGGTTGATGAAATAAATTCTATAAAATAAATTCATTATGATGTAATAAAACCTTATCTAGGATGTCATGGTGAAAAATAATCAATAATACACATGAAACTAAATATGAGATAACGAACCCCATACCATAATCATGACTCCCACTAAAGCATTATATATCTATAATAAAAAAGAATAATATCATAATAACATATTTGAAATTATAATTTAAATATAAAATTATTTTATAATTTTTTTTAATTTTTCATAAAATTTATATTAATTTGTATTATTATATTTTTTATATCAATTTTCAATAATTTTTTTTTTGTTTGGAAATAACATTATAATAGTAGTTGTTTTTTTCATTATTATTCCATTGTTTATTATTCCAATACTATAAATGTTTCTTGATTTCATTCTTCATAATTATTTAGAATGTAATACTTCCATCCAATGATTTTTTTAAGATTCAAAATCATTTAATTGGTTAATAACATGTTTGAGAGATTTTTAATTAACTAAAAATGGAATCATATTTAATGAGTCAAATATTATTGATAAATTTCAATAAAAATCAGATAAATATTTACTTATTAATAAAATAATTTTTTTATTATATTCACCTATTCATCGATTTTAGTATCTTATTTCATAGTTCATGTTGGTAGTTACATTGATCCAAATATGAAAATAGCATAATTAATGTATTTTTTTGATTATGAAAGTGGTTTTATTTGTAATTAAATAATTATTATATAAGCTTAATGTAATTGATTATATAATTTAATGATTTTTAATTATATGTATATTGTTTTAAAATTAATAATAATGAAACAATATAAGAAATATTATATGATACTTTGTGGAAGAAGTAATCAGCATAATACATAGTTGATGTTTTCATTTCATAATCAATGAGAGGTAAAGAAGTTGAATTATGATTTGTACATTAAATATAATAACTATATAATATGACACTTATATTTTTCTTAATTTTACCATTATAATCATTGACGGAACATAGTTATTAAAAACTAACATCATCGCTTTGTAGAGATGGTAGTCCATACAATGATTGAACTATTTTTTTTCTTAATAGTAAATGGTAATGGAGATTATTAATTGTTCTAATAAAATATATAATTAATGTATGAAAAATATTTATTTCATAATCTATTAATTATAAATTTATTTTTTTCAAATTAATAATGAAAATTAAATATTTTATGAAAAAGGTAATACTATTGAGATCTTTGGATATCCCATAAAAGGAAACATAAAAATGGATGTCTCAAGCTAACCTATTAATATTTTAGGCACAATAAAATATAAGATGACTGTGCATGATATAAAATGAGTTGTGTTTAAATTGTAACTTTAATCATTGGTTTGTCTTTATTTGGTGCTGAGAGGTCCCTTTTATAAGTTGTGTGAATAACATTTTTGAAATTATAATCAATTATAATACAATAGTGTTTCTTGAAAAACCTTTCTTATTTATATTAAAATGAACAATAATAGATAGAGGAAATGTATATGGATATGAATTCATCAAAATTTTATTTTTATAAATTTGAAACATGTTTTAAGCCTTTTAGTCTTATGATTTTCTATTTTATCTTTTTTTTTGTTTTACTTTGGTATGAAATTTTTACCAAAGAAAATTACTTTATCTTTCTAAAAATTATATGGACCTTTTTAAATAATGTATAATACTAATTCCAAATCTAAAATCAATTTTATATGATCTAATTTATATTCATATGAAAATTTTATTTCACCATTATAGTGTATAATTAATAAACAACATATTTTTAGAAGATGTTAACTTTTAGGATCAAAAGATATGGCTATGATCAAATTATCATTTTAATTGATTTACATGATACAATTTGTTTTATTTTTTGAAAAAAAAATTATCTATCCATAAATAAATGTAAAAATATTATTTTTTCAAATTAATATTAAAATAGACTACTGTAAATATTATGTTTTATGAGAATTTATTTTATATTAATAAAAATTAATTTTCTAAATTGAAAATATAACTTAAAAAATTATATATTTACCCATTAATAATCTTAGATAATGATTTTTTTTAATATTCATTAAGTGGCACATAATTTTTAATACCTGAAAAACATTAGGCTTTGAATTAAAAATTTATTTTTCTGTATTCCAATAAAAATAAACTATTTTAGAAAAATTTAAATAAATCACTTTAGGTAAATATTTATTTGTTCGATTAAGAATGAAGAAAATTTTGATAATTAAAATTTAAAAAATGAAAAAAATATATTTTATATTAATATCCAAAATGTTATGAAAAATTTATTTTATTAAGAATAAATATTTTCATTAATTATGTCTTCTTAATATTGTTCAAAATTATTTTTTATTTAAATAATCAATATAAATTAGTTATTTTATTTTTATATCATATATTTTCATCAAAATCATTTAAATGTTGTTTATTGAATTTATTAACAATTTAAACATTTATTTGAGATTAAAAAATTACTACATTTTAATTATTTAAACTATTTTCTTGAAAAGTGAATTAATTTCAATATATTTAATTACTAGAAAATTTATTCTTCATAAATTTTTAAAATAGTTTTCATCAAACATTTAATGGATCATTTTGGATTCGCATTATTCATTGAGAAAAATGTCAAAATAATATTATTTAAAATATATATATTAAAAATTATCAATGTATTATAGAAATTTTTTATTTAATGCCACATGAGATTATCTTATTGTGTCATTGGATTTAAAGTACCTAAATATTTGGACTTCAAAATTAAATTATATTTTAAGATCTAACCATACAATGGTGATTTCTATTTTTGAAAGAATTGAAAAATATGGATTTTTATGTGAAGCCATGTAGGAAATGGGGAATAGTGAAAAAACAAGTTAGTAACTAGGGATCAAGTAATTATTAATATTTTTGGTACCACTCAATGATAATTGAAGAAATAAATTATTAAAATTTTCAGAATAACCACATGGTTGGGGGAATCATCCATTTTTATTTAATTTTTAATCTTATACTAAAATAATTATGAACATATCGATAATCTAAATAACAGGGGCTTCCAACTACTAAAATCAATAATTGATACATTTATTATACTCTTTTCCATTAATATCAGTTACTATAGTAAGGATCCTGTGACTTAGTGAAAATATAAACAACCACTTATTCTTAATATTCTCTCCATCTCCTTCTATAATTTTAATATATATATTTTTACTAAATAATTTATTCTCTACCAAAACGCATTTATATAGTATTATGTCAAGTTTCATTTGTAAATTAAATTTATGTTACTTCACTAACATATTTTAACTCCTCTTTCAAACTCATTCTTTGGATATTAAATCAAAAGATCATGAACATCCAATTTAATATTCATAGTTATTATGAACTGAAATAGACACCATACTCATTAAATGAATCATTATTAACATTATCCATTAAAATATCTGAATTTCAATTTTTATTTCATGTTCTATGTCATTATGAAATAAAAATTTCATTTTTATATGTTTCCAAAAAGCATTCATGCTAAATTGTGATGTGGTTAAAGAGAAATGTCATAGAGGTCATGAAATATCTAGAACCCCTAAAATCAAGCAATATCAAGCCTCCTAAATTTATATATAACTATATAATATTTCATTACCCATTCAATCTACTACGATGTGGACAAACAATAATGGGGTGGTTTTCCAAAAATTTCCAACACCATCGAAATCTTTCAAATTAATCTTTTTTGCGTGGATAAGATACTACGACATGGGGGTCACAAAATCTCTACAGAAAAATAAATAAACTTGAATCCCCTAAATGGAGTGGTATTATCACTACTATTTTTCCATGTTCTATACTCATGAATATGACACATCATAAGGGGTAGTTTCATGGAGGTCACTAAAATTATGAACCAAAAAAATTATTCAATCTGAACTCTTTGGTGAGGACCTTAACTACCCCATAGATAAAATTAGTAGAATTATAATCTATTGAATTTGAACTTATGATGTGTTTTATTATATTATAATGTGGTTTATTCCAAGATCCTTTGGATTGTAATCCATTTATACATCATCTCTATATCTCTTTCAATTATTTTATTCACCATGAAATCCATTAATGATATATAGACACTAAGAACTGTTCATATGGAATCATTTTATTTAAAAACATTTAATATGATTTATGTATCGGAAACAAAATCAAGAAACAATAATCATTATCACGATTGGTCCTACTATGACCCATTCCATAACTACCCAAAACTTTCCTCTAATTGGTCTGGGGATTATAACTAGCACTGAGTATCAATATCCCAAAAATTAGGGGAATTGGAATAAATTACATGTACACACACACACACATCTCCAAGCCAAAAAAAAATTTAATTGTAAAATTACTAAAAGGATGCATGAATATATATAATATTCTAAAACATATTATGAAATATAAAGTTATGGAAATAAACAGGGCAGAAAAAAAGCCCACTATAGACAGTGTATATGCATAAGTCCAACACAAATGAAAAGGGTACTGGTAATGATATCTGAAATCCGCTAGAACACACCTTAGTCTTTTCAGTCTCACCAAGCACCCTCTAGTCCTGGTCTAGCAAGGACTCTATCAAAAGGTCGATCATCTGCACATGACATGACGCATGTGACAAGACCTATGTATGGTTGAGTATATAAATTCAAAAAAAGTAAACCAAAAACAAAATATCAATAAAAAAAGGAAATTAATGTCATCTCTACATAGTTATATGTCTACAGAACATATGATAAGGATATCCATATATAGTCAATTGAGAAACCACACCATCAGGAAATATTAACCAACTACCAGCCATAATATTCCATTTGATGAGTGATCATTTTAGGATAAATCACTCCATGAGACATTATATCATAGGAGAAACTCAAAGAATAGGTCTAGCTCATTTTGGAGTTTACTAAAGCGAACAAAATAGTCCAGGAAGACTAGGATACATGGAGACAATATCATGCCCAAAACCATTGGGGGATACCAAGAACTGTATCTAGATCAACTCACTATGTACGGGATAACAAGATAATGATTCCACAAACCTTAATGATGTCCCCCTAGTTAGAGGATGAATTTCCAAGTCCTGGATATTTTTTTGATCCCACAAACTAAACAATGGGTGATAGAGGATCAAACACTATTCTCACAAAGGGATACCATAACTCTATCTGACACTCATCCTCTTGAGGGGATTATAATCAAGTGATGTGAATGTGATGAAATACTGAACCATCTAGGAAATGATGGAAGGAATTATCTCAAAATATATTGGTACAAACAAAAAAACACCATTAGTATCAAAATTTCTATCTCCACATTAAGGTCTCATCACCGTAGATGTCTCATTGATTATAAATTCTGTTTATTAGTTATGCTCTTTTGAACGAAGTGGCCAACACACCTGCCAGTGTCGCTGGACATACCACCACGGTAGGTCCCCCAACAATAGTGCTTGACTGATATGGTTTGTCCCCCCACCACTTGGGTGATTATGCCATTGTCTACTGTTAGGTTTGACTGTAGTGGTTAGTGTAAACATGGTAGATCAAGATATAGTTTCCCCATGATCAGCTGTTGTAGTCGACAGTCGGGGTCGACCACAAATAGGCCCTACCTCGGTTGCCCAAGATTTGACTAGTGTCAGATCTGGGTGGGACCTTACCTGCCAAACTGACCCGACCCGCCGACCCGGACTGCCCTGTATGTTGGACTCATGCCTCCAAGCCCGAACCACTCCAAGTCACTGCCCCCTATCCACGTCCACTGTTGAAAATGCTCCACATCTGCTGCTTCCACTACCACATCCTCCACCAATTCCATGTACCCCTACTTCATTCCCAAATGTAAGTGGCTCCACCACCCACATGCAATATTCCACTGCGTGACGCCTTCGGATGCCGGTCATTCCCACCACATGAGTGCTCAATTTCACATACCATTGGGCCTTATCAGATTCCTGAAAATCAAAACAGTTCTATATTAGAGCTCCTTGGTTACTGATCACTATAGATCTTGTCTCTATTGTCAATTTAGCTCGAATCTGGGCATCCAATAATGTTCAGAACCACCCAGTAACATTGATATTGGAATCATGGGGTTATAATAATAATGAACATGAATAACGGAGAGAGTAAATCACCATCAAATAGACAGGGATGATCCTAGAACAATGTTCATGTTGATAAATGTTCATCACAATTACAAAGGTTTAATGAAATAAAAAAAACTCATGAATAAACACTTGATAATCCCAAAATATAACCCATCCTGCAAACACGATCGATATTCAGGCTAATTTGTTTATAGATTAGCCTACATTCATCATGGGAATCAATAATTGGTAACATCTCTAATGATAACCCAAATGGAATTGTGTATCTAGAAAAATGTGTTAAACCCATTAAGATGTAAATCTATTTCCCATTAAAATTCCATTATTTCCCCTTAAAGACATGAGATAAGATCTCTAGAACCTGGTTTCCATCATTTACTTACTGAAAAGTAAGTCATCAACAGAAAAACACGACAATCATAAAAAAATAATTATGTGATGAATGGAAGGAGGAATGAATAATAAAATCATGAGGGATGAACCTCAGTCGATGTTTCGGTTGATCATGGTTCATTTCCATTATAATGGTTAATAAAACCCTAACAACACTCAAGAATCAACTCATGATAATCCCACAAATATGATCGATTAGTGGGCAATCAGTTCATAAATTAGTTAGTGTTCATCATTTGAATTATGAACGCGGAAGAATAGATTGAATCAAAATCCATACATCAATTTGGATCAATCTTTGATTAAGAATGATCGATGTGTCGTCATCATTGGTGATATGTTCCAAGATAGGTTTTAGTAAATATCTAATTTATGGTTCCATTATCATTAATTAGAATGGATTTTAAAAGTATTATGAAATTATCCTCCAGAAGTTCTAAGCTAATGTGGTTATCGATGGTATTATGAAAAAAGGACACATTTAAGGAATATGATAATTCATTGTGTCAAAAATAATTTTTACTGAATTATTTTATTTCTTGTATGTCAGCAATAGGGTTATTAGAAATAACCCACGTGGACTAAATTCAGTAAGCACCTAGGGTAAATCTTCTATTATGAAATTAACCATGCACATAGATTTATGATTCAAGGATCCATTTAAGAGTTATTACACTTTTTCATGAAAACCACACACTTGATGTTAAATATTTTATTTTTTTCAAACTTTTGTTCCCAAAAACCTGGGCCTTAGAATCACACATCCATTGATTAGATGGTTTGAAATCAATCCATGTAATTTCTATAAACACAACAAAGAAAATCCATGACATTATAATCTTATCCTATACTCAAAAAAACATTTAAAAATCACAATAACCATCAATGAAATATTGGGCTTCCAAATATTTTTTCTTGATTTTATTGAAAACCAATGAACATAAATCACTATAAATGTAAGAGTGTTTCAATGTATCAACATTGAATATGTATAAGAATACGTGAGTGAAAATAATGTATTAAAAAATAAAATTTAATAAACAATACAAGATTTTCTACAAGTTATGGTTTAATATGAATCGTTCCAAAACATTAAAACAGCATCCATAAAAATGAACGTCAACATCATATTAGTAATTATTTCAGACCTAAAACATTCCTGAAAACATATTCCACAAACTGTTAAAACATTTTATATAAGATGAAATAATAATATAACCATTTTAATAAAACTATCTAAATATAATCTTTCCCAATGGTATCACATACCAATGGTTACTTCACCTGTATTGTATACAACACATATGAATAAAATAGGAAGATAAAAATAATGGATAAATTTATATTATCAATTTTTGACCCCTGTAAACAATATTATAAACATACATTAGTGGGTAAATCGACACCATTCTATAATGGTATAACTTATGTGGTAGAAAACTTAAATTAGACCTCAAAATCTAGAATTCTTCAATTGATAGTAGATTGGAGAACATATTTTCAATTTTCCCATTTTTTGGAATCAAATTTCAATGTCATCTCAACCTTCCCCACTACATACTTTATGATATTAAATATTATATAATCTTTTTATACCATTAATGATACAGAATAATTTCTTAAGTCATAATTTAATAGTAATGATCACATCCTAAATGTAATGAAAACATAAATTCAACATTTAGATCTTCTAGTTGAGTCTTCAACAACATATTTTACATTAATTCATGAGTAGAAAAAAATATTCAACATCAGTACAGTTAAATTTATCTAAATTTGACCTTCTTGAATGTAAATAATCACATAATGTCTCTATCATTAATTACACACAAGATAATGATCTTTTATCATCAATAAATCCTTCGAAATAAACATTTTAAAAAAATAAACATATCAAGAATCCATTTTTATAACATTTCAACAAAAAACCTCTTTTAGATTAATGAATCTATGTATTAAATTTCTATAAATTAAATGATACTCTTTCTGGGGAATTGACACTTATAAATAATAGTGTCAACATACATTATATTTGGTCATGTTGTTGTTATGTAATATAATCTTTAGACTAGCCTTCAAAAGTTTATTTAATTAGCTTCATTTATTTTTTTATTTTTATGAACATAATTCTTAAAAAATGTCGTATAAAAAAAATTAAATATACTATTCAAAAATTATTCATCATTTCATTAGAATAATATTAATCATTTAGAAAATTATTGTCTTTATATTGAGATATTTCCAATCCCATAAATTATCCCATCTCCCATTTTCTAATTCAAATTATTCATGATGGTTTATTGAATTGAAAACAAATATATTTGAAATTTCATTATCAAATATAAATAGTTTTTTTATTTTTTAAAAATTCATCATATTCACTAAGTGGAAAAACATATCGTTCTTCAATATATACTTTCTATTTTAATCTAGAATTGATAAAGGCTATGGTAACATCCATTGGAATTTTCTAGAAATGCCTTTGTAATTTAATGGAAAAATATACTTATTATTTCATATAATTTGGTAACTGAAATTGTTTCATCAACTTAATTTTTTTTTCAAAAAATAAATAAAATTTATACACCCAACTTGATTTATTACTCACTACTTCACCCTTTTTATTTTGTTTTCTCAGAACACCCACTTTATCCTAATAATGATCATTCCATAAAGATCATATTCAAATTCCCAGGACCTTTTATTTTATATTTGATGAGACTCGACCTTCATTTCATAAATAAACTCTATATATTTCATTATTTCTTTCCAGAAATTTTCTTCCCCAAAATAGAGAAATGAGGTATGATATTTTTTCACCATGGTTTTTTTAAATATGTTGTCCTAGATTTCCATTTTTATTCTAAACCCAAAACATTTATTTTCTTCATATGATAAATTGAAAATTATTTTCCGTGATCAAATTTTTTGAGTCAAAATTTTAAAATGGAACATCCTCATTATTATATTTTTTTTTTAAGCTTCACCATTTTTTAAAAAAAAAAATTAAATTAAACATAATTACTTATAGAACATGAAATTATCATGAGATATTAATTTATTTACATTACCACCAGTTTCAAATAAAAAATCAATAATATTTTATGTTTTTTTGATTTAGAGATGATATACTCTTCTATTTTGTGGATAAAAATTCTTTTCTATAAAAATATGTTCTTTCATATTTTAAAACACATTCACATTTAACATTTATAATGCATGGATAACCATATATTTATAAAATGTAAAACATGTATAATTCATTTAATAAATCTCCTAACATAAAATATTACAATTTTTCATATAATGATAATGATTTTGAAAGTGAACCACTTATACAATGACTTGTCTCTAACAAAATATGTTGTAACTTTTTCTAGAAACATAGTTTAAGGCATATCCAAAAAAATCAAATTTTTTAGTTTAGCCAAATTATTTTATTGGAATTTTTGGAATACTATGTTTATGATAAATAAAATTATGTTCATGATAGGAATAAAATATTCCACTAGTATACATATAACAATTATTATTTCAGTTCTTCTTTAATGAGTAACCAAAATCCTTCTCTACACTAATCCTGATTATAATACAATTTTATATTTAATCCATTTTTTATATTAATAATATAAACCTTGTAATATGATTAATTTAATCAATAAAGATGATAAAATCATTATATCCATTTTTTTACTACCACCTCATAGGCTTGAAATTGTCATATTGAATCAATACTAACAGATAAGTAGTTTGTATTTCAATCTTCTTTTTGAAGTATTAACAAATGTTATATTTTGAATTGTAGAACATATAAAATTCTTTTATGTTTTAAAAATATAAAAAATCATAAAATTTTGTATATAAATATTATATTAAATTTTACTTTTTCATTTATGACCATTTCTTAAATGCTACAATCAAATATATTCATTCATTCCAATATAATAATAATTTATAGATTCACTAATCTGAAACAAATATAATATTCTTAATTTTAATATTATTTTGATATATCCATCATTATATATCTTCAAGACCCCATTTTTTATGATAAATCACTTCCACCCCTTTGAATCATTAACCGAGACACACTAATAATATAATGCTTCTCTCCACAGACATAAAAATAAGGTTTGAGATTTTAATTTATCTTTTTCAATTATTTTTTACCAAAAACATTTTATTTTCAATGAAAAGACATTTTAAAATATCACCAATACATATTTATATTTTTCAGTATCCATGAGTATGTTCGTATTTCTAAACATATGAGAAGAATAATCAATATCCAAAATCTCTATAAATACTCCTTCATATGATTTTTAGGTAACATCATACAGCTATGATTTTTTATTTCCATTCATCTTCTTATTATGAGAAATATTCATACTATCATTTGACCACATTTTTAATATTATAAAAACAATACACCAATTTTAATGATTAACATGTTTCTCACATGAATAAAAAATATATTACAACTGATGAAATATATATTATCTATTCATATTAGTTTTCATGGGTTTCCTATAAATTATAATATTTTTAGAGTGATGAATCCCCCAAAATTTATTCCTTGTACAAAATCTAAACTCATTATTTTATTAGAAAATGAACCAAAAAATCATTTCATGGTCCAAAAATATAGATAATGAAACATTATCCATTATCAAACATAGATTATTTTATATTTATATTTTATCATAACAGGAATCATGTCTTTCTGAATTCTTTCCATAATTACATTTCTATACAATATAATTTTTATAAACTTCTATCAAGTTCTTATTCTTATGAATATTTATTTTTACCCCTTATTTCCTATCACAATTTGTAAAAACATTCATTCATTATGATGCACACAAAATATACAAAATCTGGTGAATAAACTAATTTTCAAACAAAAAATCTATTCGTGGTTGGATTCTTCTTATCTAGAATAACAAATGATTGATCAATATTTTTTAATTTATTTGTGAAAAAAAATTGGAAGTAATTTAAAATTGTAATTACATAACATTTTTCTAACATCAAAATATTGTATTGGAAATTAAGACTATATTTTTGAATATCTTTTTCAATATCATATATTTGTTGGATAATTTATTTAACTCATATTCTATATATTTTATTGATTCAAATATATTGACTCGTGGCCTATTAAATTAAACAAATATTTATTCAATTCATCAACATGATTCTATGTTGTTATTTTTTCATCAATAAAAAGGAATTAATATTATCTAGAAGATTGATTATACATCTTAATGTATTTTATCTATATTTATATCATTAATATCAATTCCAGAGACTCATTTAGTTCTCTTTTTATGAATAATTATTTATTTTTTTCATTAATATCATTATGTTCAAAACAATAAGCACTATTTAATTATTCATTATTAACCTTTATAATGAGAGTTTTTTCATCAACATCCGTTGATGTATCCATTTATTCTTCATAATCAGTACTATAACTTCTTCATAATTTAGGTATTAAAAAATAATTTTAGGATTATGTAAAATTTCCATAACTATAACTAAAAAACCCATTATATTTCAATATGAAATTATATCTTCTTAAAGACTCTCCTTGAAGCTTTCTTTTCGTCTTTATTGGAAATATTTTCATTCAAATAAGGATAATTTTATCAAAATCCCCAAATAATCCATAGCCGAATAATTGTAGTATAGATTTTTAATAAGAATATTCCTTTCCACTTACAACATTTCTACAGATTATAGACATCATATAATCAGAATTATGACCAAATCAGAATGAGAATCAGTATTATAATTTTTTTTTCAACATATAACTCTTAATACATCACTTTCATTAAGGCCATCAAAGATATTACATTTTTATCCTTCTAATACATCTTGATGGTACCATCTTTCAGTATCTTATTATTTATGAGAATAAATTGTAAATCATATAATTTAATTTTTTCTAAATCACTTCCTTCATAATAAGATAAATTTTCCCCAAACCATCCCAAGAAAATTTTTTTTTTAAAAAAATTGTATCGTCGAATTTATCAAAGTAAAATATAATTGTAATCAAAATATTATTAAATCCATTGAATAAATCATCATAAATTTCAAGAAATTTAATCATATGACTGTTACAGTAAAATCTCAAGATCTGTATCATTTTTAGCTTCTCTTTATTATTCTATTCATTTTTATTTGTAGTTTTATCCAAAATTTCAATGTTTTTTTAATTCCAGTAACATTTATAAATTAATTCATCGATAATAAATAATATAAATATTTTATTTCATGACAATTATTGTAAGTATTAATTTAATCTATTCATGACAATGTAACATTTTCAGCATGAGGTTGATAACAATATGTTTATGCCTCATGAATATCCAAACTAATTCATAAAAGTTAGGGAAACATCCTTTCCATCATTATATGATTATTTTTTTAAAAAAAAATTAGAATCCCATTTATATGGACTAAATTATAAATTTACACAATATACATTGGAAATTCAATAACACTTACTTCTAATTAAGAGATAATTATTCTCAAACAAAAAAAACAATCACCAATGATGGGATCCTATGTGCTGATACAATATGATAATTATTCCCCAGGATTAGTGTGGATCTATTGAGAGATATGTGAATACGTGTGTTTTGTAGTTCTTTGAAACCGGTGTTCTAGATAAAAGATTAACTATTTCCAGGCAGTTTGCATTGGATTTATTCATGGAACCAGAATCTTCCAACAGTTCTTTATCCTAAAAAGGACCTTCTTTCCAAAGTCTGGCGTTCATTATGTTTTGAAATTTATGAAACTTGAAAATGTGGATTGGTTGAGAGGATGGTAGGTCGGACTCATCACACCCTTTTTTATGGAATTATTTTCAACGTCAGGACTCTCTTTATGATATTAAAATATTTTCATGAAACCTTAAACAATTATCCAATTATATCATAAGTATCTCTTGGAATTTTCAATCACATATTAACATGTTTAAAAAAATTATCATCACTATGAATTCATGAATCTTCATCAATTGAAACATCTGTATGAATTCACGGTTTTCTATAGATGGAATCCTCTAATATACCGATTATAGATTTTATTAATCATCATTATGATGATACTGGTTTTTAATCCAGTAAGTGGGTAACTCTAGAATGTATTGTCATCCAGGGAGAAGAAATCTTTTTTTAATCATGGGATCATGCTCAAAAATGAGCTACCTATGTATCCTTGTGAAAGGAATAATAACCCTCATAGTTCGGTGTTGATTATTTGGACACATCATACCATTTAAGGTCATGTGATAAGGACCTCTAAGTGGAAGGTGCTTAGATGAATCTTAGTGTCAGAATTATGCTGAAGCAGCCCATGGAACATGGAAAGGATATGGGTTTCCAATTAAGATCAGACCCTATTGAGAATATGGCCTGATGTGAATAGAGTTGATTTGAAATTTTGGGTTTGAACCTCAATGAGGCTTCCTAAGTATCCCATATAGATGGGAATTAAATCCCACGTAGTCTGATATGTCTCGTAGGAGAGTATGGTCCTTGGCGAGAGATGAGTTTGGGATTACTTCCTGAAAATGAATGCCTTAATGATTTGAGGATTGAATTTGGGGTATATTTCCTAAGGTGGATGCCCAAATTTGGGGAATTAGGGTTGGATTCAAAATGAGTATATCCAATGATCTCAGGCTCTGAATGACATTCCTACGTAACCTGATTAGAACATGAATTAGATTTCTCATAGTTTCTTCCAATTAGTGTTTGTGCACATGTTATAACCATTACATATCTCTAAGCCCACAAGATTCATGCTCGTTGTGAGAAACAAGATGATGTAAAAGGTTCAACAATTTAAATTTACACATTAAAAATTTTCCTCCATGCTGATAAAAGAGGGAATGTCGACCGTAGAAGAGGGTGAGTGGTCGAACCTTCCTTCTATACTATTTACATTTGGATAGGGGTTAAAAATAAGGATGAAGGGGTTAATGTGAAGGGATTATACAATGATGGCTTCGCTGAAATTGATTTCAGTAGTGGGGGGATACTTCTCCTATACTTTTGTGGAATATCAAGTGTGAAGTGTTCCTTCCTTACTAGAGACATGAGGTTCTAGGTTGCCTTTTTGAAGAGGGAGATGCTGATAACCAACCCTCTTCCAAACTGGGAACTTCCCAACACCATTTATCGGAGAATGGTCCATGAGACCATGGAATACAAACCCAAAAACATCCCATGAATCCTAACCTCATTGTGAATAAATTTTGAAAATACACTAACTATGGAAATACAACCCCAAATAGGAGACACATTGATGTGCATTTCTTAAAGGTTTGAGAAGTCATAAGGTTTTTTTGGAGGCTTCAACTAGTACCTTTTAGATAAGGGAACCATGGAAAGAGATAACCTACCACGAATGGATTTTAAATGAGAGTAAATGATCTGGTCGCATAGGTACCTCGTGAAATTATTCCGCGTAGGTACCCCATGGAGCTTTTATTGCGCATGTATATTGCGCAGCTATGTCACGCAGCTATGTTGCATAGGTATACCACGCAGCTATGGCATGTAGGTATACCGCACAGGTAAGGATAATGACTGATGAATCCGATGAACTTCAAAACATTCCTATCCCATTTAATTATCTCTCCTCTCATGGTTTTGAGAGCTACCTGAGATAGTTTGAGGGATCTAGGCGAAAGATCTACACAATGGGGGATTATGTGAGTCTTTCACTTTTTTTTAGTCTATGAAATGGCAATCCCAAGGGTCCTATTTATAGATAAGGAGGGGACTTAGTCGAATAGAGTTTTTCTGTGTAGGTCCTCTACATAGTTCCTCTACATTGGATTGTAAAAGTTATCCTTTAGTGCAGGTCCTCAAAGGAGGTCCTCCACATAGGTTCTCTGCATATTTCCTCCACGTAGGTCCCTCATGTAGGTCCCTTTGTGATATTTTATCAGTCTTCCAAGTGCCATAATATTTTATCCGTAAGCCTGATCGGGCTCCACGATAAGTCAAATCTAATGTCTTGAAGAGATCTACAGTTCTTGATATGGTAAATACAAAAAATCATCATAGATGAAACTCGGAAATTGAATTTTAATGTTTCAACACCTTTTTTTCATCGATATTGGAAATCCACTACCTACTTATGGATGGGGATATCATTCCACATATCTATTGGATATGGTGTAGTATTTTGGAACATAGAAATACAGCCTAAATCTTATTCCTTCTTGTTCAAAAAAACATCTTTACCAACACATTTCACATTTTTTTGTCTATGTGAGAATCATAACATCGCACAATGGAAAAGTGCATGGAACAAATTTCATGGTGTCAACAGAAGCCCCCCCCCCACCTCTTATAATTTGATTCATTCAAAACTAAAATAATCTTATTCTAAGGTAAATTTAGGGTACATTGACGCATTCCAATATAATTTAGTTAGATTTGGAGCTATGTCTAGATTGGAAGGATGGTCAAATTTTTCCTTAATCCATGGGTCTTAGAGAGAATTGTTTTAATATTTATAGGGTCATATTAAATACCATTAATTATTACCTAAACCATACAAAAATATACGTTTAGTGAGTTAGGACCTCGACTTTTTTTAGATTTCCCAATGTGGGGTTCTAATCTGGTGAGTACCACATCTCCTGTTGTTGGTAGTTTAGATTCATGTATGTTGGACTATAAAAGGCTAATATTCAAGGTCGAATAGCTTTGACCATAAATTTAAAAATTACTTCTTAAACATGACATTGTGGATGAGAATTTATTTAATATTATTTAAACATTTCCAATGGGAATCTTGGGTAATGGTTTTTTTATGGTCCCCAAATATAAAACATGTATCAGTATAAGGGGTGTATTTCCTTGGAACGATGTTACAATTACTTAAAAAACCCATTATGGGGGCCGTGTTATGCAGGGTCAATAGGGGTATATGCTACATAGCCAAATAGTAGTATCCTTTGAAGGAAAGGCATGTTATGTAAGAAACTTATGCAAGGCCGCCTAAAGGCACGTTCTACATAGTCATGAAAAATAGTTCTTTGGTAATTTAACTTTTTTCGTCGATAGATTGAGGAACATAATATTTGGGTGACATTAGACCATTGTAGGTGGGTTTTCCAAGGAAATGAATTTTTTTAATGAAAAATGGTTATTTTAGACCAACATAAGTTATGAATAGGAAAACCAATTTTTTATAAAAAAATTAGTGTATGATTAGTGGTAAAAAATTTCTTATAAAAGGAAATTTATGATATCATACTATGAATTTTTATGTCATGCATTGAGGACATTGGTACTGTATAGTTTTAAGTCATGTAGTGAGGGCATTGATTCTGTGTATTTTTAAGTCATGTAGTGAGGACATTGTGTGTCATTATTTTAAGTACATTATCTTTTACTAAAAGTACAAAACTCTTTTAATTTCTTGATAATTTGTATGAAAATATACTATCATATTTAGTTATGAAAGGGAAAATTGTAAAAATTGATTTTAGAATTTCTGAAACTGAGGAATGGTATGGGAAATGGTCTAGAAGCATTAAAGTAAGTCTCTTCTACGAACAAAATTCCCATTACATGACAAAACCGTTATGGGGGTTGTATTATACATGTCCAATTGGGGAATATGATGCATACCCAAATAGTGGTATCTTTTGAATAAAAGAACTATTATGTAGAAAACTTATGCATGGTCACCTAAGAGAACGTTTTATATAGTCTGGAAAAAAGAGTTCTCAGAAGTTTGATGTTTTATTTCTAAAAGTCGAAGAATGATTATGGAGAATTAGATTTTCCATATCATAGAGTTTGGATTATTGAGAAAGCTACCAGAACATGGAAAGGGTATTTCCAACCAACAGTGTCCCCAAAATAATAAGAATAAGACATCTATGAAGATATGAGACGAACATAATGGATATGGTGTCTGTAGTTTTAGGTCATACAACTAGGACCAGAAATGGAAGTAATATATGATATGTGGCCATGTGATTTCAAGGTTATTCCCAATTGCAGCAATCACATGGTGAAGTAAATGTGTAAACCATGGTCTAGACGATCTTTATATTTTGAGAAAGATAATTGGACAAGTATACTTGAATGACTGTTTTAAAATACATATTCTTATATATTTTCATCAAGGTTTGAAGAGGTTAAAGAAACAATAACCATGAACGAAATTATAATTATTTGACAAACCCATTATGGGGGTTATATTATGCAGCGCCAACTGGGGAACATGTTAAATAGCCAAATAATGTCATCTTTTGGCTGAGATTCCATTTATGTAGGCAACTTATTCAAGGCCGCCTAGGGGCACGCGCTGTATAGTTAGGAAAAAGGTCTCATTAAATTTTAGCATCTTTGTCACCAGAAACCGTAAGGAAGATTATGATAATATGGAAATATTCAAGATGAATAGTGTAAAATTTGGAATGTGGAATTTGTTTAAATCACATGAGAGACGATTGAATCAATATTGTTTATGAGTTTTATGTCCTTTACATAGATCTGACTCATATGTAAAATGGAGTATTTCTTTGTTTCCTTTTATTTAATATGGTGATGTGCAGTTTTATGTCATGTAGTGAGAACATTATACTATGCAATTTTAAGTCATGCATTAAGGAAATTATATAATGATGTTTTAAGTCATGTATTAAATTCATTATTAACCCCGTAAGTAATTAAAACACCTTATATAAATAATCCATTTACTCAATTCATAATCCCATGTGAGCTACGCTTGGTGTGAGAAAAAAGAAGTAGTAAGGGTTTCATTTATAATGCCAAGGTGATGAAAATAAAGAATAGGGTTATTAGATTTTGATTTAGTGTAACGTCATTTTTTACATATGATAATGAACAGATAATAAAGGAAATATATATTTTAACCGGATTAACAGATAAAAACCAAGGGTCACTCTATGTCATGTTGGGGAATGAATCAAATCATACATAGTTTTTTAAAACATTCCCCATCCAGATTTTATTTTTATACATGAAATAAAGAGGGGGGTTTTATTGTGGATGGGCCCAAGATTGGATATCTATGCAACTCTACGTATATCAAAATATATGAAAATCAATCCATAAGTTGTTCTTTAAACAATGATTCCTCATGCTAAGTTTGACATGAGGAATGAAGGATTTTGATACATTCTGAGAGAACGATAAATCTTAAGACCTGAAATTGTATAAGGCGAATATCATATATCTTAAGGAAACACTCTGTATAGATCTGACTCATATACATGAGTCGAAATGAAAATAATTTTTTTTTGTGATTTTGGCTAGGCCCAGAATTGGAGATCCATGTGTCTCTACGTATCTCATTGAAAATGAGATTCAAGCCTTAAATAATTATTGAAACATGGTCTCTATTCATATCTGAATCTGAAATAGGAATTATAGGGACTCATTTACTACTAAGAAGTAGTTATGACATCAATGACGTTTCCTTATGGAAGGGCTTAATATTAAATAGGGAAAAAAGTAGTTGTATATATGATTTCATGCAGTTGAACATCTTGCAACAAGGATGAAGATACTATGCACTTTAACGTCATGCAGCATGGATGCTAATGGTTTTTATTCAGTTAAAGTCTTGCAACTAGAACATTGGATGCTATGTAGTTTTAGGTCTTGCAATAAAGACATTGTGATGTGTAGTTTAATGTATTATAGTGAGGACGAATGTTGTTTTTATGCATTTTAATGTCTTCCATCCAAGAAATGGGGGGTGTGCAATTTTATGTATTACAACAAGGACATGGTACTGAGGAGTTTAAAGTCTTGAAGTGAGGAATTTTGTGGTTGTTATTCAGTTTAATGTCTTGCAGCCAGGACATGGGGGTTGTGTAGTTTTATGTCTTGCAGTAAGGACATGGTATTGTATAGTTTAAAGTCTTGCAGTGAGGACTAATGTATAATAATTACCCAAATTATTTCTTCAGAAATATCACATTGGTTGGATATGTAAGTAGATCCCCATCCATTGAGATTAAATCATAGGCTCTATTTGAATAGACCTTACGTATGGTATAAGTTCTTTCCCATTTTGGTCATGTTTTGGAGGTTTCTTTCTTGGTATAATTAGAGTCCTAAAGAAAAATGCCAATTCTCCTTAGAAAAATGAATGAAGGAGAACTTTCTTATTAAAAGATCATGCAATTCTATTCTGATAAACTTTTTGATGATGAAATGTGTGCAATCTATTCTCATCTAATCATTCCAACTCATTAAACTATTTCTGAGATCTTTCATCTATAGGCAATTGATCACAGATTTCAACTCTACGTGAAGGAACTAGTATTTCAATTGGGGAAAACACTTCAGTTCAAAATACCAACGAATAAGGGGTTACTTGGGTAGCAGTACGAGATGTTGTCCGATAAGACCATAAAGAATACAAAAGTTTATCAGGCCATGATTTTTTATCTTTATCCATTATATTCTAAAGTATAATTGATATGGTTTTGTTGAAATCCTCTATCTATAAAATGGCTACTGAATTTTAGTGAGATGAATGGGTTGAATTTCTATTATGTTCCTGAAATAACTTTTTTACTTCAGCCGAAAAAATATTGGTTTCATTATTCTTCAAAATAGTATCAGGGATTCCAAATCTGGTGATGATATTAGTTTTGAAAAATATAATGATTCTATTGGCTCAGAAATCCTTGAGAGGTATTGCCTCAGGCCACTTAGAGAAGACATCAGTAGTAGTGAAAATATACTTGAACTGGTTAACTGTGGGTGGATGATAAATCACAACTACATACATTCCCCATATGTAAAATGTCCATGAGTATTTAGTGTATGTAGAATCTCTGGGGGTTGATTAATGTAGTTGGCATTCACATGATAATGATGACATTTTTTAGTGATGTTTCAACAATCATGTGTTATTAATGGCCAAATGTATCCAAGACTTCGGATCTGATCGGAGAGTCTATGCCCAGATTGGTGGGCACCATAAGCTTTTAAATGAACTTCTTTAATGACAGTTGTGGTCTCTTATCCATCAATTCACATGAATATAATTCCATCAAAGTATCACTTGTAAAAGATCTTTAGGTGGTCTGAACTATCATAAAGAGTAAAATTAGATTCTCGCCATTGGATCGGCTCCTTCTTAGCCTTATTTGGTGGTTGTAACCCTTTTTGATGATATTCCATGATGAATGTTCTCCATCCAATGGTATGACTATATGGTTCAAAAATAGGGAAATTATCAACAAATTACTCCATTTTGGTTTGAAAAAAAGGCAAGACCACATGGCCATGGGTTACACTGATAACTATCTCATCCCTATTAGAATCATCCAAGGATGTAGCTGCATTATCCAGTGCATATTCTTGGGCATTATGTAATCACGGGACAAAAGAAAATGTAATCTCTGATGGAAATTCAGCCATTAACTATATGATGTAATCACGCAAAGGGATCAACTCTTCTTTTCTGAAAGAATATTCTCCATTTAATTGTTTGATTTCGAATTCTGAATCACCTTTTACATTTCAATGATCCATTTTAACCTGAAGGGCCAATTCCAAACATGCAATGAGAGCATGATATTCTGCTTCATTGTTGGTACCACCATTGTATTATAGGAAAGAATAAGGAAATACAGCCTTTTCTGGGGAAATAAATACTATTCCTAATCCAACCTTGTTGAGTTTAGGATTTTACAGTCTCTTCTCTGTGGGACTTCTAGAAGCACCATCAAAATACATTTTCCATGTTTGGGAAGTATCATGAATAGAGAAGACCTCTTCATCATGATGTTCAGTATTAAAAGATGTGTCTTTTGCAGAAGGTGCTAAGAATGGAAATTAGCCAAATAATGGAATTTTATTACCTTTTGAGGCACAAACTAGATACCAAACTTTTACAAAATAACCTCCCACCGTTCTAGACATCCTGAAAGCATAGGAAGACTGATGATAAATTTGAGTATGTTATTAGGATATACCAATTTTAACTTGTGATGTTGCAGGTATTGTCTAAATTTTTTGAAAGGCAAAGATTATTTCTAGGTAGCACTTCTAAATACATGAATATCGAGTTTCCACATCAAGCATAGTGAGACTAAGACTATAAAGGTTATTTTCATTTCTAGCATTATTATTTTGGGAAAGGAAGGCACCTAGTTATCACTCTAAAGCTATCAAGTAGAGAATGAGTGTTCTTCCTTCAATAGGTGGCATCAATACTGGTGCACTCAAGAGATATTTATTCATTATATCAAATGATTAATAGCAATCCTTAGTCCATTGATAAGGGAATCCTTTCTCCATTAATCTGGTGAAAGAGAAACATTTTCCAACCACATTTCTGATAATGTGCCCAAAATAATCCAAGTGTCCTTGAAGTCCTCCCAATTATTTCAAATCTCAAGGAGGTGACATTCAAAATATTGATTTTTTTTTCAGGATCAACTTCGATACCATGATGAAGTATAATGAAGCCAAGGAATTTTCTTGAGGTTACTCTGAAAGCACATTGTAAGGGTTTTATCTTCAAATTGTGTTGAATTTTTTTTGACAAATATGGTTTCCAAATCATAAATGTTATTGGAACGTTGTTTGTATTTGACTACCAAGTAATTCACATAACATTCAACAAATTTCACTATGAAGGGTTTGACGATTTAGTTCATGGAATGTTGGTATGTTGCGGCTGCATTCATTAAGACAAAGGGAATTACCAGATAGAAAAACTCACCTTGAGGAGTTCTAAAGGTTGTCGATTCTTCATCATCCAGGCGATTAAAATTTGATTATACCCATGAAATCCATCCATGAATGAATAAGATTCATATCCTGATATTTAATCAATTATAAGTTCTATAATCGAGACTGGTAATTCATATTTAAGAAAATAAAGGTTAGGATCTATGAAATCAATGAAAACTCTAATTTTCACATATATATTTTTCATTGGGACAATATTGGGATGCCATTTGGGAAACATAAATTCTTTTAAAATGTTAGACATTATAATCTTATCAACTTTTGCTTCAATTTTAGAGGCATGAGTTGGGTGTGTTCTCCTTGATGCTTGCATGAACCCGTGATGTTCTTCTGGAAAACCCAAATGATGGGTGGCTACATCAGGATAAAGTCCTGTAATTTCCATATAATTAAAAGAAAATATATCTCTATTTTTCTTTAGAAAAGAAGTGTACACATCTTTCTCCTCAGAGGTCATAGACACACTAATTAAGGTGCTCGTGGATCTTCTATTATACCTAGATTTTTTCCTCTGGGTTTTTTCATGGTGGTAGAAACAACTTCTTCAAATCCTGGAGGAGAAACCCCAAGGCCTTTCTCTTCTTCTTCATTATGTGTTACCTCTACTGTTTTCATTATCATGGTAGAAGAAAAGGAAAAAATCCCAATGTTAGGGGAGGAGTCAGTATTTGAACATCTCGAAGAAGAATCCACCATATCTGAATCTACTAATAACGAAGGTTCATTCTAGGGTAAATTGGTATTGATGGATTGAGAATCACCATCTTTTTCTCCCTCTAATATTGGTACAAATTTATATATTCTGATAGATGAAGTATAGGCTCTTTTTAGTTTAGTATATGGAATAATAAAATCTATATTAAAGCTTCCATCATTTCTTGGTGTATCAATAATTTCTCCCATGTAATCAGGCTCAATTGCCGCAATTGACATTGTGTGAATTATTGGATGAGAGCATGGATTTGGTTTTACCATTTCAACACAATTGATGGGTAACACATAACCTGTACGCAAGTGCATGAATGGATATGATGGAATCTTTTCTAGCCCATTTGGAGAATTAACTCTAATTATCTCCTTGGTCATGGACTTCATTACTTTTTTGTGATAAATCTCCGCCTTAATGTATTGAGATTAACATGTTTTGAACGAAGCCTTTTCACCATAAAATGTTTCAATTTTACCATTGAAACCATATTTCAGACATTGGTTGTATGATGAAGGTATGGATTCATGTTGATGAAACCAGGGCCTTCCAAAAAAATATTGAAGGTCGTGTCCTGACGAACAACCTCAAAATCTAAATCTGACACAAGATCTCCAAACTGAGTTCTGAGTATAATTTCTCCCAGAGGATCTTTTTTATTCTTATCATATCCTTTCAATGATTATGTCGAAGGAGATAAGTAATATTCATTTAGGCCCAATTGATGTAGTGTACGAACGAGAATGAGGTTGACCTCGGTTCCATTATCAATGAATTCTCGTCGGATATCCATGTCATTGACCTTGCTAGACAAATACCAAGGTCTCATGTGTCCATGTATCTGATGGTCTTCATCATCATCAGTAAATGATATGTCTGGATTACATTCTATAGAATCATTCTCTATATGGTAAACCTCAGCAGCAACAACTTCGGTTTCAAATTCTTGATGACTTAACAATGACTCAATGAGTGCTTCTCGAATATCTTTTGATAGATTCAAGGAATCCAAAATTGATTATTTGGTGGGTAAATGAGACAATTGTTTCAAGATTTCATTCTTTTGGTCCAAGGTCGACATTTACCAGCATGGAGAGGTGGTTTGGGAGGATCTTTGGGTGTTGATTCTTCTATTGTAGATGTATTCTTTGTTCAAACAGAAGTGGGAAACACCACTTATTTTGGTAAATTAGACGGACTAAGTATATTCATATTTTGAGAAGAAGATGTTTAAACTTCGAATCGGTCCTCGGGAATAATTGTGCAAGAACTCGACATGTTTTTCATGTAAGAAACTCCGAGTTCTTGTTGAGCTCTCAAAAGGGATATTCCACAAGTTTCTACTATATATATGGTTTGATAAGGGGTAGAGTTAAAATGATGGTTTCTGGAAATCCAGTTTCTTCCCATGTAACCTCGAATATGGCCCCTTTCTCAAGTTACCCAATTAAGAAAAAGGAACTCCAGCTCAATACAATTAGAATCACCATTGGTATAAAAATCAGTTAAATGGGAAACATTAATGGAACCAAAGATCAATTCTTCATCTGATAAAGAATCTTCCAGATAGATTTCTTCTTGTTGTAACATTTGGTGGGGTGGTTCCTTTGATTTTGAAACATATAGCATAAAATCTTCCAGGTTCAAGGACAACATTTTCCTTGACACAAGCTTGTCTTCTTAGGACTTCTCATAGTCTCTATTATCAATTTTATTTTTTGAGGAATATCCTTTTGATGAATATAGTTTTGTTGTGGCCGGAGTGGTGGAATACACAATTGTTATTCTAAACTATGTTCATAAAATAGCATGATTCCGATTGACTATTTTTTTGATCATCCATTCACTATATTTTTGAACACTTTTACTTTTATCATCTTTCCATTATCACTATTCTGATGGATTGGTAGTAGTAACACATGCTGCATGAGCTGATAAAATTCTCAATTTCCCTTGTTCAGTGTCTACCATCTTTTTCCGAATGTCTTTGAAAACAAATCACTCCTGAATAGTGTGTCCCAAAACCAGATAAAAGGGACAATAATTCAGAAAATCTTCATCTTCATTTTATTTGGATTCTTTGGCTTTGGAAATTGAACCAAATTGTTTTCTAAGGCAGAGATGAAGTAGATAGGAACAAGATCATCCTTGAAAGAATATATTTTATTCTTTAATTCCTCAATTTTTTTCTGTATTTGATCTCTGTGATCATCGTGACGAGTTGGTTGTTGATGCTGATTCTCAGGAAGTGGAGTCCTTCGGTATGATGACAGTCTTGAAGTAGAAGCAACTATAGCATCCTATTTGAGAGTAACTGTATAATCTTATGAATTTCCTTTTATCATTATTGGAACTGATAGAATTACAAGAGTTTTAGTATTATATTATATTATAGATTCTTCAATATGCTGAGTGATTGAAGTAAGGTCTCAAAACCCTCTTGTGAATTTCACAGGGATCAATGGTGTGTGTAGTTCATCACACAGATTTTCCACACACATTGGAAGAAACTAATCATTATGAAGGTATAAAGATTAGGCTTATGTTAATCCCTTTAAGAAAGAAATGAAATCGGAAACACATTCATTTTCCCACTTTTAATAATTGGTAAGATCAAAAACTTTCATCTTTGTTAATGTCGAGACAAATTAAAGATGAAATTTCATTCGTATATCTTCCAACCCAGTAATCGATCGAGATTCCATACTTATATACAAGTCAAAAGCAGGTCATTGTTATGACTGTAGAATATATATAAGAATAACTACCTCTTTTTGTTAAGAATATCCCATCATAGGATCACAACAAAAATCGAATTGTTTTAAGTGTTGTTCTGAATCTGCCAAACCATTAATGATTAAGAATGTTGTATTCACAAAATTTGATGGGGAAGGAATTGCATCCCACGATTTAGGGTAAGATATATTTTCCAGTTGAAATGGTGCATGTCATTCCTCCGTAGCTTCCAACCAAGTTGTTAATGCCTCAATTTTATTTATAAGTATTTGGGTATTAGCTGGATGAGCTAGATTCTATGAAATTATTACAACTTGGACTTAAGCTGGTGCAATGACCGGGAAGACCACTAATGGTGGTGATGATATTTGTCTTGGATAACCCATGGAATCATGTCTGTCAGGATGTATATGATCCTATCTTGATTGTTTACCAAAAATAGGAAATTCATTATCTCTTTCAGTAGTTTCTACAAATCCCCTCTACTGAGGAGCTCTTACAGGATTTTAAAGTTGAGGATTTGTCTGGGGAGTATGTCAAGCAGAAATTTTGTTTCAAATAAACTCTGTAGTGAGTCTTTTAACATGTTCATTTCCTCTTCTAGTTGAGAATATATCTCTTCATGTAAAAGAGATTGACCCTCTCCATTGGAAAAGTGAGGTGCAATCTGACTTTCTTCATTTTCCTTGTTATATGCCTTTTAGAGATGGTGAAGTTGGTTATTTGAATCCATACCTAGATTCTGGGAATGCGTCCGATGTCATGTATGCACACCTTCCTAATTTTCCTCGATGTGTACCGTATTTTGGACAAGAAATTCATCTTATGATTCCCCTGAACTGGACGTTTTCTCCGAAAGATCTTCTGCAATGTAATTGATAACATTCACTGACACATAACGCATTTATGGCATTCTGTTAGTGTTTCTGGTAGATTGTCACCCTTTTTTCCTTTCATGAAACTCCTCTCTCTTATAATAATATTCCCTAGAACATTTTGGTGGAAAATAACATGATGGGAATCATTCGATAGTTCAGTTTTACGCATTCCTTGTGGCTTCTTCCATAATCGGGAGAAAAATAGCTTCCGTTGAGGAGGGGATTGTAGATGTGAAAAAGCCCCCATCCATGCAGGCTGGGGTTGAAGATGTTCTTCTTATTCAAATCATTGAAAACTGTTTAATGAATTTGAATTTTGTGTTAAATAAGCCACTAGAGAGGAAATCAGGGGTGATTCTTGAACTACTACAATTTAAATTCATGCAACTGCTATTCAAATTTTGTAGATTTTGGTTCGGACATTAGCTAGTTTCATCATCCAACAATTTAATAAATCAATTGTTTTAGATGATCAGTGTTCTATTTCAGACATTTTCATCCTATGATTCCTAACATCCTCTAAATGGAACTCCTGATCAAGATTCTCAGAGGCTTGATGTAGAAGTATCTCAACAACATATTTTCTTTCGGCCAAATTTCGATGATAACTAGTTGAGGCCTGTCCCTGAACGTACATTTGATTTCATACAAAAACTATTGAATGTTGTCGACCATTGGATATTGCATTGCATGGTACAATTTTTGGAGGAAAATTTTGATTTTAGAGTGTAGTGAAATGCAATGCTCCATATGCACCTAATCCTCTGATGAAAAAATTAGATGGAGAATCATATATTAATTGGAATAGACTCATCGGAGCATTGAGACTTGTCCACTGAAGTGTTCTCTATTTTTTTCAACCATTAGATTTAGTGAAACTGAAATAGATGCCAAGTCAATTTGTCATTTTAACCCTTCTATTACTTTTATTTTATTTTGATATTCATCATATGGTAATACTTTAGTTTTTAAATGATGATGTGTTTCCATAAGTTGAGACGAATGTCATGAATGCAATCTCTGGTGATCAATTCGGGAATATCAAACTGAGAATTTGCTGAAGGCCCAAACATGACTGTTATATCTCATTTAGCTAATTGTTTCCTCATGTTTAACACGTCTCCATTATCATTCACTAGAGGTTTCTTCACTTGGTCTTCCCAATGTAGATGATTTTCATTTGAAGATAAATGACCAAAGAGAGATTTGTGGAATGATCATTCCCTTCAGATGTTTTTCGACTGAGAAAGTGTTTCACCCATCAATGCCTAGGAATTAGACTTAACAATCCTTGTGTTTGCAAGTTCCTTGAGATAGGAGGTCATTCTTGTTATTACATTATCAATTGTGGTATTGTTTTGACAATGAAAAATACTACTACAGAGAGGATTTTTGCAGTGAATGCCATCATGGGGAGTATTACCACGATGGATTACAGCAAGGGATAAATCTTTTTTCCCCATGGAATTCTAGCCACACATAGGGTTTTTGGGGATCTCACTTAGATATAGAAACTCTAGATTGAAATAATTTTCATGAAGCAAGGCTTCATGATGATATGCCTGGTGATAAACATCATAATTACAACAACCACTCAAAAAATTTGGTAATGAGAGGGTAGGATCATGAGAAGAAATAAATGAATGTCTGAGGGCTTCAAGAACTCCAGCATTAAGTTGAGCTAAATCACAGCATGACTCTTGATTTTCAAATGGTATTTGGTGAGCTTTCTTTCTAGATGTTCTCTTATACTTATTTGGGGCCACCTTCTGGGATAAGTGGTTATAAAGGGCAGGTGTATGTTCCTTACTTGAAATAGGTACTAGAACGGACCGATTAACTCCATTTGTAATGGTTGTATGTTCTCGATCATGTTGTCCATATGATATGCTAGAATATTCCCCATGAACCTCCTTGACTAGAAAAGAACTGGGTATGTTCTTAGGGATGGAATGCCGATGTGTATTCATATTTTTGGGGACAGATTTATATGTCTGTTCTGTTGATATTTCCTATGTAGTTAAAATATAATGGCATGCTTCTAGAATATGGTCAGGGATATGCGTCTACCCTTTCACCATTTATAAGATGTTTTTGGTGACATATATCGGCCATAACAGGAATATATGTACATTCCATATCTGGAGTATGTCTATGTGACTACTTCTGTCCTCCATTTCCGGCCAATAGATATTGACAGTACTCACGCATGGGGTTAGAGAGTTGGGTCAGCCCCAAATTTGTCATCAGAGCATTCCTACTGACTTCTCTGGGTGCAACCGAGCAAGAACTATGGAATGATTATGAACATTGGATGGTATATGTGCCTGCTGGCTATTTTCCATCAAGAATGGTTGACAAACTTCCTTAAATACTGGTAGATGAGACTACTGACAGAATTTATGATTATAAACAGGTGTATGTTCTTTTTTACTAGCTGCCACCATATTAGATTGGAGGGCCTCATTAAATGTATTTAGACGAGCCTACTGACGAAATGATAACTTGTGAGCATGTTTATATGCCTATTTATGACACTCCACTTGGTTTATCGAGTGGTATTGGTGGGTTGATGTCAGACAAGCTTGCTGAGTAGCAATATTAGAATGGACGGTTATATGTTCCCACTTGTTGTTTGTCATCAACATTGTTCGATGGACTTCTTAAGAAGAGAAAGAGGTTAGAACCTTCTCCATGTTTACTGGACATTGTTTTTGGTTGTTCATCTATCATTCTTGAGTCTGAGATAGCTAGGCTGAACATCCAGAAGAAACATCCCCAGCATGATGGTGGATCACTACCTCATGATTTTGACGGCGATTGTTGGTGGGAGTCCTCTGGAAGGACTCATGCATTATTGAATTTAGGCCTAGAGTGACCTCTTGATCCAAATAATAGTAGTATATGGGGGAATATTTATTGTGTTCCAGGGAAAAGGAACCTAAATGGTTTTAGATGGTGATTGGCACAATCTACTTCTTGATCATTGGTCATCATTGGCTAAATGATTGAGAATTGATGTTGACCTAAAGGGACTGTCGAGCCGCCTCCAAAGTCGGGATTGTACCAGGCTGGTGATATTCTTTTATCAGCACATTGGAGACCCAACAATGAAGACACTAGGTTCGTGGTAATGTCCTTCTTGAGGATGAAGATACAACTTGAGCAGCAATCAGGATGTTCAATGATGTTGTCTTGGAGAAAGCCATTATTTGGTTTAAAGGGAGATCTGTGGAAAATTTAGAACAACGACAATATTTATTAATGAAACATCATTTCAAATGAATAGATGCGTGATTAATTCCTTTGTGTGGCCTTTATTTATCAATTGATAGGGGGATAACATTTGAGTAACATTATTGTCTTGGTTAAGGATTCACGTCGGGTTCCCCACTATGGTTTTTTATATCAATGAAACATGTTTTCTAGATTTAATAATCACCATTTCCAAGTGGTTACCATTTAATTTATTCCTGGAACCAGAAACATCCAATAGTTCTTTATCCAAAAGTGGATAGACTTTTCAAAGGTAGGTGTTTGTTATGTTTTGAACTTTACAAAACATAATAACGTGCATTGGTCGAGATGATGGGAGGTCGGACACATAACACCCTTTTTGGGGCGAATTATTGTCTACACTGGGACTCAATTTGTGAAATTAAATTATTTTCATGAATCATTATTAAGTCACCAATATATCATATGTATCCATTGGAATTTTCAATCACTTATTAACATGTGTAAAATTTTAGATTCATTTGTATGAATTCATGGTTCCTCATCAATGGAAACATGTATATGTATCCGAGGTTTTACATGGATTGTATCCTCTAATATACCAATTAAAGATTCATTTGATCATCATTATAATGATACTGGTTTTTAAGCCACCCAGTGGTGCACTCTGGAATTTATTGTCATCCCGGGAGATGAATGTTTGTTTTAATCTTGGGATCGTGCTCATAAAATGGGCTACCTATGTATCCTTGTGAATGTAATCAAAAACCTCATAGTTCGTTTCCACTTAGTAGGACACAACATACCTTTTATGTTCATGAGATAAGGACCTCTAATTGGAAGGTGTATAGTTGAATCATAGTGTGGGAATTATGCTAAAGGAGCCCAAGGAACATGGAAGGGAAATGGGTTTCCACGTAAAATCTCTCCCTGTTGGGGATATGGCCCGAAGAGAATAGGTTTGATTTCAAATGTTGGGTTTGATCCCCATGGAGGATTTATACGTATCCCATCTGGATGGGAATCAAATCCCACATAGTTCGATATGTCTCATAGGAGAGTATAGTTCTTTGAGAGATATGAGTTTGGGCTTACATCCTTAAAAAGTATTCCTTGATGATTTAAGGATTGAATTTGGGGCTTATTTCCTTAGGAGGATGCCCAAATTAGGGGAATTATTGTTGGATTCCTAAGGATGATATCCAATGAACTCGGGATCTTAAAGAGAATCCTACTTATCATGATTTGAATAAGAATCATAGCTCTTGTAGTTAATTTAAATCAGGGTTTGTGCACATGTTTTAACCATCATATATCTCTATGCCCACGTTAGTCATGCTCGGTGTGAGAAACAAGAGGATGTGAAAGATTCAACAACGAAACTTTTCACTTGAAAATTTTTCCACCATGGTGATGGAAGAGGGAGCATCGACTGTAGAAGAGGGAGTGGCAAAAAACCTTCCCTATATTCTATTTACATGTGTACAAGGGTATAATGTAAGGATGAAGGGGTAAAGGTGGGGGGCTTATACCAGGATAGCTTCCCTAAAATTGGTTCAAGTAGGGGAGGGAGACTTCTCTTATACTTGTGCGGAATATCAAGTGTGAAGTGTACCTTCCCTACAGGAAACCTGCGGTTCTGAGTCTCCTTATTAAGAAGGGAGAGGCCGGTAACCAACCCTCCTACAAATTGGGAACTTCCCAACACTATTTCTGGGAGAATGGTCCATGTTACTGTGGATATACAAACCCACAAAAAAACCATGAATCCTTACCCCACTGTGAAAAAAATGTGGGAAACCTCTGACCGTGGAAATAAAAATTCCAAATAGTAGAGATGATGATGTGCCGTTCCAAAAGGTTTTAGAAGTAAGGATGTTTTGGTGGATTCTTCAACTTAGTCCATTTCAGATAAGGGATTCAAGAAAGGAGATACCCTTCCATGAATGGATTTTAAAAGAGTACATGATCTGTCCGTGTATGTACCTCGCACAATTATGTCGTTTAGGTACCCCGTGGTGCTTGTATCATATAGGTATATGACACAACTATGTCGCACAGGTATACCACGCAGCTATGTCGCACAGGTATACTGTGTAGGTATGGCGCAGAGGTATACCGCACAGGAACAGATAATTACTAAAGTATGTGAAGAACGTAAAAAAATTCTTATCCCATTTAATTATCTCTCCTATTGTGGTTTAGAGAGGTACCTGAGAAAATTTTAGGTATTTAATCATATGAGCTACGCAATGGGTGCTTCAGAGAGACTTTCACTTTTTTTCAGTCTCAAGAATGGGGAGCCCAAGGGTCCAATTTATAGCCAAGTAAGGGACCTATTTGAAAGGAGTATGTCAACATAGGTCCTCCATGTAAGTACTCAACATAGGGGTGTAGAAGTTATTCATCCATGCAGGTCCTCCATGCAGGTCCTCCACGTAGGTCCTCAGCGTAGGTCCTCCGCATAGTTCCTCTACGTAGGTCCTCCACGTAGGTCCCCCACATTGGTCCCCTTATGAAATTTTATCCATCTTCCGAGTGCCATAACTTTGGATCCATAAGCCTGTTTGGGATCCACGACCAGTCAAATCGAAGGTCTAGAAGAGATCTAAACATTGTGATATGGTAAATACACCCTGTCTTCTCATATGAACCTCGGAAATTGAATTTTAATGTGTTGACACATTTTCATCAATGATTTTGGAAATCCAATACCTACTTCCGGATGAGGATATCATTCAACTTATCCATCGGGTATGGAGTGGTATTTTGGCACATAAAAATACAGCCTAAATCATCTTCATTCTTGTTGAAAAAACATCTTTACCCATACATAACACATTTTTTTGTCTATGTGAGAATCATATCATCACTATACAAAAACGATCATGGAACATATTTCATGGTGTCAACAAGGTGATAATACTTATTTTGTGATTCCATGTTGAATCCACACTCCTAAACGGTTAAAGTGAATGTTGATCATTTTTCATCAAAAACATGTACAAAGGAACTGAATAATATATATACATGGTTCACTGCTCAAAGGGAGTTGAAAATTCCTAAAAATGATTGAGATTCCACAAAGATCATTTGAATAAAATTTTTCAACAAGTAGGTATAACAAGAAGGTTTTATCATTGTAAAAATATTATACCAAGGGTCTATACTATTTTACATCATCCCGAACTAGAATAATAAAATAAATATTGATATAATAAATAAAAAATCCATCCAAATATACCCATGAATTTATGGTGTAATAATTCTATTATTCGTCATCAACTAGAGGAAATAAATAATGGATTTCTTTACTCCATTACAATAATTTAAAACAATTATTCGTTTTTATATCGTAATCACAATATAACTTTTGTTCTCACTATTTACCCAACTATGCAATTTCATCTCCAAAAAAACCCCTTTAGTTCATAGTATCACATCTTATTTTAATTTTAATTTAAAATTAAAATAAATTAATTATATTATGTCAACTCATCTTTAAAACATAGCCTTTGGATATTAAATCAAAAACTCCAGGTCCATAAATTACCAATGGGTAGTTACTATGGAATAAAATAATCAAAAACGTCAACTGATGGATCTAGGTCATCATGATCCCTAAAAACTACCAAGATGAAATTTTGATAGTTTATAATAAAAAATCATGGTACATAAATTAATTTTTCTATATTTTCAATATAACTATAAATATTTTATTTCAAGTTGACAATGGTAAATGGTGTATAGGATAAAACATATTGAGAACTGACCAAATCCATCCAAATAAACCCTAATGATTTGACTAATCAATGTAGCATAGTTCTTTATCCATTAACATGAAAACAATGTGGAAAGAAATACTATGACGTAGAGGCCCCAAGAATCCCAGAATTGTAACAGTCAATAATGATGAGATCTATGACATGGATTGTTTATTGTGGCGTGGATGATTCCATATATCTAGGTCCATCGAATCAACTAAAGCTCACACTATGGTGTGATATTGTCACTTCATCAAATTACATCTTCTATATTATTTATCACAATATATTGTATGGTTTTTTTTTGGAGGTCCCCAATATTTTAGAATCCCTAAAACTCATCAATATGAGATATTTGGAATGGATATATTTAGTTTAAGTCTCAACAGTTTTGTGGATAATATTCCTTATATGTTGCCTATTATTATATGGTGTTATCCATGGTTCTTATATATGGAATCATAAACTATATAATAACAATGACTCCTTCAATTATTATTTCATTAGATACTTGTTTCATGAATTATAAACTCTATGGACAATTAATGTTGAATCATCTAATTTTAACAAATAAGATATGATTTCAGTAATTACAAAAAAACAACATACATAAAAATATCATATTCTCAAAAAAAAAACAAAAAAAAAACATTAAATAATATCTTCTGCTAGATATCTATGTTATCTTCAAATGAAACCAAAAAATACATACAGAATTATTGACTGATTTATTTTTCCTATCCCATTTTATACCATCACCATTATTTTATTTTTTTTCTACTTTTATTCCCTTAAACCATGATACTTGTATTCCATTATTTTATTCCATAATTTGTAACACTCATATTTTACTAATACATACTTTGATAAACTATGATTTACAAATTTCCAATGATAAATTTTGATTAGATAATATTATTCCATACACTTAGTCTTAATGGAAATATTTTTTTTGATATGGGGGAATTTCTATATTCATTACGCATAACTTTTGAAAAATAGTTTTTTTCTATAGAAATGTATTATTTTATGATTTTTTTTCTTTCATTAATTTCATCTTTTAGGACAGATGTAGTGAGTTTATATATAGTAAAATGAGATATTCTATGAAAAACCCTTATAGAGTGATTGGTAATTTTCATTATATATATTATATAATTCCATAATTTCATACATTACTGTCTGAATAAGTATATTATTATTATTTTATTTCATTGAAACTTTAATTGAATATTTTATAAAATATTATGACCATGACTATGGTATGAATACAAATGATAACCATCTAAATCCTTATTTTTAGTATGGTTTTATGACAATAATGAGATATATTTTGTTGAATTATAATATATATTTCTATTTGTATTGGGAATTGTATTGAAAATAAAGATACACAATGAAATCTAAAAATAAATTTGGATCATGAAGGATTGTTATTAATAAAATGTACATTGTAAATTTTAGGATACAAGATGTAAATGATATTATTAGGTATACCATGTGTCAGTTTTTGGATGTAAATTTTTTAGAGTATTGTTTATGATTATATATATAATATCATCTATCTATTATTAGTAACATATATTGAGATTATAATAATATTTATGTGATAAAGGATGTTAACTTTTCTTTCCAATTTAGGTGTGGTCTCTTTCTTATATTTCTTGACATAGAGTGATGTAATTATTTTGTTGTTGTTCGGTAATAATTTAGAGGACATTTTGAAAAAGATGTATAAATTTACTTCCAATAGTGATGCTAGTGGTTTTGTTTAGTTAATTGGGTAAAAGGGTTAATGGATAGAGGTAAGGTAATTAAGGGGGTTGAACATTTCACTTAATATGTTTAGGTACTGATTTAAGATTATTTTGGTTGTCCAGTTGAGTGGGGAATCCTCAATGAAAATAATTAGTAATGTTGTCTCTTAATTTTATAATTTTAGTGTAGGTGCATAATTCTTGTTATATGTCACTCCATTATTGTCAGTATGTAACATCATCCCATTAAATTTTCTTCCAATTTCTGGATGTCTTGTTTTTCTACACATAAAACATTTACTGGAATCCTTATGAAAATTTTGTCCGTTCATCATTCCACAATTCAAGAATAATGAAAAACTCATCAAAATCCCTATATTTATTTTATTTTTAGAGTTTAATTTTAATTAAACAATTATTTTTGTATGAATTTTTTTGATTTATTGGTGAGTAGAATATATAATTCCCCCCTTATAGCATGTCATATTATTTTTTTCATAGCTAGTGTTGTCTTATGTAGCTTATACTCTATAAAGAAATTATTTTATGGAATTAAATAACCAATCAATCTATCATTCTATTTTGATAATAATACTCGATGAAAATATCACATGACTTGTAAAATATACATCATATTTATGAATTTGTTCTAAATAATTTGGTGAAAGATAAATTTTTTATTTCTCTATCTTCCATAAATGAATACAGAGATACTATTTCTTGAAAACAAGTTCTTCATCTAATATAGCTCCAAAGAATCAATTTATTCATATTTCCTCGTATTATTAATAAATTTATAGCATTGATGAATTTTCCCTACCAATTCATTACAATAAATTATAACATTTTACAATTATAATAACAAGATAATAGAAAATATATTTCCAGTTATACTACTTAGTTTATTATCAATTAGTTGGTCAGAGATCCCACTAAATGATAGTATCAATTTACTCATGAAAAACATCATTGTACATTTTTTCATTCCTTTTATAATTTGGAATCTAACTAGGATTCATGAATTTATAATGTCCCACAGACAAAAAAAATTCATTCCATTTCCCATTCCATTCAGTTTTTATGGGGACAATAAATGCTTTGCACATTTCATGTAACATTAACATTGTTTGATTAGTTTTAACCATTGACAAAAATAAAAAATCATTTCATTATCAATAATAATCTTAAATGGAAGTCAAATAATAATTAAAGTCATTTATTGTTTGTATTAATAATGATACCTTCTTTTCCATCTATGAATCATTTGGGTGAACAAAGATTCTCTTAAGTCTTTTTTTATTCCAATACCACATAATTCATATTAATTAAAATATGATGAAATTAATAATATACCTAGGGAGTTTCAAACCTAGTGTATTATAAGGGATTATTCAACATGCACTAGAATGATGAAAAATGAATACTCTAGAAACTCTTATTAGGGTTATATGCCCTACTACTATATTTAGAAAACCACATAAACTATTTTTTATCTATATATATATATCTGTATTTTCTTCAGAGATCCACACACATTTGATTAAAATAATATAGGATTTTCATTAACACATAGAAATATTTGAGTTGTTCTCGCCAATATTTCCATATAAATGTTTTCAAAATTTACAAAAATAATTTATGTTTCCAAATATATAAACACAAACTGTACATTCATAAATACTATAACTTATTAATAGAAAAAAAATTACATATCTAAAATATTCCATATAGAATTATAATATTTTACTATATTTGTAAAACTAAATAGAAAAAAAAAATTGGCATATAAATGATAAAAATTATTTCCTATTAAGTTATTTAAAAATAACATTATTCATAGACATAAAATTCATAATATCATTAAAAATAACCTAATGAAGTGTACAATAATAATGTGTGAGATAAAATTTTGAGTAAGGTTAAATACTATGTAATAAAATAAACATAGAAAATATTGTCCTTAGTCAATGATCTTAGGTCGTACAATCATATTTTACTAGGTTCACTCAACATTACATCATTTTTGTAGTTCAGATTTACTCTAAATCCGATATTATTAGAAAATTTTCCATATTAAAATAGATACACTCCACATTCTAGTCTATATTATCTCAATATATACCCTTCTTTAAAAAATGATGTGTATGGAGATAAAAATCATAGCCCACAAATCCCATATTTAAAACTATACATTTGTCTACCCCATGATTATCAATCATCTATAATACCATCAATTAATTAACAATTAAAATGATAAAATATTCAAAAAAATTCATAATCATTATCATTAATCATACGGATAAATAATAATATAGTAAATATTGGATAATATCCCTAAAAATCATATTATACATAATAGTATGTCATTATAGATAAAATACCATATAATTATACCTAAAATATTTCATGAGGAAAATGAAATTTTAATTTAAAAAAAATTATTTAGATTTTTAAAATTTCTATAATATTATAGGTAAATTATTCATTGAAATCAACAATGAAATATTTCATTTAATCAATAATGAAATTTTTATTCATAATGGTGGAGAAAACTATACATTAAAAGTATTTCAGAATAAAAATTGCATTTATATTTCTATAAAATGGAAAAATGACCACATTTGGAAAATTATAAGAATATTCATTTTAAACATTGTTGGGGAGAGTAAAATATATTAATATAATATTTTTAATAATATTCTATAATATTAATGTAATTATTTAAATAATTTCAATCAAAATAAGGAAATGTGCGAATTGATTCATAATTGATGAGAAAAAGAAGTTGTTTCCCTAGAATATAATTATTTTGGTAAATAAAGTACTATAAAAACGAATAATAAAGTAAAATATAGAATATATTGAAATTTAAATCATAATTAATAAATTATATTGTTTCTAATGAATTAAAAATTATTTTATTTTTAGAGAAAATACAATATAAAAATGTATTTTTATTTTAACTTAATTGATTTTATTTCAATAATACGATATTTTTATTTATCTAATAAATATATATATTATAAAAAAACATAAAATTTGACCTTAAGATAGTACTTTTTCATTGACATAAAATATTACATTAATTTCCTAAAATAAAATTTCTTGTAAAATTAGATATTAATTTTATTGTTCATGTTCAGAAATGTGATAAAAATAATTTTTTGAAATACTATTTTAGAATAATAAAATGACTCTACATAAAATTTATTACTCATTTATTATCCTCCAATATATATATTTTCATAATTAAAAAATATTATGCACATTTTTCATGATTTTTTTATTACTAATCATACCAACCATTTTAATGGAATGAATATGGTAGTTTACTATATCATGCTTCAAATATATTTGGAGATGGATGTAGGATATGATTTCAGTTACATCATGTTTCATTAAAGGAGAAACCTATAATTTAATGGGGTGTAACATCATATATTGTTTATTAAAAGGATAAAAAGAATTTATTTGATAAAATCTATCTATATTTCTTTTTTGGATGAAAAAATTTTTCTTCATTACTCATGTTTTCATAAAAACGATTTTTGGAATGTTTATATTTTTCTTCAAAAAATTAATGATTCTTTTTTTACAAATATATTACATTATAAAAAATTTTGAAATTAATATTCTTATCATTTTATGAATAAAACCCATTCCACATATGATATGAATAAAATATTTATTTTAATGAATCCTACATTATATAATTTTGTATCCTTCATGAAAAATCATTACATTGAATATTCCATTACACGAATCTATGTAACTTTTCAAATTATATTATTTTCATAACATTTTTTCTATTTTATTGATTTTATATAACATAATTTAAAATGATGAAGGGATTTTCTTGAAGAAATAATAATGTCTTATTTTGATGAAAATTTTCATTTATGATAAAATTGAATAATGATAAATATATTTCACATTATGTTGGTGCTTACTCTCCTAGACTAAAAGTGATGGACTTTAAGGTGGTCCCTTCCCATATAGTGGAGAAGGGACCATCCCCATATCATTACAACACATGACCTCACCCCTTCTTACCATTATCTAACCATAAATTCATCCCTTTATTCCCATAGATTTCCATTTTTTATAAAGCTCTAGGTTTTATCAGGGGTTCCCCATGGCTCACCCACTAATTTTTTGAGTTCTGAAGTTCCAATTCTCATGTGAATATTACAGTAATTTCACTCTTCAAATAGAAATGTCCATCAGTGGACTATTTCAATATATTTTTCTTTAACTCATTGGGATTGTAATAACATTCGACGTTGGATCTCGATGAAGCAAAACATACTATGATCCACTGCGCTTTAGATAATGACATGATTCAGGACTAGAATATAACCCCTACATCTGTAATAAGTCTAACTTCTTCATGATACGGTGGACTTTTGATTTACATATGAATGTTGATACCCCAATACTGGAACTTCACGTAAGGTTTCCTGAAATACCCTTTCCCTTTAAAAAAACTCTCAATTATGAAGAAGTTAGAGATCCTTTTTGGACACAATTTATGTTAGAATAGTAGAACCATAGTAGTGTTTCACCTAATAACTCCAAGAATTTACAAGGAGGTCAGTGACACTATACCAGAAAAAAGTACATTTGAATAAGATATGGAAAGAGTTTTGTTACAAACATGATGTTTTCTTTGAATCATGTTTTGATTCCAATTATTTTTTAAAATAGAGAGTCATCTGTTAGTAGAGTGTCAAATTGGGAGTATAAGAAATTATCTGAAGTAAAATTCATGGATCAACTATTGGTTTTTTGTGCATAATCTTTATTAAGACCATAATAATAAAACCCAATATATATAAATTAGTGCGGCCACATTCATTAGTACATATAAATATAGGGGGACATAGATGGATGATCATACTTCTAGACTTCCAGTTGAGAAGTAAGCCCCATATTGGAAAAATCAAGAATAATTTATCTTATAAAGGGACATATCTCGTTCTTTAGGACTGAACTGTCTCTGATAATAATACCTCTTATGCTATATGGTGTAACGAATAAGACAGATGTTTGTTGAGTTGTGTGGTAAAAACTCAGGGTATGTGAGACCCGACCTATATCATCTTCCAAGGAAATGAGTGTAATTAATACACAATAAATCACATCACATATATTAATTGTGTATTTATATTCTAAATGATATCCCCGGTAAGGTGATATAATGACTTTCATCTGATTTCTACTTATGAAAATGTGTGATTTGAAATTGGTTAGACTATGGAAAGAATGACACAAGATGAAAATATATATTTATATGAACTATGGTGATTAATATATTAGTTTAAATGGATTTTTCCACATGAAAACTGATACGATAATATTTTAAACTCTCCCCATTTGAAATTTTAGGCTCAAAATTACTGAAATCATGTTTTTGAGGTGTCATAATTTATTTCATCTTGAATATATGGATGAAATATATATGTGTATGTGTGTGGGATGTATGTTTTTTCATAAATAATAATCATAAAATATTATATTATATATTATAAAAGTGTTGAATAATTTTGAGTGATTTTGGTAGGAATTGATCATTGATTATGAATTCTCATTAAACTAATAATTTTGTTAAGAAAATAAGTAGTCTGATGAATTGAACTAGAAACAAATGTGTGTTTTCCATTATGAGGATTGAAAAAGATAAAATTATTATGGATTTATAGAATATGGTTCTTTAAATAATGAAAAAAGTGTATTGATATTAAATTTCATGGTTGATGTATCAAAAATACATCCATGAGAGTATTAAGAAGTATTTGGAGGAAGATGTGGAATTTTGGAAGATGATGAGAAATGATACTAAGTTCAACCATTTTCATTATAGAATTATTATCTTCAAAATTCATGTATATGTACCGATAATACCAATGTTGAACAGGTTGTTGGATGAAGATCATAATTCGTCATTATATATTTGTCTCACAAGTATAATGATTTGTATATGTATATATAATTTTTTTTGGATAACATGATAATGGATACAAAATATTATATATCATAATGAATATTATATCATATTTTTTTGTTGAGGGATATAATTCTTTGTGATTGTTATAAATATTTCCCAAAAATTAATGGAAACAGGATAGAATAACTATGTTTCATTTCATTAGCCATCCCAAAACATCATATTTCCATAATTATATTTCCCTTGTAGTCAATATCATTATTCAAAAAGAACATTTTATTTGTATTAAAAAAATATCAATATATAGTTAACATTAATCGATAATACATTTATTTATGAGATTTCATGGATTACCGCTCTAAATTATATCATATTTTTAAATGTGGTTTACCTTGATGTTTTATAGAATTCATTAGTAGTATTTGGAAATAGAGTTTAGTTTTAATAATTTATATCATCCACTAATTTAATTTAAATATGATAGGAATATTAAAAAAAATTCTTAGAGTAATATTTTAGTGGGAAAGGATTAAGTCATTTGAGCTTAAAAAAATTATTAATTCATTAATGATCAAGTAATTTGGGATTAACTAGTTTGAAAATATATGATATGAGTTCAGGATCGAACCTATGAGGTAGTGAAAATTTATTTTATTAATATTATATAATTGATTTAATATAGACTTATTTAATATTATAATAATTAAATAAATTGTTTTATCAATATCATAAATGTTTCTTGGTTTTTTAAAACCAGGCCCCTATTCGATTGATTATTAAAAATTAAATTATTTTTCAAATGATTGATGTTAGTGTTGGGATAGAGAGGGATCCTTGGTCTTGTATACTCTCTTTAACAAATAAATTCCATTTTGATATGAAAATTTACATAGGGTAATTAATGATTTAATTTTTTCCACAATATTTTTAATCTTTATCATCTTAAACATCGTAATGGTCAGGTAGAGTTCATTACAATTTATTGTTAAAATATATTTGTTATTTATTATTCACATTATAAATTGTTAATAAATATAAAATATGAAATATATAGAGAATTAAAATAATAATAAAACAAAAGTAAACATTAGTGGTGAAAATATAAATATTCCACATGAACACTTCCTAATAAAATTAAATTACCTAACATAATATGATAATTATTCAATAATATTAGTCATGAGTAGATAACAGAGAGGGAATGTGTAATGAATTATTACTGAAGAGTATTTTTCAGTGAAGAAATTCATATACAATATTAGATTATATCTTATAATTAATTGTTTTATTGACACCTTTATGCATGTATTTACAGGCTTACTGGCCCTCAAGAATAATTATTATCAGAAATTTACCAATTTTTGTTTCCTAGCTCAACCATGTGTGTCACAAGTAATTTTAAAAATGGGATCAGTCATTTTTTACAAAAAAAAACAATGGTTATGGATATAAATAGCATGTTTAAGGGTGTCACATGTAGTTTTTTCATGAAAAATCATGTTTTGATCTTGACTATCATTTTACTAATTTTTTCTTCATTGTACATCCTTGATGTTTTTTAGGTAATTAGTTATGTGTTCACAATGTGATTTGATATTTCATAATTTTTAAACCTTATTTCCATTTCATTATTCAATTTATGGCCTTTATATTCATCCTCGACCAATCCCATGTCTTGGAGTTTCATTTCCATCATCAATTTAATCTATTTTTGATATATTGTTTTCTAATAAATAATTTTCACCTATATAATGACATGAAAAATAATGGAAAAACATATATAATAATTTATGAAAATAATTTTTAAAATAATTTTTTAAATTAAATAATGTATGTATAAAATTTCGACATAAAGTCTTCCCAAACACAAACTCATTATTTTCAACAATAATAAAAACATAAAAAATTAAAATTATTGTTACATCACAATGATTAACATTTATTTGTGAATAAAATAAATGTATTAAATGGATAATTAAAATTTTATGAATATTAAGGATAAATTTTATATACTCTTTACATTCCAAATAAAAATGTTAATAATGTATATTGTAGGTGTATTGGAGAAAACTTTTTCTTCACCTTCTGGCTACGGGATTAGCCTAGACCACTCCGTTGGGCGCTGCCCGTTGGGCCATGGAGTCTCTCGGCCAACTGCCCGAGCGAGGCGGACTACTCCCCTCTCAAATGGTGGAATCTGTCCAGGTCACCAATGTAGTGGTGCCAGGTGGTGTCACTTCTCATGTCTAGTCCACATGGACAAGCACGCTACTTATCTGTTGGTGTGGGTCCGCCTTCTGTCGAGGCTCGATGTTGTAGCCTTCCATCATGGTGTACCGTCGCAGTGCGCTACACTGCTTCCACATGGACGACATTGTCCAGCTAATCCTTTTCTCCAGCGACGCCTTCAGGCACCACTGCTCCGTTGCAGCTGGCAGGTTCCGGTCACCGCCACCCAGGGTCACTGGTCCCATCATGTGCCTCGGTCATGTCATCACATCTTATGGTCACCCACGTAGAACACAACCATAATGGGTTCAATGGAGGGTCTGAGCCTCGTTCGATTGGACAATACCCCCATGTTAGTATAATAACTAGGTAGCATTTCCAAAATTAATTACACACAATTAAACAACAAAAATACACCTACCTCATAATCGTTGTAAGGTTCTGTAGATGAAGAAGATGTGTCCATGTGTGAAGGTTTCCATTAACTCTTTCCTTAGTCCGTCGATATTGCCAATGTTCATCACTCGAAGCATTGTTCTAGTTTGGTGGAAGTCAACACAGAACTTCTTCATAGGTTCCCCTCTAGCGTACCAAAAACTGATTCACAAGCTTCTTTTATATGGAGGGGAGGATAAGATCAACACACAGCTCATGTAATGAGGTTAATTAATGAGTATAATTAATGAACCTCATTAATTATCTCAACGATGTGGTTACATAGATATTTAAAACTCTCAAACGTGTGTTTAAAAAAATTAAGAGTAGATCCATTAAAGGGTTTGATGTTGCACTAAGGTCCTACCACCATTTTTATAACGATTTCACTCAGAAATATAAAATATCAATATTTTATTTTATTAATTTTTTAATGTCCAAAAATTTGTTTTTTTGTCCAACCCTTTCTGGTCATTGTTATGTTTCCCTTAAGGTAATCCTAGATCTAATGATTTAATGGTGGCCCCATATTTTTAATCTTAGCACTAGTTTAAAAAATAGAAATCACCGCTCATACATTTACTGAACGTACCATAAAAAAGTTCAAAAATTATTAAAGGTCATCCTCGACAGGCGTCGGCCGATGTTAGGTTCTGCGTAAGTGGAAAATGCCCTCCCGAGCTCAATGGTACTCTCATATTTTCAATAAGAGTTACCATTTATAAGTTATGTGTTTTATAATTAAATAATTTTTACATAATTAATTAATTTACGGCAAAAAAAGAACATCTACTGGAATCCCACGTTGACTAATGTTAGTATCTGGCTAAAGAAAGCATACCCTCATGAGTTCTATTGTGGTGTCAGATTTCTAATCTATTTCACCGTTTGTGAGTAATAATCATATGAAAAATAAATTAATGTTATTTAGTTATCTTATTTACAGTTATTCGATTTTATGGGTTTTATCACTAGAGGCCTACGACGACAAACTTTAAATCGTACCTTTGGGTAATCAAACTATCATGAATGCAATTGTTCCCTTGGATTTATAGTATGGTTACACATTTATGATTTATTCCACTTTTTTAGGAAAATTTCTCATGTGTAGTATTTAAAGATTTAAATTTTTTTGACGGATCATTCGGGGAACATCATGCCTTATAATAACATGACTTCAATTTTCATAGTCTCTTAATAATCATATATAAATAAAAAAATTATAAGGAAATTATGGGACATTATATTCTCCCAACCATAGGTCTTTACATCCCCAAAATCCAAAACAACGGTAAAACAAACAAATGGGGGTATCGTGCATTAATGTAAGCATCTCTCTCTCTTATGCTCTACTAGATATTTTTGTGCTGCCATTGAATGCACACAAGTGGAATTGAAAATCCATGAACGAAATGATCCTTTTAATCCTCAATTTCATCGAGAACTCCACAAATGTTTCCCCATTAATGATTCCTATCTTGATAAAGTTGATGACGTGTGATAGATTAAGAATATACCTCCACAGCTGTGATATGTGAAGAAACAATCGTGCACCAGATGCATATGTGGGTGAAGATCTAAGTGGTATGCCACCTCTACAACACCACTCAGAAATAGAAAATTTATAATGAACCATGGAGATAACATTCCACTCTGGCCAAATCTCTGTAATACTCATCGGGGTGAGACCTGTTGGAAGTCATGATCTCCCTCCTCTAAATCCAAGGGACTTTGACTCCTATCAGCATAAAGCATATGCCATCTCTGTGCAGTCTTTATCTTCTCCTGAATTATCTGCACCTTCTCAATGGAATCTCGTACCAACAATGGACCCATAAGTGTTGAATACCCTCATCCATTCTAGCATTTAGGTGATCTACATCATCAGTCACACTAGCCCTCAAACAGTGTCATGTCAACAGTTTAGTGATAGCTAAAGTTGTACGTGATCTCCACCAAGGGCAAGTGGTTCTACCAACTATGGCCAAAATCTAGGATATAAGAATAAAGCATTACCTCCACTTTCTGTATGGTCTGCTCCACCTGACCATCAGTCTGGGGTTAAAAAGATTGGCTCAAGCGTGATCGAACCTGAGGCTCTGCATTTACATGCTAACAAGTAAGTCATCATGATAAAAGAAATGAATCATTTTTCTTCATCCAAGGATACCAGTACTGATGCAAGAGGTCCTGGTATGTCTTCTCCACACCTAAATGTACCCCTAAAGATAATTTGTAGAACTCGATCAATACCTCCTCTCGTACCATCACCAGTACCATGGTGCGTCCCTTGAAAAGAAGGACTTGGTTCCCACCTTATGAAAATCCTTCAAGAGATAGTCTTTAGTATTTTGGAGTACGTCTGGCCTCACAGTCAACATTCCCATGTTGTGACTCTCATACTCACTGAATTAGTGGTGGATTGACAGTCATATACAAAAGGTAAGATGCACCATCTCTATAAATGATGGATATCTGCAACACGGATTTCTACTTTGTTACTTCACTCAGAAACTGTATACCAGACCTTCTATTAGGTTCGTCTACAACTATGTTTCCCTTCCCATGATTGTAGACTCTCTCAGAGTCATAGTCCTAGAGTATCTCTAACCATAGTTGTTATATCATGTATAAGTCTTTCTTAGGGAAGATATACCTGAGACTCTTGTGATCTGAGTAAACAGTAAAATAGTATCCCAACTATATTCTCAGCACATGGAGCTCTGTGGGAGCCATGAGATATGCTATTTTAGATATTGGTGTCATCCTAGGGTACAAGGCAACGTAGATGTCCCTCTCCATATAGAGAGGTAATCATGGAAACATCATTTTAAAGGATGTTCACACACTCTTCCACTACTATTGAGAAAAGAAAACTCAAAACACTTGCTGCCATAAGGGTAAAGTTAGATGACTCAAGAGTGATCAGTTTCAACCACCTATGAATGAATTTATCCCATGATTTTTGGGTTTCATTTTTCTCCAGCAATGTAAAAAACCATTACAACTTTTTCGATATACCACAACCTTTTTCCTAAAAAAAACTATACGAGCATAAACAGTGGATGACCGGTCCATACCCAAACTAACATTGTCAGGTCTCGACACTTCTACCAAGACATTTCAACTAAAACTCTCACCTCAAGGATCATATCACACTATCAATATAAGTGTGATTATCTAGTCTCCTATCATAGGTATCTCCAAATGTAAGGGTCAATTCAATGGTTTAACAGGAAACACTTGATCTTGAACATGATTCATGGCAAGAATGAAATATTAGTACCTTTGTCTATTAATGTGACATATAGTTATAGACTTAGAATGTACATCGAATTATCACTAGATCCCTTGGTTCACACTTTTTGAATGCATGTAGCTATTCCCTTCCTCGATCCTCTAACACCTTTATCCTGCTGGGGGCCACATTAGGGTGGTGGTGGTAACATGTCTAAATGTATACCACTACTACAAACCTGCTAGATCCTATTCCACATTTTCTACCCTACAGATTAATATATCCCTATTTCACTCTCTACCCAAAACATTTTACACATCTAAGACTTAGAGACTGATGTCGATTTCCTACTTTCCCACTGCTGACATTCACTTTCTAAAACTGCTCATCAAAAAAATTTCAACCCGAAAGGTTCTCTCTAGAACCCTAACTTAAGTTGGAATTCATAGAGGAATCTTTCTAGCTCATATGTCCCTAAACACATCTCTATAGGAGGTTTGAGCCCTGAAGGATTGGTTATATCACATTCACCGAGTACCTTGAATTTTCGGGATGCTTCGAAAAATTTTCAGTTACCGACAGGTTATCTTGTCGAAACTATAGAATCTCTAGGGAACACAACTCCTTGGATTTTTATGGTAATAGACCCCATTCTATGGGTAAGGTCCTCAAGATATGTCCACGGAAGAGTCATATCATTGTAAGATAGAGTTAATTTAAACCCTACCATCGTCCTGTTGTTCCATGTAGAATTCTCACTTCCGAGACCACTGTCTGATCTAATGGTGCACTGGCTAGATGGAAACTCGGTCACCACCTTAGGGCATTCCTTAGCCGTCTATGTGTCTGGATTTCCTCAATACCTGGGGGTATCTATCATTTAATCTCGTGTAAGGAACTGATCCTACATGAGTCCTCTACCAGCAGCACCGATAGTTACAGTTGACCAACGGGTAGTGGTATCAATGGAACACTGCCCGAAGGTACCATCTTGGGAAATAGTCCTTGTACTAAAACCTCATAACTCTTTTGACCATCCCCATGGTCACACATTGGACTCCTGGCTGGTTGTCTATGTGGATGCATCTTGAGAGAAAATCAACATGAACCAAGGTCAATATTTTATACCTAGTGAGATGCCTCAAGGATATAAAAAAAGAAAAAATGTTTTCAAAATACTCGCAACTAGTTTTTTTGTGTATCATGTCAAAAAACAGAATTCATGGTCCTTGTGTATGGATATGTCAACTGTCGAACCACCACCGGACTCCCCGAACTGAAACATAATCTTAGGACACATAACACCATTGCTCAATTGAAAACATTGAATCATAGATCTCATTGTAGAACTGACCCATATGATACCACTTTGTCACGACCCATCCTCCTGGGCCAATGCCATGACTACCCCATGCCCCCCTTCTGATGGCCAGGGGATGTTGACTAGAGTTGAAGGCGTCAACATGAATGTGGGAGTCATTTTCCTGGAAACCATTATGCACACACACACACACAACCAAGTCACAACTCACAAAAGGGAAACAAAATACAACTATATAACGAAGTACAAGTATTGCTGGAAGTAAAGGGCCAAAAGAAAAGCCCAACTGAAAGAAAATAACTACAGTAGAAATCATCTTCTGAGATAAATGGCCAAGGATCCTACAAGAATGGTATGTAAAACTCATCACTACATATCACCACGTCAACTGTCAACGTCATCCAACGTCAGGTCATAGTTCCCTGAGTCTTAGTTATGGATACATGTCATCATTAGAAGACAAAACAAGGTTTGTGAAAATCCCATTTAGGGGTGAGTATAAAAATACCTAGAGGGGACCCCGAATCCCCTGAAGGTCTCTTAGAATTTGACAAAGTAAAACCACTAAAAATGATCTCAATCACAAGTACAAAGCAAAAAAATCATCTCAAACCAGGTATATAACTCATTTAATAGGAATAAAGATGATTACTATTAAGAAATATCTTTTTATTTCATAAGGATGTTTCCAAAACTGCACCACGAATGATTTATTTCATTGTAGATCCACACAAGTTATTTTGTCTTAGATCCATGACACACCTCTCTGGATAGTCCTCATCGGGTCTAGTACATTTGATCCCCATAGGGTCGCTAGAATGCTGATCCACACAGGGTTGTATGTCGTTGATCAACGATGGGCCGCTCTAAGGCTGGTTCTCTTTTGGTAGCGCACTGATGATCCACAAAGTGTTGATCAAATACTGATCCACATAGGGTCATATGTCACTGATCCACAACGAGCTACTCTAAGGCTATTCCTCATCGAGTCACGCATTGCTGATCCACAGAAGGTCGCTAGAATACTGATCCACACAAGGTCACAAAGATGATGATCTACACAGGGTTTCTATGATATTGATCCACATTGGTTCTCTATGATGTTTATGCACAATGTGTCACTATGATGATGATCCACATAGGGTCGCTATGATGATGATCTACATAGGGTCTCTCTTCAATTGACAACTAGCCACAGTATTCCCCGCACTCAGTGCACATGTGTTCTGTAAAAACTGATCCTCAAGATATTGATCATACCATAACTTCCATGGACATCCACGAAGGAGTAAACTAAAAGAGATTCTTTTCTTAAAGGTTTTATTTCAACAGACGACCCTACAACTGAACACTGGTTCTGTATGTTATAGGCATTTTAGTACTGAGGGCTCGATAGAATTTAAGTATGATCCAACCTAGACAAACCCAAAATTTATCTGAATTCATCCTAGGGTATCTCAAAAGGAATGCATCATCCGAAGGGTTCCATCTCAACAGACGGCACGTAAACTGAATGCTCGGTCTGTAATTTATAAGCATTTTAGATCCCAGGGCCCTGCTGGATTTAGGTACAGTCCAACCCATACAAACTCCATCTTTCTTTGAAATAAAATGGATTTTCACAAAACGTTTCTTGTTATTTTAAGGGTTCTGGTGCCGTTGAAAGTTCGTCAAATGGATGTCCGGTCTAAGTGGTATGCCCATATAAGTGTAACTATCTGTAATTGAGCCCCATGCCAGTCCCCCTAGCCCACTAGGATCAGCCCAAAGAGGATGGGATCGACCCAGTTTGGCTGTGTCTGGATCCAGCCGACTGGCCTTGGGCGAGGACCATTAGCTGGGGGTTCGGCCCGGCCCACCCAGAGGGGCACGACTCGCTGGTCCGCGGAGTCAAGAGGCCCACTGACCAGGCGCAGGGCACCGCTCCCCTCCAGAATGGCTAACGTTGTTCAGGTCTTCAAAGTCATGCGCCAAGTTGCATCGTTTCTCTTGGATGGTCTGCATGGACTGGCACGCTACAGACCCATGGGAATGGGTCTACCTTCCGACATGGATCCATGTTGCGACCATCCACTGCGGCCCGCCACCGCAGTCTACTACCCCGCTTCAATGAGTTCAGTTTTGGTCGGTTGTCCTTAACTATCGTGGTGCCTTTATACACCATCGTTCCTTTGTTGGTTTTGCAGTTTCTGATCACCACCTCCCTCGGTCTTTGGTCCCACCACGTGCCTCCATCACGTTGCCGAATCTTTCAGTCACCCACATAGAATGAAACCATAACGGGTTTGGTAGAGGATCTGGGCCTGGTCTAATAGGCATGCACTATACGTGTTAGTCTAATAACAAGGAATAATTCCCAGAATGAATTACTCACATTTAAACAACAAAAAATTCACAACCTTGTAATCATTCAAAGGCGTTGTATATTAGGAAGAATTTTCCACATTCGGAGGTGTTCGTTGGTGCATTTCATCTCCCATCAATTCATCCAATGTACATCACTCGAAACACTGTACTAAGTTGGTGAAAGTCATCACAAAACCTCTTCATATGTTCCTATATTCAGTGCCAAAAACTCATGCTTGAGCTTCATTTTAATAATGGTTAGGAGTGGATGAACGCACATCACAATTAATGAGGATCCTTAATGAGTATAATTAATGAAAATATTGAATTCTATCAATGGTGTGGATACAAATTCATTTAAAACTCTCAACTTTGTGGTTACAAAAATTATGAGTAACGCCATTAAATGGTTTGAAGTGGCACTACATTCCCACCATCGTTTGTCCAACAGTTTCACAAATAAAAATAAAATATGCAAATGTTATTTTATTGTTTTTAGTCCAAAAATTAACCTTTTTGTTCAACCATTTCTAGTCGAAGTTATGATTCCCTTGAGAGAATCTTGGCACTACAGATTCAATGGTTCCCTAATATTTTTAATCACGGAAATAGTAAAAAATATAGAATTCACCACCAACATGTTTACTGAATGTACCTTAAAAAAATATAAAAAAATTATTATGAGTCACCCTCGACCAGCACTGGTTGTGGTTATGCTCTGCCAAAGGGGATCACACCCTCACAACCTCAACGGTAATCTCATTTTTTTTATTTTAGTTACCATTTATAAGTTAAGGATTTTACAATAAAATAATTTTAACATAAATATTTTATTTATGGAAGAAAACTATCTTCCACTGATGGATCACATTGGCCAATGTAAGTATCTTCCTAAGGAAGGCATACCCTCTCGAGTTCAGTAGTGGACTCTGATTGTTAATCCGAGTCTCCAATCGTGAGTTATAAGCATTTGAAAAATTATATAATTTTATTTATGGTTATTCCATTTTTCTGTTTTCTCGCTGGAGGCATGCACTGACTAAATTTTAGTTTCTCTTTGGGTAAACCCACCATCATAAATGAAAAATTCCCCTGGTCTGTTTGATCCGGTCACCTGTTTAAGAATTATTCCACATTTTACGGAAAACTACTCAAATTCTATATTTAATTCTTAACATTTTTTTCATCGGATCATTTCCGGCACTCCAAGACATGAAATCACATGCCCTCAATTTTTTCAGTCTTATAATAATCCCATATAATTTAAATATATATATATATGGAAATTGCAGGAAATTACACAGTGAATGTGTAATTTTTCTATGGGTTCTCCTTATTTATTCTTCTTTAATTTTGCTGCTACTGGTTATACATGTTTCTAGTTCGGCCGTCAGTGGATAGAAACAGTAACATGAATTATTTTTAAAAAAGAAAAAATTGATTTTGCATCGGTTATTTTATAACATCTGTTAAAAATATATTATGTTGGTTGGTTACGTCTGTTATTTTATAACTGATGTGGTATATGGTTTTTTACATTGCTTATAAAATAACTGACATAAACAATATTCATCAAGAAGACCATTAAATCCTGTTATTAAATATCAAATATGAAAAACCTCTATCACAGAGGGTGTTTCACATCGGTTATTTAATAAACGACGTAATATATAATATATTACATTAGTTATTTAATTACTAACGTGGATGGTCATCATGATGAATGTTTTTTATATAGGTTTTTTAATAACGGATATAAAAATTCTGTTCCATTATTTATTTACAATGTCATGTATTTTTAACTAATAATAAAGACAATATTTATAATGTCACTATTATTAACGGTCTCTAAAAAGTGACATAACCAATTAAAAAAACCGATGTTAATAAATCTTTTTGTACTAGTGGGCGGAAAGTCATTATTATTCTATATTAACACCACGTTCAATATAAAATTATGATATGAAGTTATATCAAATGTAGTCACAACGTTTTCCCGTAATAAAAATAACACATCAATTAGTCATTTGTGAGAAACATCAATATTTTTCTTTGGATTTCTTGGAATTAACTACGTCAAAAATATATATGGTTCCTTCATTAACCTACATGGAGGTGGGTTGTATAATGTAATGAAAATACATCAACAAGAATATTGACCGCAATAAGCACCAAATGGAAAAAAACCATCAATAGAAAGGCCCTACCATATGTTATGAGGTTCTGAAGAAAAATAAAATTTTGTCTGGTCAAAATGTTTTCATGCATCGCCATCACATGGTTTATTTAAGAATTATGTGATGTAAATAATTTATTTATGACATATGATCAATATAGATGTGATGTGGGACATAAATAATCATTTTAAAAGAGGTGTAATTAGAAAATATCTCAACTTTTTCATGCAAACTCTGAAAATTCCTTCTTGAGCCTCTTTATACCTTGGTTCTCCACATGTTAGACAATTAACAAACGATTTATAATCACCATAATATATGATTCATTAATTTTAAAATGCATTTTACTTCGGATAACATAGACCCAAATTATGAACCAAACATTTAATTTCATAGAAACTTGACAATGACTTATTTGAAGATAAAATCGGATTGAAATAACTATTTGAAATTCCAAAATTTGATTCAATATACATATAATTTCTAACATCTTCAAGTTTTCTCTTCAGGCTTCTGAGATATAAGGCATACTCAGTGGTTTACAAGAAATTGTAAAACTAAGAAGCACCTGATTCATGATTTAGAATTTATTTCTGAGTTTTTGTTTTAGGAATTGTTGGACTGGATTGCTCATGTATTAAATTCGAAAATGATGGATCCAGAACCAAAAAAAATTGTATTTTCTATTGAACTCTTTTCAACATGTTGGTACAAAAAAATATAATCTATCCAAAAACTAGAATGCAATAGATGAAGTCAAACCTTGTCAAATGTTTTGAATGTTCAAATATCACATTTATGACATAGATATTTTCTTGTTCCATCATAAACAAATTTTTAATCTAAAGATGCAAATGATATAATGTATTGAACAACTTCAATGATGATATGACTTAAACCAGGCCCATTTTATTTTTTGAAATTATTTATCCAATCATGATCACATAATAGATACTGGGTCAATAGTTTTCTAAAAACAACAAAATAAAAACTATTATTACAGATCATATTGACTTATTGAATATTATTATTATATTTTACCACCTTGGAATATTCTATGGAATATGATCAAAGTGAGGAACTTTTTTAGCATTGGATTATGGGTCCCATAGAGGTTTATTGTAGATAAAATAAATAAATAAAATATATTATAGAAGACAAATGATAATTTTTTTGAATATAATATAATATATATCGAACACTATCTCGTATGAGAAATATGAGACCACTACTATGTTTGTGATGTGTATTTTATCCTATATTTGACATTACATATGTGTGTGTCAAGTGTTTAATTACATTGCACACAAGAGTAATTCATTTAAATTTTTTGTTATAATTTCTTATAAAAATTGAAAATATATTCCAAAAAATATATTGTATGAAAAATTGAAAACCATTATTGGCTCTAGGGTGTGGGGATGTGGGGTGTACCTTAGGTGAGACCAAACATCTAACTTTATAATAAATATTAGTTATATTTATCAATTACACAAATTTTTATTTTTCTGATTTTGAAAAAAAAATCACAGTCTCTTCATATTTTCATACATTTAGTAATATTTTTTAGTTAACACTAATATATTATATGTATGAATAATATTGAAAAATTAATTATTAGTTATTATAAATTATGTAATTATTATTATTAATGTTATTTTTTTTTGTATTTACAGATTTTTTTACCTTTATAAATATTTATATATATATATTACAAATTATTATTATGATTTTATAATCATCTGTAATATTAAAAATTTATTAAGTATAATGAATTATTAATATTTAAATATTATAAATTATTTAAATTAATACTATCTTTTTAATAATTAATATATTTTATGAATTTTTAATAAGTCTTATAATTTTTAAAGATTTTTTAAAAATTATTACAAAAAATTATTGTAATTATTATTAACTATGATTTTAATATTACATATTTATAATTTTTTTTTACAGATTTTTAATGTTTTTTAATATAAATAATTTATATAAATATAGTTTATTTAAAATGTATGCATTAAATTAATTTTCTCATCATTATTAAAAAACTCATTTATATTTATATCATACAGTATATATATATATGTAACCCATAATTAAATATATTTACATCAAATTAATTTGTTCACACTTTTTCAAAAAAATTAACATATAAAATATATATACATACATACCTGCACACACACATACGTTTTCATATATTTTTTCAATTTTCATATTATTAAAAACATTATGTAATTAAAACTATTATTTATTATTCATTATTAATATTAAGTGAATAAATACTTATATATTTTTATATTAAATGATTTCCTAATTAATTTAAATATATCAAAAAAATTATGACATTTTTTTAAACTAATATACATATTATATTTATATATACATAGATATAAATATTCATATATATATATATATTATTTTTCAACAATATTGACTAATTAATTAGTAATTACTATAAATAATGTGATAATTTATATTAATTATTCAAATTATTTTTATAATTTTAATATTTATTGTATATATTTATATCATGATTTCATAATTAATATAAATAGATAAAATACATTCTGACATTTTTAAAATAAATAAACATATCAAATATATATATATATATACACAAAACCATACATGTATTTTTAAATTGTTTATATATACATATTCCGATGTTGATATATATATATATAACACGATTTGATAATCAAATATATTTTTACATGTGTTTTTAAACTCACACACACACACACACATATATATATATCAAAAAATACACACACACACACACACACAGATATATATATTTATATATCAAAAATATTTTATGTTTTTTTAATGTTTATATATGTTAATGTGTATATATATATATATATATCAAAGAAATTACACATTTTTATACATATTATATATATATATATATTCACATGTTAATATTCATAAATGTGTGTGTGTATATATGTGTATATTTTAGAAACCTTACACATTTTTTTAAAAATTTATATATTTATATATGTATATATATATATCAAAAACTATACACGTTTTTTAAAACATATACATATATTTTTACATTTTAATATACATACATGTGTGTGTGTTAAAAACATTACATAATTATATATATATATATTAAAAAAATTACATGTTTTTTAAAATGTTTATATATATATACAGAGAATGTATTATTTATATATCTTTATAATAAAAAAATTCATAATTACTCAAAATGTGTTAATATGTATTTATATGAAATGATTTATTATTTAATATTAATATGTCAAATATAATTTGGAATTTTATTAAAGAGATATACATATAATATTTATATAAACATATATACAAATATACATACAGATGTACATATAAATGTATATATATATCAAAAACCATAAACATATTTTTAAAATCATATATATATATATATAAACACCTAAAAATATCAAAATTAAATAAACACATGTAAATAAATATTAATATATATATTCGCAAGAATATATCAAAATATAATGGTAAAAAACATACATACATATATATATATAAAGCACATATAAATATCAAAATTAAAAAATTAGAATACCTAAATATCAATTAAAATAAATTACATGAACCATATTAAAATAAAAATAGATATTAATACAATTGCATCAATCCTAAATATCAAATAAAGCATGAAAATCAGATAAATTTTTTACCTAGGGTTTGACCAAACCAGTATGTTTATCATTCAATGAAAATACACAAAAAAGGAAATTGAATAAAAACAATATAGAGATTAAGATAATTGAATCAATCCTAATTATCAAATAAATCATGAAAATTAGATGAAATTCTAAACCTAGGGTTTTATGAAACTATTATATTTAACATTGACCGAACATACGAAAACAATTAATGAGAATATAAGTGGTGTATGTACCGTGATGATCTGAGATGAAATCACCAAAAAAATTGGAAGAGTCGAGAAGCATGGAGTTGTAGCAGATCGACCAGTCGGGTAGTGTTTAGTGTTCAGTTTCAGATATGGAGTATAAAGGAGAAGAGGAATAAAGGGGAGTCACATATGTGTTAACATTCCTGGGGTTTTTGTGAAGGAATTAATGCCGACGAAAATAGTTTTTTGTAAAAATTATTTCCGAAGAACACTAATTTGCATTTAAAATATTCCATAGTTGGCGAGCATTTGCAACAGATAATTTTATCGATCACAAATACTCATCGTGATTACATTTCATGGAAGACGGTGGGATTTTCTACCAAAACTATTTATGATGGATTATTAATTACATAAAAAATAAATGTTTTTTTGCAACGAAATTAATAATCTATTGAAAATAATAGTATAATGAGCACTATTTGAGGTGGTTTATCTTCCCATCAAAACTGACTCGTCGCAAATGATTGAATTTATAGTAGTGGAATGATCAAAGTCGAAGCTGATCAAATTCGATCCTGATGCCAAAGTTGAACAAATTAAATTATATTCGATCATTCCTCTAAATCCAACCAAATTTGATCCCCCAAAGACGAACAAATTTTATCCTCCATGACAAACCATATTTGATCCATATTGTTATTGATTTAATCTGTGTCTTCAATCTTAGATGATTTGTGACACTGGTCGAAGATTTTAGAAGAAGACAATTACCTAATGATTCATGTAAAGCTTGTTGTTGATTCATCGATGAGTTGGGGGATGCGGGTGTTCTCTACTGTGGTGAGGAAGACAAACAAGATTTGGGGAGAGAGACATCACACGAGATATAAGAAGTGGCAGATTTTTTCCCATAACCCGATCAACCCGACCTGACCCAACCCATCGTATTTTAATTGGGTCGGGTCCAAAAAATACCCCATCCTGACCCAACCTGACCCATGGACACCTCTACCCTTACCAAACCAACCGATCATGGGGGGCAACAAATCATATTTTCCTAGTAGAGTATAAATCAAAAAAATGAAATATATGTGAAATATGAATAATAAGGGTGTCAATATGTATAAATAGACATTCATTATGAATATATAACATATGCAGGTATCATCCAAATATAGGTAATATTAACATTTAGCAACACATAATAATGTGCACAAATAAACTTATGATCATACAACGTCAGCTATTCTCATGCATGATATGAACATAAAAAACAACAATGTCCATGAATATTATCCTAATGGTATATATATATATATATCATATTCATTAGAGATGCATATTTATTTTAAATTTATATATATATATATATATATTAATATTTATAATTATAAATAAATATATTTTTTACATTATTATTAATATATAATTATAAATAAAATAAATATATTTATTATTTAATAAAATGTATTATAATTTATAATTATTTATATATATATATATATTAATTATAGTCTTATAAATAAAATTTTGAAGACATTATATATATATATATGAATTATTATAAAAAATATTAATATATTATATTCATATTAATTATAAATATGTTTTTTTAATTAATTTATATAACCAAACCTTGTTTTTGAATTTAAATATAATAATATTATATAAATTAAAAAAAATTATTAAAAATATTTATTAGTGATAAGAATAGTGCTGATAAATCTAGCTTTTATCAGCCCTAAAGAGGAGCTGATAAATGTTACAAATTTATTAACACTTTTTTAGCGTAAATAAAATTTATCATTATTGGCACTTTTTGCAGGCACTGAGAAAATTGAGGCTTTTATTAATGTTTTATGCTTTGCACTGATAAATGTAGACACTTTTGTTAGCCTGATCTGGGGTAGTATATATATAGACACACACAGATAATAAAAACTAATACACATCCCATTAAAGGAAAATAACTAATAGAAAACAATTACCAAAACGTTTCCTAGTTAGTGTGATAAATTATAATGAAACTTTTTTTATAATGCTATATCATGTCCTTCCATAGGAAGCAATTGGGTTTGGTGACAGCAATGTCAGGGTATGCAGTGACGATAGTGGTGGGCGTCGTATTAGAGGTGGGGTTAGCGATGGAGGAGAGACAGATGAGGGTTCAAGGCGGAGGTGGGTTTGCGGCAGAGGAAGGATGGAGGAGCGACAGATGAGGGTTCATAGTATATGTTGGTTCACGATGGAGGAGGAGTTCATGGCATTGGAAGTGGCAGTTGCGGAGGAGTCGTCGACGGTGGCGGAGGTGGGGTCAGGGCAGAGCAGATGTCGGTGGCACAAGGGTTAGGTTCTGTGAGAGCACGAGGGGTGTGAGAATGAAGGAGACTATTAGGGTTTTTTATAAAACCAGTTAAACCTATTATCATCGAAAATTAAAAAGCATTGATAAAGTTATTCTTTCTCAGTGCAAAAAATGAATGCGATGATAAAAAATGTATTCAACAATTTTTTAGTGCTGATAATGATATTATCTTAATAATTTATATATATTGATATATATATTTAATAAAATTGTATATATGTTAAATATATATTTATTTATATATAATTATAACTATAAATAAATATATATATATATATCTTTATAATTATAAAATTAACATTTGAAAAATTATAAAATTATTAGAAATATAGTTATTATATTTGTAATCATAGAATATATATATAATAAATATTATAATTATATTTGTGTATAATATTATTGACATATACAACAATATTTCATCTAAATATATAATTATTTATATGCATATTTATTTATTTATAATTAAATGAATAGATATTTATTTATAATTATAATTATAATTGAATATATATATATATAATTATAATATTATAAAAAAAGTAATATTTACAATATTTATAATTTTATTAATATATATATTTAATATCTTTATTATATTTTTATAATTATTTAAATATATATGTATTTATATATAACTATAACTATAAATATTTTTATTTATTTATCAATATTTCTATATGTTTATAAATATATTTATTTTATTATATATAACATTACATATGAAAGTAATAAATATATTTTTTATAAATTAATACCTATTTAAAGAAATAAATTATTGTTTACATTTTAATCGTATATATAAATATATATTTATTTATTTATTTGTAATTAAAAATTATAATAGATAAATATTTATTTACTTTTGTAATTATATATATATATATATATATATATTTAATTTATTTTATAAATATAAAAAATATATTTATAATTTTATAAATGTATATAAATATAGTTCTTATAATTTTTTAGTTATTTAAAAATATCTACCTCTATTGAGAATTATTTTTATAACTATTAGTATTTATTTATAAAAATATGTATATATATATATAATTTATATATTTATTATAATTATTAAATTATTTAAGTATATCTATATTCATCTAGGAATTATAATAATAAATATTAATGATTATTTAAAAATATTTTTATATATTTTTATATAAATTTATTTAATTATATTATAACATTATAAGTAGTATAATAAATATATTTGTTAAATTTTATAATTATTTACATAGATATAATTATTTATATCTATAATTATAAATATAAATGAATATGTCTATAAATATTTATATATAATTATAAACAAATATATATATATATATATATATAATATTGGTATTTATTATAATAAATATATAAATACAAATATAAATTTAAAATTTAAAATATAGAATATTTTTACGGATTTCATATACTTATTAACATAGTTCTTATATTTTTATTTTAATATTTAAATATATATATATATATATATATTATTGTTATATAAATCATGGTTTAGAATATAAATGTCAAATTCTGTGTACATTATAGACAATCAAAAGCCCAACACAGGCCCATCATAAACCCTCTCTCCCATGTGTCATCCATGCCACCCTACTCGCGCGCCAATGGATCCTCATATGTCACTTTTTATTGTCGTACGTTGTCATCCGTTGTTGCGTCGTCATCCTGGAAAAAACCTCTCCAATCGATTCGACACGGCTACCATCATCATCGCCTGATAGGGAACTTTCGTTGCCGTCAGATGTCTCCAGGCAGCACTGTTGTTCACCGAGCGACACAACTAGTTGGTTTACGCCCTCTAACCAAACTCACATCTCACGTGGTAAACCCCTTCAACGGCCGTCAATCATCACCTGTCACACATACTGATCCTTGGACACCATCATTACAGGAATCAGCTCCCAGTTCAATCATCGCCTCTGCGTCGTCGTCCTGACCATCACCTCGTGCCAATCCTCTGCTCCTTCCGTCATCATCCCATGAGAGAGCACCATCGGAGCCCTAAATGTTTTACATATGAACATTGTTCAGGTGTTTTTATGGTGATGGAAACTAGTTTGTTTGAATCCATGGTGTTGGTTGCGGTGGATTTGAAATGGAAAATGAGGATGGGTGATCATCATCATCCCTGCTGCACAATTCTGTTGTCGGTGGCTACATTGGTGTGGCGGATTTTCAGGCATCACTTGAGGCAAAGAAAAAAGAACCAGTTGCCTTCTTCATCCCATAAATCGCTTTCAGCACCTTGCCTCTGGTCCTGCCATCCACGTTTTTCACCAGCCGGGTTGAAAACATTCCACCACTACACCCCTAAAATCCAAATTTCTCTTGAATGGATGATCTCTGGGATCTGGTGGGCCGCCCCCTCATGTTGTCGCCGCCCACCACCACGTAAGAAGTGTAGGCGTGCTTGGTTGGCAAGGGAAGGTTTTATACATGGTACAATGATTCTATTCTCTTCATGGGAGTGCCAGACTGGTGGCAGACCGACATTTTCATTGAAGGTAGCAATGACAAGGGAGAATGTATTGTTAGAAAGGTGGAGTGAAGTGCAGTCCAGAGAAGGTATGCGCGAGAAGAGGGAGGTGCCATGTGCAGTTGGGGGGGGTGGAATATCATTATACAGAAGGCATCTTATTTGGTCACATAAAGAAATGTTGAGGATCGTGGACACAAGAAAAAAGCTAGGACTTAGGAAAAAAAATAAAATGAGTTATAAAATGAAAACAAAATGGTCCACGACATTAATTCAAAATTCAATATCATGAAAATATCTAATGATAAGTTTATTTGTTTTTAAATGCATCACTATTGTCTCATTAAATTAGAATTCAAAAAAAATCATCCATATAATTAAATTTAAAAATAATAATATTAATAATAACTCACAGAGACATGAATAATTGGGGAGAGGGATTTTTTATTTTTTATTTTAATTTTTTGTGGTTTTTTTAGAAGTGGGTGTGTCTCGCGCAGAATGAATTGGTGCTCGATACATTTTCCATAGAGTGCCAATTCATTTTGTACTCTTGGGTGTTTTATCCCCGTGTCACCCGCCCCAACCCCCTTTATATATATATATAATAATATTTAAATAATTATAATTATAATTATAATATATATATTTATAATAAATATAATGACTAAAATAAATACAATAAATTTATAATTATATTTATTATAATTATAACAATTATTTAATTATAAAATATATAATTATAACAAATATATAATTATAATTATTATATGTAACATCCCAGGTAAATAAAGAATAAAGAATTTTCATATTTATTAATATTTACGAATTAAATATTAATTTTATTTTAAAGGGGTTTCTATGTTCGATAGCGTACCCAACACGCAACGATGAGTTTCTTTTAAACTTACGTAGTACACTAGTAATAAAATAATATTATTTTAAATGTTAGTTAACAAGTAGCCATTGTACTGGTGGGAATGGATAGAAATAACTAAAATATGATTAGATATGTTTTTAAATGTTTTTTCATTTACCCGATAAAAGATAAAGGCTTAAAATACGGAAAGAGTTCAATTTTAGGCATTTATACCCTAATTTTCACGAAAGGTCCACTTATCACCTTTTGACGGAGAACCTTCATTAAATATAGTTTTGATCGATCTTATAAATTCTATTGGACCAAATATAACTCTTCTTTAGAATCGGGATATCAAAATTTACTTTGTGTAAATTTTTGGTACCTTTCTGATAAAGTTCATTTTTTTAATGAATAGTGTAAAATGTCGTATTTTAATTCAAAACCTATTTTTAATATAATTTATTTATATGATTAGATTATCTTTTGAATTGGTTTTGAAGTGAAATTAGAAAATATTTTTACCATTAAATCCAATAGTGGTCGTTGGAATTAATTTCACTTTGAAATCGGACTTAAACTAGTGTCAATCTTTTGATACTTATTGTTTTATAAAAACACGCTATTTTCTCTGATAGCGGGAATTAATTATTAAATTAATTAATGTGACTTATATGTTTTGAATTTTGTAAAATAGACTTCATTTTTGAATTCGGAATATCAATTATAGCTTAGGGTGAAATTTTGGCATTGTTCTGAAAAACTTCAATTTTTGATGAATAGTGAAACCACTAAGTGGTAGTTAAATAACTGATTTTTCGTTTAAATGAAATATTACCACTTATGTGATTTTATTTTCAAAAATCCGACATACATGGTTGTCATTATGAAGTAAAATGTGATTCAATGAGATTAAAATAATATTTTGGTGAATAGTAACTTATTAAGTTTTTAATCGCGATTAGTGGTAATTAGTGTAGTTTAAGGTAAAAATGGTATTATAAGAATGTGAAAACACCATGACACTTGTCCTACACCTATTGGGTGAGTCATGGCTGACCAAGAAAATCCCTGGGCAAACTTGGGGACCCCATGGAGCCACTTTAGTTGGAAAATGACATTAATATATTTTTATTTAATGTTAAAGTGAAAATGACACTAACATAAATTGTTTTACTAAAATAATTTTTTAGTGGGGTTATACAAGTACAAATTTTGATTATAAATATTCATTGGAAAGCTAAAACGATTTCCTACTTCATAGTATTTTATTTGTAATTTATAGACATTAAATAAATTAAATTATTTATGACATAATAATGATGCAGCGATGACATCATTATTTGACGATTTAAATAAAATGGAATGATAATGTAAAATATAAAACCTACACATGTCCAAAACCAATTGGATGAGTGGATTTCGAACCCTTATCACCTTAGCCACGAATTATATCAATGTGAGACCTTTTAAAACCGAAACACATTTTCAAATAAAGTAATATTTCATTACTTTCCAAAAATGCCCCTCCTCTCCTCTTATAAAAGGCCCCCACATCTACCCCATTTCACACACTTCTCAAGCCTTTGGCTCGGCCAACCCCTACCCAATTACTCTCTCCACATCCCTATCCTCATCCGAGAGGATTCCCTTTGGGAAGAATCCTTTTAAAGGAAGCCTTTAGGCTCAAATCAAAAGAGAGTTACACTTTTAAAGGTAATTCATTCTCTCTTGATCATTTGTTTTATTTTGCTTCTCCAACCCTCTAAACTCTTTTTATTTACTTCTTTTGTAACAAAACCAGTATCTTCAATATACTAGGATTTTGTTATAATATTTATTTGAGATACACTCTCACACAACTACATCAAATGGTTAAATAACATACGGTTTCCGTGGATGGCAAAATTCTGCCTCCCGAAACGATGATTGTTCAATACTCATTTAACACCTTCAAGGGTGGCCATTATGATGTCACTATTTTTATATATGATATATAATATGTTTATGTTTTCTTTAAGCTTCTGTATTTTTCATTTTTGGCATACCTTTATGGTCTCCATTATGGGTAAACACGATATCTTCATTTAAGGAAGTGCGGACTACCACCCCCTAAAAGTGATGTGATTCGTTAATGCCATATGTGGGACGTGTAAAGGATGGATTTAAAGTTATTATATATGATGTTATACTGGAATTATAATATACCTCTATATCATTATTATTTCTTTCCATTAAAGTATGAGATAGAAATGAAAGTAGCGTTCATGCGTACGTACGGCTTACCGTCTCCATGAACAATGCATTTCATTTCTTATCCCCAAATGTAATGTACTATTAAAATTACATGCATATAATGTATATATATAATTAATGATATATAAAAATGATGAATATAATTCAGGAAATAAAATATACATACCTATAATTTAGTTTTAATTCCACTAATATGACCAAGAAATGAAAGTAGCGTTCATGCGTACGTACGGCTTACCGTCTCCATGAACGGTGCATTTCATTTCTTACCTATAAATGATTATGTAATATTATAAATACATGTATATTCTGCATATATATGATATATATGATATCCAAATCAGGAATTTCATTCTGGATATAAATAACTTTTGACCACACGAATAACATGTAATTGTAAGAAGTCAACTTTCGACTTAAGAACCAAATATTGACAAAACAAACATTATTTACTTAAATGGTTACATAATGTTTATAACATGGCAATAAGTGATATAAAAGGAATAATGAAGTTTAAAAAGGTTCTTAATCAAGTATAACTTAACTCAAGTTTATTATTCAGGACGTTAAAGAACGATCGAGTCAAGTCGGACCCGAGGTAAGGGACTTCGTCTCAATCTCCTTTCATTGAGGAATATTTCGTTTTATACAAAAATTTCTTTTATATGGTGTATAAACTCCTTTGACTTTTACTTTTATACAAAAGGAATCTTATTCTACGAAGCGTTTTACTAAACGACAAAAAGGAATGTTTTTTTAACGTACGTGGTGACAACGACCTTTTCCGCCGCCGCGAGTATTATTTGATCTTTGGCTTCCTCAACAAGCCATAATGTTTTTAAAATAAAATAAATACCATATACTCTTTTATGTATTTTGGTATTGAAGATGGTTTTGATAAATGAATCTATTATGTCAATATATTTATGATATATTGTGATTGAATTGTGGAAATGTTATCATTACTTTATATTGGCATTATGTTTTATGATTTTATATTGGTACTTGGAAATTTTAACGGGTGGTTACCTTATAAACCATATGACGGGTGGTGCCGTGAATACCAGGACGGGTGGTTACGTTATAACCTCCAATGCATTGGGTATGGAAGTCGGCCGTATGGCTATTCCATTAAGTATGTATGGTAATTGGCCGTATGGCTATTCCATTAAGTGATATGTGTGGAATTCAACCGTATGGTTATTCCACTTAAGTATGTTTATGTCCCAAGTTACCTTTATATATTCTATGTGTTCTTTATATGGGTTTTATGGTAATCCTTTGGTTACAAAAAGGTATGTAATGATACTTTATTCAGTGAAGATTTTTTTTTACTACTTCATGAAGGTGAAGGTATTAATTTGATATAGTATACATGGTTTACTTGATGTTTAAAAAACTAACAGTTTTCATTCTTTTTGTATCCCTTACTGAGCTTTTTATGCTCACCCCAAGTTTTTCGAAATGTTTTTCACAGGACTTAAAGTGGAATACGGTCAAGGATGGGATCAAGGGAATTTCATGCTATCTAAAACATGGAATCTAGACATCTTTCTTTTTAAAAGTTTTTATTTTATGGAGACTTAGTAGAAGTGTCTACTTTGTAATCTTTTAAGATGTAATAGTTATGTTCTAATTCTCTAAAACTCTAAACCTGAAAAGATCCTCAATGTGAATTATTCATTTAATTCAATATTATGTATGGTTTAAGGCTGGGGCTTTATATTATATAACTAAAATAATTATAATAATTCTATAATTATAATTAATATACAATTATAATAATTAGATAACTACAATAATTATATTACTATAATAATTTTAATAATTCTATAATTATAATAATTATACAATTATAATAATTCTATAATTACAATAATTATAAAATTATAATAAATAATTGTGTATTTATAATAAATATATAATTATAAATATCTAACTACATAATTATAATAATTACAATAATTACATTATTGTAAATATAATAAGTATATAATTGTAAAAAATATAAATATATAATTATAATAAATATAAAATTTTAAATATAATTATAATACCATTATAAATATCATATAATAAAAATAATTATATAATTATAAACATATTAATTATACAATTATAAATATATTAATTATATATGCTTAATAATTATATAATCATAATAAATGAACAATTAGAATTTTTTAATTTTAATAATTATAATAAATTATTATTTTTATTATATTTATATATTTATATTTATTATAATAATTATATAATTATTGGAATTTCATATATTTATTATAATTATAAATTTATATATATTATAATATTCTTAATAATAAATATACAATTATTATTTTTTAATATTTAAAATAAATATACAATATTAAATACAGTTTATATATTCAATTAGAAGAATTATATAATTATTATCATAAATATAAAATTATAATTACAAAAAGATAATTATAATATTTTAATTATAATTTTCAATATATTATAATTTTTATAATTATTAAAATTATAAATATAATGAATATATAACTATAATAATTATATAATTATAATAATTATATTTTTTATAATAAATATATTTTTTATATTATTTATATAATTATTGTAATTGTTATATTTAATATAATAATTATTTTTAATTTATAATAATAATAATAATATAATAATAATAATTATATAATTATAATAAATATTCAATTATAATTTTTATATAAATATAATAAAAATATAATAATAATAAATATAAATATGATAAATATATAATTATTGTATTTATTATATTTTTTATGATAAATATAATCATATTTATAATAATTATTATTATATAATAAAAATAATTATATTTATTATAGCAATCATATAGTTACAATAAATATGTATTTATTAAAATTATAAATATTATATAATTATGAATATAATAATCATATAATTATAATAAATATACAATAATAATTACAATAATTACATAATTATAAATATAATAATTGTATAAATATAATATATATATTTATTGTAATAATTAATTAATTACAATAATTATATATTTATAATAATCATATATTTACAATAATTATATATTTACAATAATTATATAATTACAATAATTATATAATTACATTAATAATATAATTACAGTAATTATATATTTATAGTTATTATATAATAAAAATAATTATATATTTATTATAATTATATAATTGTTGTATTTATATCAGTACTATAATTGAATATTTATTTTTATCATATAATTATTATATTTATAATTTTATATTAATTATAATTATATAATTTTTATAATTATTTCTTTATTATATTTATAAATATATAAGTTTTTTTAATTATAATTTTCATAATTACATAATTATTATATTTATGATTATATAATTATTATATTTACAATTATATATTTACAATAAATATATAATTGTTACTATTGTATCATTGTTATATTAATAATTATATAATTATTATAATTATATAATTATTATAGATTTATTTATTATATTTATAATTGTAATAATTAAAGTAATTATAATAAAAATACAACTATAATTATAATTATTATAAGTATTAATTATAATTATAATTGTATATTTATTATAATAATTATATAATTATTATGATTGTATATATTTATTAAATTTATAATTCAATCCATGATACTGCTAAATTTATTAAAACGTTAAGACAAACATACAACACACATCACTGCCCATAGACCAACAAATACAACAACAAAAAATCCCAGATGTCCAAAACATAACTGCTGATAAGGCCATATGATAGAAATAAACAAACCCACAATAGTCAAACCCACAAAACATTCTGACAGAATCCCTACCATCCTGGGAACCACTGCATCAAAAGTCATCACACTCCCCGAGGTCTCCTCCAAACTCGCATCACAAAATACATCCCAAAAATTGACCAAATTGCATCCCGATGGAACAACGCATCACAAGGACAACAACATCCATCCCCTACATCATCTTCATCCAAGATCATCATTGGTAGTCCACCAACGCTGGCCAGCATCCAGTAATACGACTGCGGCCGATCCATCCCTGTCGCCTCCCAATGATCCGAGCCTTTAAGCATCATCGTCTTCACCGGACCACATCTTCATCGACACAATGGACCATCCATCCCTCTCCACGAGTTGAGACTGCACCAACACAGGGCATCGAGTCCCCTGGTCCACAGCCCACAACCAACTATACTGCCAGTTCATCGAAACACTAGTTCCAACCCCACTGATTGGTGGGATCCATAAAAAAACACTTGTAAAACACTAGCTGTCACCAACCAAAAGAATATCACTGGAACCACAGCTAAATCACGATGGCCACCGGGATCCAATATCCAATGTTCCTCCTCAATCCCAACTACACTGGTGCTACCATCTTCTCCGACATGATCCAAGGACCACAACGCATATTCACCCATGCACTTAGATCAAAAAATAGAACCCACCAGCTAGATCCTATAATCGGGAATCTCGATATCTCTTAGAGGCTTTCCTGACCACCAGATCCCTACGCCAGTGCAGAACATGCATTAAACCATAGTTCATTCCCTCAAAGCCGTCATTCCTAATGTCATCGCATGAGGTCCTCCCGGATCATCGAACACCAACCTGACCACTGTCATGAGCTTCTCTCTGTTGTAATTTAAAACCCCCTAAAAACAAGGCCTTCCATATGACATCATGATGAAGATCTGAGATCATATACTTCTTAACCAGGGAACAATCATGGTGAGGACAAGACAAAATCACAGTTGAATCATCATATTTTAGTATTTTTGGAACATGCACCAAAACATTTCAAAATGCCCAACAATTTCTGTAGAGACATTCTCCTCTAGACTTCGATTCAGAGAGGAATCAAGAGGTGAGAGGATCTCTCCATTGTAGAGAGATGAGCTCTGTATTATATAATTATTATTATATAATAATTGTATATTTAATATAAAAATTATTACAGTAAATCTAAATTTATAATTATAATAAATATATACAATTATAATAAATATATAATATTATAATAAATAAAATTATTTAATTATAATAAAAATAATTATAAAAAATAATTATAAAAATTATATAATTATAATTGTACATTTATTATAATTATATACATATTATAGTTATATATTAATTATATTTATAATTATATAATTATTATATTTATATTGGAATAATTATTTTATATTTATTATTATTATATAATTATTATATTTGTAATTATATATATATTATAATTTTATAATTGAAATAATAATATCTTAATTATATTTATAATTATATAATTATTGTCATTAGAATTTTAATTTTATAATCATAATATAATTATTATATTTATAAATAGATATTTATTATAAATATAATATTATTATAATTCTATATTTATTATATTTATTATATTTATTATATTTATAATAATATAATTCTTGTAATTATATAATTAATGTAATTATATAATTATTATAATTTTATAATTATTATAAATATATAATTATTATAATTATATATTTATTATAATTATATATTTATTATAATTATATATTTATTATAATTATATATTTGATATAATTATATTAAATATATTTATAAATTTATTATAATTATAATTATAATTGTAATTATGTAAATATACAATATATATATATATATAAAGATAGTTGGGGAGGGGTGGTGTGGGGAGAAAAAAACCCAAGAACACCAAATTAATTGGCGCTTGACACACCTACTTTTAAAGAAACCCTTTAAAATAAAAAATTAATAATAACCCCCACTCCCCAAATTTTGGCCACACAGACATGTTCCAGTCCTGTGATTGCGTTTTCTAAAAATTTTACACAAAGATTAATTAATTAATGGAAATAATGATTCTCTTTTTTAGAAAACAAATTATTAAATTAAAATAATGAAATTCTACATGTTGACTCTGAAACAAAACTATAATTTAAAAAATCATAATGAATACAAATATTTAATTTTATAAAAATCTATATTTGAAAATAATTTTCTTCCAAGAGAAAATAAATTCATATATTTTTAAAAAATTGAATGACCAGTTAGAATTTCACCAACTTTAACAAGATAAATTCAATTGAAAGGCCTTAAGATTTCATTATATGGTTGTGTGTGTGTATATATATATAGTATAAAAAATTAAATATTTTCATTACAAGGAATGTACCTTATTTTTTTGAAAAATTTAATATCTAGTTTCCAATATAAATTTGATAGTTATTACGTAACATTCATTTATTATGTGGTTTGTTTGTTTTTTTGACTACAAATGAGTTTTTACATGTTTTTTAACAATTAATTAAATAATTTTTTAAACACATTCTAATTAGGGTTTCTGTGTATATAATCTATTTTCAATAATTGAGTTTGATTAAGTTTTTGAAACTGAAATTGTTTTCATGATTAAAATGGTCACAATTGTAAATAGGGAAAAAGTGATGATTCAAGGTGAGTTCAAGAAACAATGAGTTGAGACCGAACTAGATTCAAAAGAATATGAAAGAAAGCAGTAAAGGGGAACACATGATCTAATATGCTTAGGCTAGTTTTTGACATATATGGATGAAAATAACACGACCCACATACACATGTTTTATTAAGCTATAAAAAATAGAATGAAAGATACAATCTTAAAATATGAACAATACATGAAAAAATCCCCAAAAGATAGATCTTCAAAATAAAAGAACGATGACATAGATTCTTACAAGGTGGAACTATTTGGATCTATCTGAAGATCATTTTCTCTCTGTCCAACATCCCAAAAGGGGACATTTCTTGACATGTACAAGCGCACAGTAATACACTTCATCTGGATCCCTATCAATTCTCATCGATCATCGAAATGGTTGGTCATTCTTAACATAGATGATCATCATCCAACTACAAAAAAAATAAAACACCAAAGGTGAACATGGAGAATATCAGACACAAATTTACGATCTCTCATGAAACAAGGGTATGTTGGAGAATGTAGGGTTTCACGAGCAGAATGATAGAAAGAACAAAAATGGTGTTAGAATATGTGAATGAGGAGATACAATGATGCAAAAAAGTAATATCCCATGTAATGTTGATATTATTTTTTTAAAGTTAATTATAAAATATTAGATAAATTTTCAGTCAAAAGAAAAAATCACTATTTTTAAATAATTTGTATTTTCTAGCATTATATTGTTTTATTTAAAATCATTGTTTCAAATCAAATTTTTTTTTGATTTCAAAAATTATTTTCATTTTTTATTTATCATTTCAATATTTTCAATGGTTGAATATAAAATAAATCTGTGAAAAAAATATTTTTCATGAATAAAGAAAAAAATATATTTTTTATAAAAAATGCATTTTCATTTCATGTATTTAAGAAATTAAATTTTTTCAAGTAGTTTTAAAATTAGACTACTTTATTTTGGTTAAAAAATTAATTATAATCAATGTAATGAATTTTTAACTTTAATATATTATAAAAAATTGTTATGCTTAAAAAATTAATTTTTCTGAAAAATCACTTTTCATCACATTTTGTCAGTTTAATTTTAAATAAAAATTTTCCACTTTTATTTTTGGAATATTGAAAATTGGATTATATATTTGGAATAATTGGTTACAAATTTGGCCAATAGTTCTCTGTTATTTTTGATCAATTATGATAATAAACATAGAAAATTCGTTAACACTATTAAGGGTAAATTAGATAATAAAAAATAAAAATTACATGATAAGGACAATAAAATAAACATAAAAGTAGATTTAATTTTATTAGATTATTTCCATTTACCCATAATCATCCATGATTCATTTATATGGCATTTGATTTTCATGTTAATGTGATTATGGCCTTTAAAACATTTTATTTAATGAAAAGTAAAAAACGACATACTCTAGTTTTCAATAAATATAATATTTTTAACATGGAGATAACCGTAGGATATCTTCAATTATAAATATTATTTTCATATCTAAATTTTTTTCTTCATCTTGGTAATTTATTTGTAAATTTTAGTGAAAAAATATTTTCCTTAAAATCATAAATAATATTAATGTAGTAATTATTCAGTTTATGAAAATTATAAATATATGATATGAAAAATATTTAGAGTAATATAAATTGAAATAATTAATGTCGCCAATGGATCTTGTAGATAAAAATATTATTTCGAGGATGTATTAAATTTATTTGTTTCAAATTTAATTATTTTCATTATTCTATAAATGTCAATGTAAATGAGTTGTTCAAAAAATTTCAATTTAGATATTTTATGGAAAAAATATTCTCTTAAATTTTATAATGTTATTAAAAATATTATATTCAAATTATTGATTAGGTTATGGTTGAAAATATCAACCATGGTCAATTTATGGACCGTTTTCCCATTTATATTAACTCTCTTGACCCTCAATGAGTAAAAAACATTGTTGTCATGGTATGTGTGAAAATGGTTAACGAGGGGTTATCCCCAAAAGTTAAAGGAAAAAATATGATTTAAGCCTATCCAATTATTAATGGAAAAGATTCTTTAGACTCATATTTATATTGTAAAACTTTTTTATCAATTTTTTGTTATTTGGATGTCCAAATTAACTTATATTAAATTAAAATTTTAATAAATTCAATGAGTACTTATCCTCTATCTTATAAAAGGGAACCACTTCTTCTCACTTATTCACATTGAAGAACCAATTTAATTCACCCAAACTCTAACCAATCCGAATCCTTACAACTCTATCCATGTTTTAAAGTACTTAATTGAGGCATAATAACCATATTATTGGTGTTATGGTGTTATGAAAATGTGACATTCAAAATAAGATGAAGATAAAGAACGCACATATTGATTTAGACTCAAGGTAAGAGAAGTTCGTTTTAAAAATAAAATTTTAATTTTTCTATTATAAATATAATTTTCTTACATTTCTATATTTTTAAAATCATTTTATTCATGTATTTATATGAACATAAGTGAATTATAAAAAACTCTTTATGTTTCATTTATTTTACTTTAAATTTTTCTCAAAAGGAATATTTTTACGGAATGTTTTAACATTCTTTATTAAATGGAAAAAATAAATGTTCTATTTAAATGTATATAGTGAAAAGGTACTTTCCCACCATCGTATCTATTATTTTATTGTTGTATTCCTTTAATGGAATTCATGTTTTCTCAAAATGAAAATAACACTCATTCCATATTTTTTTGGTTAATTATAAAAAGTGTTATAAAATGATAATGCTATATCAATATATAAAAATTAATTCACAAGGGTGAAAAGAACATTTTTTTATGATTCATGGTTTTATGTATATTATAATGGTTATTGTTAATTATTTATGAGGACATATGGTTCCTTTATAAACCGAGTGTAGGTGATCCCATTATGGCTCTCTAATGATTTTTGAAAAGGGAAGGTGTTAACTAATTATGTTTCTCCTATTAAACTATTGGAATATAATATGATCCTGATTCTATTTTTAACTGTGATACTTATTTTATGTGTATCCATGATGGTTATTCAATGTGTAACCATGATGTTTATCCCATATGTAAGAGTGATATGAATATAATTCCCCAAGTTACATATATGATTTATCTATTCATGCTATGATTTATATAAGAATATTTTGATTTTCAATATAAGGTAATGATCTTATGTTTAATGGAATGTATATGCTACATTTAAGGTTAAAATGTATAACATTGTGAATAAAGTTATAATGATATTTTCATGATTTTAAAGATACATTAAGAGTTTTATTTTTTCCCTTTATGAATCCTTTTGAAATGTTTTGTGAAAATATTTGGGTAGATAAGGTGATTTCTTGTGTTACAAATGTTTTTGAACCCAATGTATATTTTTTATAGTATTCAAATAAAATTTATTTCTTAATTTCTTATATGTATCTCACTAATATTTTTATTCTCATCCCATGTATAAAAATGTTGTTCATATGGATTAAATAAGGGTAAGGGAAATGAATAAGTCATGTTGAAATTGATGAAGATATTTTATGAGAAGAAATTGTGTGTCATTTTAAAAGTTTTATATTATGGGGAAATGAATACTAATTATAAGTGTATACATTATAATATATGGTTTTTATGTCTGATTGGTAACTTATATCTCGAAAACTCTAAACTGAAATGATATTTGTAAATACAAATATTTGAATTATAGTTTAAAATCCCTATAATGTCAAATGTTTAAGGTTGAGTCTTTATAGTTGTTATCCATGTAAAGGGTAAAATAACATTACTAGTTGGGATGATATAAATATAATAACATTAAAGGGATTTTAATTTATGGTTAATTTGAAATGATATAAAATGTTAATATTACCATGTTTCTTTAACTAAACTATTTCTATCTATAATGGTTTTCCAGAGAGGAAATAGTGAATCTGATGTAGAAAGGAAATAAGGGGACGATATCCTTCCGAATCAAAAACATAGAATGGTTGGAATTGTAATTGATCATTTTGTTATAATGATTGATCAGTTGACATTGGTTATAAATGGTGATGGTATCAATGCTAGAGATCATCCAGATCTACCATAAATGAACAAAAGGCAGTGGATCATTTTTTGAGAAATCACACTATAACATTCGTTGTATTAGCTAACCCATTAGTAATTTAATGATGGATTATATCCCTAGAAATGATATTTGATTTCATGTGATGTTCATATCATTAAATGAGATTTCCTTATATTAAATTTATTGAAGGTGAGTCTGATAAATGTTGTTCAAGGGAATTTAGTATCCATCAAAGAGAGTTGATTGATTCCTTGGAGTCTAAAAAATTTAAAAATTTCTTTATGGATAACTATTTTCCCAAATCTATTAGAATTAGAGTAGAGAATAAATTCTTGGAATGATTCAAAGGGAAAATGTTTTACTTTTCACATATGAAGAAAAATTCACTAAATTGGAATGGTACAAAATAATTGTTTCTGATGATCATGATAATATGTTTAATAATTTTTACTAATGATTGAATCCAAAATATAGAAGGGAAAAAACAACCTAATAATTTAACATGTTTTGATAAAATTGTTATATGAGTGTAGAAGGTGGATATTTATTTATTTGATGATCATATGTATTTTGAAAACCTGTATAAAAAGATTCCACGTCATAGAAAACTAATAATAATGGATCAATGAAACCCCATGGTATGAAAATTAGGTATTTGTTTATGAGAGTTATGGTAAAAATAACACAGAGGATTACATTATGAAGTCTTGTACATGCTTAAGATGTTGAAAGTATCATTATATGGATAAAAATTGGGATGAAAATGATCTTGGAAGGTGTAAGAACAATTTTGATATATATGCAGTAAAATGTTATAACTGTAATGTCACGACCTGTCCCCTAGGGTCTATTCTGTGACGACCCCAAGCCTACCTCCAAAAGGCTAAGGGCTAGCGACTAGCGCTGAAGGAATTATCCCATAAGTTGGTGGAATTTTCTAGAGTACATGTACACACGCACACAACTCCCAACCAATGGTACTCGAAAGTAAAAGATAAGTAATCCATGAATGAAATCCACTAAGTAAAAAAACCAAAGTATAATAGAATGTAATGTACATAGTGGAAACACATTCAAGTATACAATCCCACCAAATGAAAAAAATAACAAAAGTAAAACATGAAGTCCCTGATTCTCATCCACTGGGAAGCCTACATAAAGGGTAGGTGAAAGGTAGCTACATGATGTTGTAGAAGTACATCTCATCGGTCTAATTTTACTAAACACTGCATGGTCCTAGTCCTCAATGTACTTCGTCGAAGCATTTGTCATCTGCAAAAGACATGACACGTGTGGGAAAATCCCATGGATGGGTGAGAAAAACAATACTCAGTAGGGTCCATCGAAACCATAAAGGAAAATCCCAAGAGAAAAACCACTTTGGAATAAAAATTCATCTCTACTTGGATATATTCCCATACATATACCATGAACATCCAGATATACTCATCTTAGGCACTAAGAAAACACGTGGTCACAACCACACAACCGGTTTCATCATTCTCATCAAAGGCTCAATTCATAACACACAAACTAGGAGATTACACTCTATGAGCTCAACCATCCTTAATGGAACCTATCAGAGAGATTCAATCTATCAGGTACCATCCTACCATTATTAATGTAATGTCTAAGAGAACGTTCTCCATCGAGAACATTCAACTAGGTCTGAATCTATGGACCATCACTAGAGGTTTAGTCGTCACAGTCATACGCCCCATATAAGACTAAAGATACCCAAGTGAAGAGGCCCTCCCTCACAACTATTCACATTAGAGAGAGCCATGATACAAACCATCTTATGAAACCAATGTCTCTCTTATATGGAGTGTCCCACACCTCAGTCTATAAAGGGAAAAATAACTCTTATAACAGTATATTTTTCATCAAGTGGATGGGCCCTCTCCATGCTACTATGTCTAACAATCTAGGGAGCTACATCCCCATTATAGGATCCTCACCCTACCTAGTAGGGGAGTACTATTCAGTGACTAGAAGACTTGTGTCCGGGTGTGATAGGGTATTACTGACTCTGTCAGTTCATGTGTAGAGGATCTGCGCCCTGGTATGATTGGGGAGTACCGAATTATACAATAGAGGACCCAAAACCGACCTGGTAAGGGAGTACTGACTCTATTCGATCATGTGTGGAGGTCCCACACCCAATAATAGTAGGGGAGTACCAAATCCATTAGTTTGTTTGCTACAGGGGACCCACACCCTAGTATGTTAGGGGAGTACAAACCCTGGGCTAGAGGACCCACTCCTTGATAAAGTAGTGGAGTAACAACTTTTCAGTAGCACTATGTAATGAGGACTGGCACCCAGGAATGGCAAGAGAGTACAAAATCCTACAGTAGAAGACCTTATATCTACCAGATAAGAGAGTAATGAATCTATATGCATTAGGAATGGAAGACCTGCACTCTAGTCCAGTATGGGAGTACAGATTCCAAGGATATAAGACCTTCACCCTGGTATGACATGGGAGTACCGAATCCTACAATTTGAACTTTTCTGACAATTCTCACCCTAAAATTTGGGTAATCCCTTATATACCAAATTAGATAGATATATATTATACGTTCCTTGAGTAATTAATCTATTAACCATCCTAAAATCTCAACAAAAGAATCACCCCGATTCTACACAGAGTCTGACCCTACCAGGAGAGCCAACACTTCAAACCATAGAGGACACCCCCTAACATTTTCTAAAAATAAAATAGAGTATCTAAAAAGGATTGTCTATTTTCAAGGGTATGAATTCCATAAGCAACTTGTCAAATGAACGCCCCATTGGAAAGTTACAGGCATTTTTTTGAAACGGGGGGCCTGTTTGGTCTAGGAAAGATCTGACTTGGTCGGACTGACCCAAACCAACTCAGACTGACTGGGCCCAACAAAAACCACTGTGATCGATATGCTGGTCCACGGGTCTGGCCCGGCCCTCCAGCAACAACGTGGTCTATTATTTGATCGGGTCAGCTCCTTGGCTCGGACGTTGAAAATGCCACATCCTTTCCATCTCATGCGGCACAGAATGGCACCTCCACTCCAGCCGGTCTACTACACGGACCAGTTCTCCTGATGGGACCCATAAAAAAAGCCATTAGGTCCGGCTCGGGCTATAAATAGGAGGACCGCAGCTTCCTCCACGTGGCAGCCGAGCAGCGGCGGCAGTCGGCAGTCCAAAAAAAAATTTGTTAGACCACCAGAGGTGCTCCTATGGACTGCTATTTTATTCAGAGGGTGTTTCAAAAGTCTCAGGTTGCATTATTAACTTTATGGGGCTCAATAATCCCTTATGATTATTTTTTCCAGAAAGCGATCGATTTTCGGCCTTTCACGCACTTCTTCGGTCCTCCTTCCGTCGTTCATCGTCGCTCTTTCATTGTGTCGTTTCCATCCAAATCCACGATGTCGGATCATTGAACCAAGGATGATTTCAAAATTATAGTCCATTTTTCAACCAATTAATAATGCGGGGGGGGGGGCACATTAATCAACCCGAGGGTCAAACCTCATCTGTCTGTTCAATCTAGCCTCAACCCAATCCGCATTGCCCAAGTTTTGCGATCGTCAATATCTGGTCTCAGTTCCATTTTCCAAAGGCATCATCATCACAATTTTTTCTTCTGAAATTCAACATTGGATAATATTTCCCTATATCATTGGTCTTTTCAAAATGAATTATTAAAAGCTACATAGTATAATCCAACGTCCTTTTTCTGACCTGGGATCCTTTCTAACCCCTTAAATGGAATATTGTTATTCTGTGTTCTCTACTACTATGCGTTATAAAGTTATTACGGAGCTTAATTTAATGAAGTTGCATATTCAGTTTCTTTGGGTTGGAAAACAGTGGGGAAAAAGAATTTTTAAATTCATTAAAGTAAATTAAAACATGTTTATTTTATTTTATTTAAATGGTATGAAAAAAAATGTTTCTTATCGACCGATGTTGGTCGATGTTAAGACCATTCTAATGTAATGTCTCCAGTCAAGACATAATAGTTCCATCATATTTTCAATGCACACAGAAGTTTATAGGTTTATATAACATCTCACCCATTCTATTTTAATGCTCTAAAAGAAAAACTCCAAAACAAACATTTACCCTCAACCCGTGTTAGTCGTGGTTACACTTGCTTAACGAAAAAAATGCTCTCACGAGCTCAAGGGTACTCTCAGATTTCCATTCTGAGTTACCATATAGGAGTAATAAAAATTAAAAAATAAAATATTTATTACTGAATTATTTTTTTTACGGCCAAAAACTAACTTCCACTCTAGTCCCGCACCAAGAAACGTTAGGCCCTTTTTAGGCAAATCCCGCTGCTCTAATTTCAAAGGTGGCCTAAATTTTTTAATCTAAGAACCGGTTCAAAATATAGAAAAACATGCTCACATATTTAATTAATAAATATTAAAAAAGATCTAAAATCCATTTCATCCACCTAATGTCTCAGATTTGCATACTGTCTTAGAACCTAGTATTGTAAAATTACCATTATAATTTGGAAAAATATCCATGGAATTCTAGGGAATTACATTCTTCCCACAAAAATAATTTCTGTCCCCAAAAATAAAAGGATCATCCTTAAGGGAAGAAAACTGATCTCCCAAAGGGTCTCTACAATACTTACAAGCACACACCTCAAGGAACCAATGAGATTGACCACATTCATTTCCATATTTCTTGGTCAACATCGTTCAACACCTAGGACACGCCAATTTAGTTGAGACATGTGGGAAAAGCATTATTCACTACAATCGTCTTGTAGTCATGATGTATACTAGATCACCTCCATGCTAACTTGGGGTAGATACAAATAGAAACCCACAGTTCACATCCACCACTGGATGAACTGTGCAAAATCCTCCAGAAAAATTATGCATTCATGGTTGAGATTAAACACACAAGGGAAATTATGAACAAAATAGGGCTGGCCATGAGTTGACATTGTGTCTTATTAGGCCCTCTTTCTATATCCTCTAGAGGCCACACAACACATCAAAACTGATGCACCACATTCACAAGTGGTATCTCACCTGAGTATGGATTGTAACAACCATTCCATATTGCGTAAACATCATATTGTCTAACTCTACCACCATGGAATGTCAGAAAACATGACTCTTCTTGAGATTCCACCCTATGCTACCTGAGTTTTCCTTTCACTAGAATGTAAACCTGTTTTTCACCGTTGATGATACACCACATAATTTGCCTCATACTATTAATATTAGTTTAAATGGTAGTAGTTTATACCAAGAATGACGATGAAAGGCCTCGACGCCATGAATATGAGATCCCAACCAAACCTCTCAACATCAAGAGTCAGATCAAACTATCAACACCAGTGTGTGATCAACATTTCTTTATCCGCTATAGTCTCTAAGTGTGAGGGTCAGGCCTACGGTCCAACCAGAATCTCAATGTCTCAAACAGAAATCATGGAAAAAGGAGGACGCCTAACACCTGCGTCTATATAAAAAGGAATTAAAAAAGAAAAGACAAAAAACGTACCATGAATTTATTCTAGAGATTATGGTTCATAATCAATGATCTCATGCATATGTCCTCTTCCACATCATCCAACTCCTTGATCCATGCATGGACAGCCTCCGGCTGCTCGTCCAGCTCCTCTGCCTCATTCGTCATCTTACGGAACACATTTTCCAAGCGATGTCTCTACCCAAGATGATCATCTGCTGACTCCCTATCAGTGGAACCTTTGGTCAGAAAATATCTATCATGATTCATCTAGCCATTGAAAGCGTAACACTACCTATCCTACTACGGATCAACTCCTTGGTGCTTCTCTTGTGCCACAGACCCAGATGTCTGTGTACGAGCATGGTTATGCCTCTTACACCACTTTCATGTCACCTTTCATAAATTAGATCAATCAAAGACATCGACCTCATGACATCTGTTGTAGTTCACATCCATATTCTCATTCACATGGTAGATATCAACCACAAAGTCTCTCTCCAGCACCCCAACATACATCAGAATGCTAAGGGGTATCACCGACATCCTGATCCCCAGCGTAGTCTTTACTCAATGTTCTGGGCCCGGATGTATGGGTCCAACACCATATATGATGAGTAGAGAAACTGATCGGTAAATCATGTTGAATACTATATTACCATAATGTTGCCCTACCGTAGGTGCAACCTCTTCTGTATACACATAGAGCGTAAATTTTCCAGAATGAACTCCTCCCTGAAGAGGTGTTCAAATTCAACCCAATTGAGGGTCGCCTTGTCATGTGTCAGGAACACTAAGCTCCAACATAGTCTCAATAATCCATGTAGAAGGCTCGCAACTACTACTTCCATCTGGTCGAGAGGTGTCCACACTAGGAGGAAGACTCATGTAACCACCTCATGAAAATCCTCAGCTACCATATGATCTGTCTCGCATTAGAACCTGGGATGTCTTTGCGTCTGAAACACTTGTAGTGCACTCATCCTAGGTGAATCCTCCTCTAGTAGTGCCGGTAAAAACTACTGATTTACGGGTGACTGCATCATTGGTATACCACCCAGATTTAATGCCACTGATTCAGTGCCCTACACTAAATCCTCCACATGGGGTGGATCATCATCATAATCATGTTGTAGAATCCTATTAAGCTTTTTTTGTGGTGGAATCCTGAAATATATCAAGATAAACCACAATTAATGAGTATATCTAGATAGATGGCTCAAGAAGGACATGTAAAGAACAAACATTCCTATATGATGCATGTATACTTTCTTTCCCCTTACTAGTGTTTCCATGTACCGATTCAGAAAATAGGTGTCCAGAGTCCTAGTGTATGTATACATCATCCACCACACCATCAGTGGAGTCCCTGACCAGAAATCCAAACTCCAAACACTTAACTCTATTTATCATAACAAAAAACAACATACCCCCATTCTTTAAGCTAGAACTGACCACCTCTGATATCAATTTATCATGAAAAGTCCCTCGGGGACCATGTCTTGACTACTCCAAACCCACATCCCAAATGATAGGGGCTGGTGAATAGCACTGAATGGATTATCCCACATGTGTGAGACATTTTCATGAGTATCTGTACACACACACAAATCCCCAGAAAATGTAATTGAATGTAAAATCCAAGGAATCCATGATTTCAATCCATTATGTAAAAAACAACAAGACAAAAATGGAAAGATAAGTACAAGGTTGAATCCCAATCTAGTATACAATCATACCAAAACAAAAAAATAAAAAAAGTAAAACTCCAAGTCCCTAAAGCTCATCTTCCAGGAATCCTACATAGAGGGTAGGTGAAAGGTAGATGTATAATGATTTAGAAGTACACCTCGTCTATTTAATCTCACAGAACACTACAAGGTCCTAAGCCTCCCTGGACTTCTTTAAAGCATCAATCATCTGCGAAAAACAAAACAAATGTAGGAAAATCCCATGTCGGGGTGAGTAAAATAATACTCACTTGGGGTCCCCGATTCCAAAAAGGTAAGGCACAAGTGAAAAACCAAAAAAGAATGCATAGTCATCTCTACTTGGGTCTATGATCATACATATACCATAAACGTCCAGATATACACGTCTCATCCAATAAGTAACATGTGGTCCCAACCAGCACATGAGCCTCTACCTAGTTGGTGAGGAATCCTTATGTGAATCCAAGAGACCCAGGATCAAATCAAGATGGAGGAATATTTTCAGGGGAACAGTAGTCATACAATAGAAGGTATTGTAGTGGGAACTATAGAAAGTACTGTTTGGCACTGTAACAGCCAGGACTATTCCCCCATTTGGGCCTTCGGTCAACCGATTTGGTCCCTGAGTCCTTTAAGGCCTTTTGTCCACCAAGGCTTCATGTCATTAAGGCCTTCTAGACACTATAAGATCAGATGAAAACCATATATACTATATGGAACAAGCTCTATAAGGATGATGATCAATGATCTTTCACCATAGAAAAAGATAAACAGATTGGAAGAATGAGAGGGTATGACACATTCCATTGGGAAAAGCTTATGCTTGCACGGGAATGCCAAGACAAACAACCATGTGAATGTGGAGAGCTGAGTTCACAATGAAGATTCTAGTGAGAAGCAGTTCCAAGTAGTTAGTCTGGGCTGTATTTAATGTTTGATTTGTATGGGAAATGAATTATACTAGGTCCTACAGTCCATGTTATACATTCACCTACGGGCCTTTTAAGGGTTCCACATCACCCCTTGAAATGTGGATAGTCAAAAGTCAATAAAAAATGAAGGCCTTCAGGCCATTAGAGTTTTCCTAACCACACAACTAGTTTCAGGATTCTCATCAGAGGTTCAAGTCATAAAACCCAAACCAGATTATTACACTCCACGAGCTCAACCATCCATGATAGCACCCATCTGAGAGATTTACTCTATCAGGTACAGTCCTACAATAATCAATGGTATATCCAAGAGATCCTTACCCATAGGGAACATTCAACTAGGTCTGAATCTAGTGTCTGACACCAGAGGTTTAGTCGTCACACTCATGAACCACGTGCAAGACTAAGGAAAGCCAAGTAAAGAGGCATGCCCTCACTAATATACACATGATAGGGATCCATGATCATATCCATATCAGAAAGCCTCTATCTCTCCTATAAAGAGTTTCCCACACCTCAGTCTGTCGAGGGATCACTAACCCCTATCTGGGTATCGTTTTCATTAAGTGGATAGGCCCGCTCATCACAATTGTTTCCGAAAACCAAGGGAGATCCATCTCCAATTGAGGACCTGTACCCTACCTAGTAGGGGAGTAATACTCAATTACTAGTGGACCTTCACCCTGGTTCTATAAGGGTGTACTTACTCTGTCAGTTCATGTGTGGAGGACCCACGCACTGGTATGTTAAGGTAGTACCGACTCCTATAATAGAAGACCCGCACCCTACCCGGCCGGGGAGTGTCGACTCTATTTGATCACATCTGTAGGAACCACACCTTAAAACTATAGTAAAGTATGAAATTTATTAGTATGTCACTAATGGGTACCTTTACCCTAGTATGTTAGGAGAGTACTAACCCTGAGATAGAGGACCCATTCTCTCGCATGACAGGGGAGTAACGACTCTACCGCAGCACTATGTAAGGAGGACCCACTCCCATGAACATTATGGGAGTGCTGACTCCAATGGTAGAGGACATTATCCCTACCCGTTATATGTGTACCGACCCTATATGTTCTAGGTATGAAAGAGGAACTCTATAATACAATAGGGGATTACCGACTACAAGGATATAGGACAATCTCTTTTCCACGACAAGGGAGTACCAAATCTTACTTTATGAACGTCTCAGAGAACATATTCAAAAAAAAGTAGGGATTTCCATCTTTACCAAGGTGGAGGCATAAGGAGTACCTTCACCTTGATTAAACAAGGGAGTAACCATCCTAATATCTCAACATAAGAATCACCCAAATTTTACATAGATTCTACCCATACCAGAAGATACTACTAATAAAAGAAAAGGTATTTTCCTATAAAATTTTCAATTTCCCACATAAATTATTTCACAAGTATCATCTTATCACAAAGGTCCCAACACTGCAGATGGCTTTTCAAACAGACGCATAGTTTGAAAGTTACGAGCAATTTTGTGAAATGGGGGCTGGTTGGGTCCAGGTTCGGACCGACCTGGTCGGGTCAACCCGACCCGTTGTGGGGAAAATAGAACCAACCTAGACCAATGAGCCTAGAATGGACTGGAGGGGCCCATCTTGACCCTATAGGCTCATTCTATTGGGCCACGAGTCCGACTCGCCAGGCCGGGAGTGACATGCCAATAGCAACTCGACCCGCTGTTTGAGTGGGCCAACTCCTCGGCTCAAACGCGGCAAAGGCCATGTCCATTTCTCCCTAGGATGTTCCATGAGGGACCACTACTATAATATCTCTAGTACATAGATTGTTTATCCCAACGAAACCCATAGGAAAACATCAGTGTCATGTTCAATCCCCGATTGAGGGCCGTAACTTCCTCCACATGGCAGCCGAGTGGCCGCCACAGCTGGCCCTGGTGCCGGATGTCGAAATGAATTTTCCACGGACCATCAGTCGCACTATGGTGTTCCTTTATTTGATCCTTTGGGTGTTTCATAACCCTTGATTCGTGTTATTTACTACATGGGAATCATGACATCATTGTTATCCCTTCTTCCGGAAAGCGCTTGATTTCTAGGATTTCATGCACCGCGTCAGTCCACCCACCGTCAGTCATCATCGCCGCACCATTGTTCTATGTTTGTCCCTAATCCATGATGTCAAATCATTTCACCAAGGATGGTTCCATAGTGATTGACCATTTTCCAGATCATTATGAATTCAAAGAACGTGGGGGGTGGGAACCATGATAATCAACCCGATGATAGAACCTCGACCATATGTTCATTTCCATCCACAACCTGATCTGTTAGAAGGATAGAGAAAATGAAAAATAAATAATCCCACAAAAACAATCAAAATACGAGTAATCCTATTTGTGGGTTGAAAAAAAATTGTTTAAACCCTAGAACATGGGATGATATAATTCATATAATAGCCTCTACCTCAAAAGGTTCTTTCACTCATGAAGAACTTCTCTGCATTGTCATCATTTTGAGATCATCAATCTCATTTCTCAGTCCCTATTTCAAAATTTGTCATCATTACATCAAGGTCCATCGGCGTTCGTTGTTAAACATGATTCTTCACCATCATTGGTCTTTCTCCAATGAATTCATCAAGGATTCTCAGAAGAATCTATCATCTTTTTTCCGACCATGGATCCTTGTTAATCCCTTAAATGGAGAATCATGATTCAGTGTTTTTTGGTACATAGAATTACAATGTTGTTACATTGATTTATTTAATGAAATAGAATAGTCATTTTCACTTGGTTGGAAAACTGTTTGGATACAACGGTTCCCTCATATTGTCTATATGAGCACACATATAGAAGTTTCCAACACCGGACACCTATACCATTTTAATTCTCTTAATGAAAAACTCAAAAAAATAACTTTCACCCTCAACCCATGTCGGTTGAGGTTAAGATCCACCAAAGGGAAACATTCCCTCACGAGCTCAACAGTACTCTCGGATTTCCAAACTAAGTAACCATGTGGGATTTTAACGAATTTATAAATTAAATAATTTTTAATTAATTATTTTATTTACGGACAAAAACTATCTTCTACTATTGTCCCACACTAGCCGACATTATGCCTTTTATAAGTGAATCCCACTTTTCTGAGTTCAACATAGACATTAGATTTTTTTATCTAAGCACTGGTTCCAAATACAGAATAACTAGCTTTCATGTTCAACTTATAAAGATTGAAAATGTTCGAAACTCCATTCCTGTCACTCTGGGTATTGAAATTCTGTTCCGTCATAGAACCTAGTCTTGTAAAAATTCCATTTCAATTTGAAAAAAAATTAATTGAATTATGGGACATTACATGTAATATAAAGGGTCATTATGCATATGCATATCTGAATTAATATTAGTATAAAGGGAATTATAATAACTATAAGCAGAAAGGTGTGGTGAAATTCATTACAACAACAAAAGAAAATGTTATTCCTTCAATAAAAGTAGTATTTGGTAAATTTTGTATTCATTTTTATTATTCTAATGACTTATATGATTTGGGGTCTAAACATTCAATAATTATTGAGAATTTTTTTTTGATTTTAAAATTCCACCTCAAGAAATGAATCTTTAATGTATGGTAAAAACATTTTGGGGATGTATTAATCCAAAAATAACTTATACTAATATTCTTTTTGAGGCTTGGGGAAACACATTACCTAAAAACATTATTAAATTTCCTCTAATAGATATTGACGTTATTCTAAGTATGGATTGGATCTCCATTTACCATGCTAAGATAGATTTTAGAGCTAAATAATTTGTTGTTCAAAAATTGTTTCCTTTTGTAAAAATGAATGAACCAATACCTTTGATAACATATCAAGAAGATAATAAAATTTTAAAAGATGAATATGAAATTTATCAGGTATATATTGTTGAAAATAAAATAAAATTTTTTATTAATTATATTCTAACAGTAAAAAAATACATATATTATTTCTCTGATGAGTTTCCCAGTGTTATACATAATCAGAAATTTGAATTTATTATTATATTATTTCCTAATGCTAAGCCAATTTCAAAAAAACCAATATTTAATGACCAAAGATGAACTTATAGAATTGAAAAAAATAGCTACATTATGTTCTTGATAAAGGATTCATTCATCCTAGAATTTCACAATGGGGTTATCTTGTCTTATTTCATAAAAATAAAAATGGATCTATGAGCGTTTTCATTGATTATAGATACATGAATAAAAATACTATTAATAATAAGTATTCATTACCTCATATTGATAATTAGTTTGATCATCTCTCGAGAGATCGGTATTTTTCAATTGATTACCTGTGGTTTGGGTACTATCAGCTAAACATGATGGAGGATGAAAATATAAAAACAATTAGACTATATACAAGAATTATGAGTTTGTGGTTAGTCCATTATGGTTAAAAAAACCCCAATTGCATTAATGGATCGTTTGAATAGTTATTTTCTTGATTAGTTGTATATGTTTGTGGTTGTTTTTATTGATGATTTGATGATTTACTTAAAAAGATAAATGAATCATGAATAACATCTAATGAGTGTTCTCTAAATCCTGAATGAAATCAATTTTTATGTAAAATTTAGAAAATGTTATATTTGGTTGTAGAATATTTCATTACATGGACACATTGTAAATAACAATGACGTAATAATTGATCTTGATAAAACTAAACAAGTTGGTAAATGGGAAAGGAATAAAAATGTTACTCGTGTTTATAGGTTTTTTATATTATTAGGATATTATTGGTGGTTTGTTGTAAAAATATCATGATTATCAACCCCACTACCTATGTTAACATGAAATGGAGTTAAATTTATTTGGAATGAAGAATGTGATGACCATTTCTAGGAATAGAAAATAAGATTTTTTAGTTCTCCAGTTTTGGATCTTCCCTAAAAAATGGTGAATTTTTCATATATAGTAATTTTCACTAAAAGAACATGGTTTTATCATGAAATGGAAAGGTTATGAGCACATGATCCTCAATCAAAATGGTGAGGACTTTGCATGTTCATCAAAGAGACCCGAGATCTAATCTGGATGGAGACGTATTTTTGGGATACCGTAGTAGTAATGTAGTGGGCACTGTATAAGTATTGTAGCAGGAACTGTTCGGTACTATAGCAGTCAGAACTATCCATCCATCTGAGTGTTTGGGCCACCAGTTTGTTCCTCGCATCTTGCAAGGCTTTTGGGCCACCCAAGGAATTTTTTCTAGTTGTCTCTCAAGGCCTTCGGACCACCTTAAGGCCTTCATGATACCCCAAGGAATTCGGGCCACATGAATATGATGATATACCAGTATAACTACAAGGGACAAGGCTCCGACTGAGGATTAGAGATGGTACATTCAAAAGAACAGATCTAACCGTAATTGGATGAACGAGAGTGTATGGATTTGCCATCGATTCTACACTTGTGTAGCTCTGCATGAAGGTTATCTTACCGATTATCCCTATGAAGGTGGAGTGTTGAAATATCATGACATATGCTGGGGAGGAGCAGTATCATGTTGTCTTTTCTGGGTGATTTTCTCTAAGACCTACAGTTCTTGTAATCATCTCCAAGCCTTCATGAATTGTATGGGTTCCACCTCATCCCTTGAAAGGTGGATTCTAAAAATAATAAAAAAGTGGTCTTTGGTCCTTTCAGGATGTAGAATGGTCATGTTATTGCTTTTTCTTCACATTTATTGAAGCCACATGAGAAAATGTATCCCACACATGACCTCAAAATTAATGATGTAGTGGTTTCTTAATAAATATGGAGATAATATTTATATTAATCAATGTGTGAATTGTATTCTAATACAAGGATTTTAAAGAATATATTAACTCATAATGATTTGAACATGAGACAGAGGATATGAATGGAATTGATAAATTATTATCACTTCCCTTATTCATTATCATCTTATAAATAAAAATAATGTAGCAGATGCTTTGAGTTGGAAAAATAATTGTTCATTAACTAGAACATGACCCTTTGGATATTGATTTGATGAATTTTGACATAGAATTAAAGGATAATGTATCATCATATATTTTGTGTTAGGATTCAGTATAAATTTATATATCCAATTAATTAAGAAATATTATAAGGGATATCAAGATTAACAGTAAAATGTTGAATTTGTTAAAAAGGGTAAGATTTCGGAATTTAACATTTAGAAAGATTGTGTTTTGAGATTTAAAAATAAATTATGTTTGTCATGTGACTCCTAGTTGTAGAGATAATTGTGGATTAAAGCGCATAGTCCCCTATTTTCAATTCATCCTAACAACACTGAGATGTATAGAGACCATTAGGAGTATTCTAGTTGGGATTGAATAAAAAGAAATATTACTAACTTTACCATGAAATGTTTGACTTATAATCATGTTATTGTGGAATTATAACTACCAAATGGGGTGATTCATCCATTTCCAGTTTCATATTTTAAATGGTAGAATATATATAAGGATTTCATGCTGGTATTTCTAAAGATTTCATGAGGTAATAATATGATTTGTGTTATTATTCATTGATTAACTATATCTGCACATTTCTGTTTCATTAGAAATACTCTATAGTCTTATTAACATTTTAGATACTATCTTAAAGATATAGTCATGTTACATGGTGTTCCTCCCTCGATTTTATCTAACCACAAATCCAAGTTCACTTCAAATTTTTAGAAAGGACCTTAGAAGTAATTCTGTATTGGATAAAATTTCAGAACAACTTGTTATTCTCAATCTCATGGGAAACTGAAAAGACTTAATCAATCCATGGAAGAAATTATTTTTTCTTGTTCAATGGATTATCATGGAATTTGGATCATCATACTTGTTAAGTTTAGTTTTCTTATAATATCAGTTTTCATTCTAGTATATAGATGAAATCTATTAAGGAAATATATAGAATGTAATGTCAGAATCCTGCATTTTCTAAAGAATTAGGTTTAATAAGTTTATGGGATTGTAATTGGTAATATAAATGGTTGAGAATGTAGTTAAAATTCATTAGAAAAAGTTGATATATCAGAGTACGAAGAAAATTTATGCGAATAAAAATGAGGAAAGATATTTCTTTTGAGGTTGGTGATCATGTTTTTCTTAAAGTATATCTATGGTAAAGTATTATGTGTTTTAGTATTAAGGGTAATCCAAGTACATGGTTAATAAGATAGTATAAAATTTTTGAGATATTATTATTAGTTTCTTACCAAGTAGCCTTTCATATGAATTTATCCTAGGTACACAATTTTTTTCATGTTTTGATGTCAAGAAAGTATGTGAATGATTTATCTATTATTTTGAGCCATTGGATAGTTCAATTTGATGATTCAATTTATTATGGGGAAATTATATTCAAATTACTTACTATAAAGATTCGGTATAGTGAAATAGTGAAATTCACCAGCTTGTGGTTTTGTTCTGAAACCATAAGGTTGAAGAGGCAACATAATAATCTAAAAATATTTAGAGGGAAAGATATCCCCACTTTTTTTAATAAGTACATAAAATCGTTACTATATAAATTAAAAAAAGTGGGAAGGTTGTTTCAACCCATTTAATATTGAGATAATTTTTTTGTTAGTTAATTAAAAAATATTGGACAATTTTTTAGTTAAATGGAAAAAGCATTTTTAAAAACCAAATTACATTTTTTGGAAAAATATAGTTTTATAATAAATATAAATTTCCAAATATTAAATTTTCCTTTGGAAAAAATAAAATTCATTTTTTATTCAAAATTTAATAATTATCTAGGAATTAATTTTTTATATTTTTTGGAAGAAATTATTTTTCAATTAATAATAAAAAATATTGATTTTTATTGAAAATTGTATTTTCTAATAAATTATTTACAATGTGAAATTTAATTTTTGATTATTTTTAAAATGAAATTAATTTCCTTTTATTAAAAATAATAATCCAATTATAGTATTTTGAAATAATTTTAAACTAATATTTGTTATAAAAACATATTTATACCCAAAAAATAAATCTATTTGAAAAAAAGTAATTTTCATCACTTTTTACTTGTTTTATTTTTTAATTAAATTATGAAACATAAATGTTTTTAATAATGAAAAATTGATTCCATATTTGAAATTATTGTGTATATGTTTGGTTAATATTTCTCTTTTATTTTTTCTCAATAAGAATAGAAGCCTTAGCAATTTTGTTACCACGTTAAAGGGTAAATAAAGTGATTAAAGATAAAAATAAAATGATAATGACTGTAAAATGACTATAAAACATGCCTAAATTTTCTAATATGAGTTACGTTAATTCATTCTCATCATATATTTGGTTATATGGCCATTTGGTTCCATTTTCATGTGATTATGATCTTTATAATATTTCATGTAATGAAAAGTGAAAAATATCACACTATTGTTTTTAATAACTATAATATTTTCAACTTGGAGATAACTAGAGTATGTTTTCTTTTATAATTTTTTTTAAATATAGATTATTTATCTTTTCCCTGATATTTTTTTACTTTTTAGTTAATAAATAATTAACATAAAATCTTACACAACGATGGCACAATTATTATGTAATTAAAGTAAAACTAAAATTAATGTTATTTAAAATAGTAAAAGTAATATATTTTTAAAATAAATAATTTGGCCAACAAATTTTATAGATAAATATAATATTTGGGAGATTTATTAATATATTTTATTTAAATTTCATTAATTTTATTACTGTTATAAAATTAAATGTTAATGAATAGTTCTAAAATTGACATTATTGACATTTTATAGATATACTATTTTATTAAAAGATATAAAATTAATAAATATACCATCTTTAGGAAAATGAATATTATATTGTTTATAATATCATACTTGGTCTATTTATTAGTCATATGTCTATTTATGGTAACAATATTAATGCTTAAAGATTAAAAAACCTTGTTGTCATGATAAATGTTAAATGGGATAATAGAGGAGTAAAAATAAAAGATAATGGTAAAAATGTGATATAAACCATATAAAAATTGTTGGATTATAGTATTCTAATCCATACTCATGTTATATTTTAATATTATCAATTTAGATCCATTTTTAATACAAATGTAATTTTTATTAAATTAATAATTTAATAATTTCCAAGAGTGCTTCACTCCTCTCTTTTGTAAGGGTACCAATTCGTCTCATTTCATTACACTTCAATACCCATTTTATTTAACCATGATCTACAAAAATTCAAAACTAATATCTCTCCACATGTTATAGACACAATAATTTGGGAATAATTATAATATTATAAATGTTAAGGAGCTATGTAAAGGAATACTTTCCAAACAAGATGAAGATAATTAATATATGTGATGAGTCGGACTCAAGGTAAGAGAATTTATTTTAGAAAAACTCATTTAAGGTTTCATTTAAAACTTTCAATTTATTCTATATCTATTTTTTGTAATTATTTTATATCTATATTCATATAGTGATATGTGAATTAATAAGGACACATTATGTTTTGATTGAATTTATTTCAATGGTTTTCTAAAAGAATCTTTTTTTGAAATGTTTTTTCATTATTTGCAAAAATACAAAATGAATATTCAATTTTAACACATATTGTGAGAACATCCACTCAATACCCCATAAATGTTATTATATTTTTTCTTCCTTTATATTAATTTCTATTTAATTAGAATGAATAAAGCCTCATTCCCATTGTTCTAATTATTGTCAAAAAGGGTTTTAAAATGGACTGGATATATCAATATCTGAAAATGATTTCCTCTAGGAGAAAATAAAAATTATTATGATGAAAGATTTTATGTATTGAGTTATGTTTTGGTGGAATTGTTTCTAGGGATTGGGGGTTTCTTTATAAAACAAGGATATATGATCATGTTATAACTCTCTAATGCATTGTGTAAAAGAACAAAGTTAACTGATTACATTTCCCAAAAGATATTTTTATTAAATATTTTGAAGGTTATTTCAATTGAAACAATTAATGTTTTTTTATAAAAATATTTATTGCTATTTTATGTGTACTGTGAAGGTTATTCCATTCATAAGAGTGATATAAAAATGATTCCTCAAGTTACCTATAGGGTTTATCTATTATTTCATTGAGGGTTTATAGAAATATTTTAATTTATCAAAAGAAGATAACGATATTATGTTTAATGGAATTTATATGATGATTTTTAAGTGTAAAAATTATTAATTTATGAAAATATTATTATGAATTTTTTAGAATTTAAAAAAACCTTATGTTTTTTATTTGGAATTTATGATGAATTAAGAAATTTTTCCAACGATCCTATATTATGAGTGGTAAAGGCTCCCGCATAGCTTCCAAAAGACCTAGGGTCAAATTTTGGTGGAGGTGAATTTTTGGGTTAATGTAGGAGTATTATAGCAGGAACTCAGCTGTATTATAGCTGAGGGATCAAACAGATACTAGCTTAGAGTGAAGAGGAGCCTCACGTAGGTCATGGGAGGAATTGGAAGTGCTTTACATAGGGGGTATATGTCTGCATGAGTTGGTTATGGCTTGGTAAATGGATAAAATGGGAAAAATCATGGGAGATGCCTTATCCTAGGAACCCTTATTCTTTTAGAGTCCCATATAGGGGTCTCATGTAGGACCCTTATTAAATAATGGACCCTTGAGTATGTGGTTTCTCACTATGGGAGAACAGGTCCTCGTGTAGGTGTCTTTTGATTGGGAACCTAAAGGAACTTTGATCTAACATATCATCCTTAATCACTACTTCACTCAAGTTTCAGATATCTACCTGGAGAATTTTTAGAGACCTGGGTCAAGGGGTTGTGTGGTTAGAGCTTAGTGATTCTTCAATTTTTTCCAATTGTGAAAAAGAGGATCCCAAGGGTCCTGTTTATTTTAAACAGGGGGACCCTGAATAAAGAAGTTACCCCACGTAGGTCTACGAAATAGGTACCTGACGTACATATCCAATGTAGGTGTGGCCCACCCTTTGTTTCCATTCAGGAGGGTTGCACCGGCCTTCTGATACACAGGTGTGTGCACGTAGCCTGGGTTGGTTAATTCCCTTGATTCTCCTTGGGACTTTTTAACACATTATCATGGTTATGTTTCCCTTCATTCTAATTTCATCTCTCCTAAAAAATAGAGTGTTAATATTATTATTTTACATTGAATTGTAATAGAAAACTTGGGTGGGATCCTACTAATCATGTTATCACACACCATATGCACCCCTTCTGTGTTGTGTCTACCTTTGTATTTATTTCATTCCTGGTAAAGGTAAGGCACTATGGTGAGGTAGTGAGGCTTCTGTTAGTTGTGTTTGGGTATATTGTTGTGAAATGCTGGGAGTGTACCATGATATCACATGTAGTATTTAGTCCCATATTATACTTTTACTTTGATGTTTGGTCTTGTACATTGGGATGTTCTGACAGTTTTTTTAATTGTATCATTCCCTCTATCTTCATTCAATTATGGAATTTTTTTCTCTCTTTCAATGATTCACTTTGTCACACACACACACACACATATATTCCATTGTTTTTATTTAAGTTTAATCAAAGAAATACATCTTTTTATGGACAGGTTCTAGTCACCAATATGTGGGGATCATGAACTCCCTTCACGTATGTCACAGGTTTGGTCGGGTACCATTTTGAGATGGTATATGGGTCGATTCGTAATAATAACAACCTGAGACATTATGATATATTTCATTCAAAATAAATTAAATCTTTTTTATAGCTATCAATTCATAAAACATCGTGTTTATATTTTGTTACATTCCAAACTATGCATAGACTATGATGCATACAACAACATGTGTAAACAAAACATGATACTCCATTAAAATAATATTATTTAAAGATGACCACTATAAACATGATAAAAAGATGGAGGGTGTGAAAAAATAAATAAATCCTGAAATTATTATGGATACAAATTTATAAAATAAATTCACTTGTTATTTACTGATTAGAAATAAATTAATATCCATTTGAATGAAATTTGTCTCTGAAAAAATGTATTGTTTCTAAAAGCCAGATTATTCCCGCTTTGCACGTATAATTTAAATTTTTTTTTTCAAATTTTGATAAATTATTTAGAAACCAACATCATATTTGAAGTACACATGCCAAAATTATCATTGTGTGAATTTTTAAGAAATTTCTGAAATGATTCATTTTTTGATGAATAGTTAAAAATACTGATTTTCATTTAAAATTTACTTGTTATATATATTATATTTTCAATTAGATTTTAATGTAAAATTAGATCAATTATATTATAATTTAACTAATTTAAGTCATTGATATCAATTTTTTATTCAATTTTGATATTAAAATATTCTATATATATGAGAATTTTGTCTTTGGAAAACTGCTCTTTCATCCCGTCTATGGTTTAATTATATATTTAATTATTCCACATATTTGATTTTAATTTTTCAATATAGATTAAATATTTCGAATCATCAAACTATATATTATTTAATAATGTTAACATAATTTTTTAACATAATGAATGGTTAAAATAGTAAAACTTAATTGCCATGATTAAGATAAAAGTTGTTTTTTCGGGGGTTAAACAAAAAGGATAACGTGTAAAATAACCTATAAAATTGTCCAATACACATTTTCTGGCCATATATCATGATCAAAACCTATATTGTTCAATAATGGAACATTTTATAGCATTATTTCATGTGAAAAATGTAGGTATTTCTTTTTCTATTCCAATAATACTATTGTGTTGCTCACCTCACTTCTATAAGAATACCCCTCTCATATCATATTCACATTACCAAACCCCTTATAATTAGACAAAACCTACCCAAATCCAAAATTTAATTATATATACATATCTTAGAGTCCGTATTTTGATTATGAATCCCTCGCAAGAGGGTTTAAATATAAACCTAAAGAGGCTCTCCGAATAAGAGGTAAATTTATTTAACATATGTATTTGTTTAATTTATTATTCCACGTCCTTAAAACATTATTAAACAATTATAATATCTAAATGTTTCTGGAAGAAGGTGAACCTTATCCGAATAAAATTTATTAAAAAATTATAGGTCTAAACAAGATATTAAAAAGAGGTTTTACAAAGATATGTATGAAAATATCAAAGTTAGTCATCATCAAAAAACTAGAACTATAATCTAGTAACAAAAAGGACTAGCTTGAACTAAAATACAAAATTTTTATCTATGGAAGGGAATTAGAAACCTGATTTTCATCCATGTAGACAAGAGTAACATTAAGAGAAATCAAATCCATAAGATGCAGATAATCAATCCAACATGTGAGCATTCACCATGATACATTCCTGGAGTGGCCTTTGAGAAATTTCACCAAAATAGATTCTTTTGATTCCAACCATAGAGTATTCCATCCATAATGGACAACATTCTTGATCACCTTAATCATATACCACAACTCGTCTTTAACTTCATATCCATTCACAATGAAGTGAAATTAGAATCCCTTAATGAGAATCTAGTTATTGTGAAATATACCTCCAAAATATCTCAAATATAAGTATATGTTATCATGTTAATTTAATAATACATATCCATATCCACTTCCACCAAATAGGAAATGAAACCTTTGATCATGTGTACGGTAGACTACCACTTCACGAACTGATGTAATTCGTTTTCTATAACCACCCGTAACAGATTGAGATAGGGACAGATTTAATAGATTTAAATGATATTTTAGTCATTAATTATCATTAGGAATTATGATATCAATTATAACATTTTATGTTCCATTATCTGAGGGATATGATAATCTCACTCGTGTGTACAGCGGACTACCACCTCACGAAACGATGAGATTAATTCTTCATTAATTTTTTACAAGAATGGTAGTAAGGGTAAATATATTGAATATATTGGATATAAATGGTATAAACATAACTATATAAATACAATATCTCATATAACCACTTATCTTTCGATCTATTGTAAAAGAATAATGTTTCTTGTACACATGTGTGAACTACCTCCAACTTGTAGCAATGTGAATACTTTTTTATTTTATTTTTACATAGATGGAAATAAGGATTAGTATGATTAATATAAACTATAAATATATAATAATAATAATTCCAAAAATATTAATTATTTTCTATTTTCATTTTGTTCCATCTATCAAAAAAATGGAATCGACGTTCGTGTGTATGGATGACCTACCGTCTCCATGAACAATGTAATTTATTTTCAATCTATAACATTAACAGATTACTATAATTACATTTATTTTGAATATATGGGATATTAATATCATGTAAAAAAAAATTATGTGATTTTACCATGATAAAATTAAATGTACCAAAATTACCATACTATAACATACATGAAAAATGAATCAATTTTCTCCTGAAACTGTTATTTTAATAATGAATTGATAATAAACAGGTGATAAAATATGAAAATTAAATCATATATATTAATATATATATTATAATGGTTCTATAATATATTTATAATAAAAATATATTTTTTTTATAGGGGGTTTAGACACACATGAAGGATGTTGATCCTGATGTAAGGGGTTAATGTCTCACTTTTACTTCCACGAGGCATACTCCAAATTCCCCACATATTACTTTATGTGGTTTATATATGACCCCATTGATATGTTATATCATGTTTTATTTTTCTTAATGTTATTTTATGTTTCATTTTATTATTATTTCTTTTATGAGGCTTTCAATTCTGAAGTTGCCAAAGTGGTAACGGTTTAATTCGCAATCTATCAGTATTCAGGAATGTTTTTATTTATGTCTCCCTTATGGGAATTTTTTAATATTTATATCTTAAAATCAATATAATTTCTTTTTATCTTGTTATTCATGATTATTTTATACTAATATCTCCATTTTTTTTAACTATTTGGTACTTAAAATGATTGGGAAATTTTTTTTAAGAAAATCCAATTTTTATTCTCTTTGGTTGAAAATGCCTTTTCAATAAAATAATTATTTTTTTAAAACAACTTCAAAAATGTTTTTAATATTATCCATGTTAATATTAATGAAAATATTATCCATTTTTAATTAAAAAAACAAATGGAATCTCCCTGACATTTTCAATACAACACATATTTGGCATTTAGTGGAAATGTGAAAGGAATAATTATTTAAACATGTATGTAATGAAAATAATTTTATGGCCTCATGAACAATAAATGTTTAAAATATTATTTCATATTTTCTAAAATTTGAACTTCAAAAAAAGTATATTAATAATATTTTTTGATACTTTAAAGAAATTTATTTTAAAAGTGAAAATGTTATTTTCATCAAAAATGTTTTCATGACATTTTGTTTGGAATTTCTATTCATAAATAAAATGATACCATTATTGTAATTATAATTAAATGATGATATGTTGTAATTATATCATCCCCATTATTTTTTGGATGGGTTATGATGATTTTTACTAAGTTTGTGTAATTTTATTAACATTAACCACATTAATCTAGATGGATTATGATTATGTTTATTTTATCGGGGTAATTATTAACATCTCATATGTTAGTATTTAAATATGATTGTTTTTTAATTATGTTTCACTATTTTTATTTGAGGAATGAATTGTAATTAGAATGTGATGGGTTGGTTCTGGTTATAGATAGCCCCTCAATGTGTCCACATGACCCATGAGACAAACTAATTTTCCAAATTAGACAGGTTTCAACCCATATATTTAAACTATCTTGTGAATGGTTTTGAATGTTTTTTCTGATGTTCATAAATTTTTATTACCTATATATAAGTCAATTTACTGATTTCTATGTGAATATTATATTAGTTATAATAAAATTGGTTAAATTTCAGGAATATGTGATTATTTATATTGATTTATATTTTACATCATTTATTTCACTCATATTATTCACAATTCATTGATTAAATATCACGTGCTTCTATTATTTACCTTGGTACATTGATTATTATTAATTATACATGATGTACTCCATTGTAAAATTACCCATGTTGAGAATCTGAACTCTTCTATTATTATCTTTTATTTCCTCTGATACCAAGAAGGGTTATGTGATTGTTATACATGGATACACTATGAAGAATAATATAATTCTGAATGAATACACATCGTGTATTTTATTTTTTTTGGTTGTAATGTGTATTTAATGAATGGTTCTTGTTTACCAATATTACAAAACTACATGGTTCTTTGGCATGCTATTCATAACATCTTATTCTAATTTAATTAACAATCGGCTCTAGGATATTGGTGTTGGGGTTTTTACATGATGAATATCTATGTAGGACTTGCTACAAATTAAAGGGAATTATTGTGGTAATATGAAAAAAGAATTATATATTTGTGATCCCACATAGTGGATCAAGGAGTGGTGAGTTATAAGTTGGAAAGATCATCGAAATAAATACATTATAATAAAATTTTTAGGATAAATATATGTGTTGTGGGGAGTAAAATATGGATCATTATCATAAAAACATCCACTAGACATGACATTCCAATTACAATCGTAAAGAGTATAGGTCTTCATAAAGTATTGTGATGTTAATAAGATAATTAAATTTATTTCAACTCATATATTTTGATAATTATGGTAATGTAATTAAAGACCAATAATAATTTTTTTAATAAAAATGTAATGTTATTTACCTTGATATACATATGATCTATACTGTAGAAATAAATCCTCATCCGGGCACTAATTTCTATGTGTGGTACATATTATTTGGCATTATATTATAATTAGAATGAATTATTTTGTTGTTATACTCCTTATTTAATGATCTTCCTATTATTGTGGTGAGTGATGAAGATGCCACTCTTTACATGAAACACTTATATTATACACTCAATACTAGAATGAAGATAAGTAACTATAGACCTATAGCCACAATCAAGTTCGTACATTGTTATAGGTCACCTATAGACAATAGAAAAACAATTCCATGGATATAGGTGAAACATAGCCATGGTATGTGGTTTCTCATGGCTAAATCATTACCCATGCTAACACGGGAAAAAAATATTTCCCATGAAAAGTGAATTTGAATCAACTTATATCCATGAGTGGATCATACCTATGGTCAGAGGGTGGGGGATGGGGAAATATAAATTGGTGGAATGAGCTCGTTGTAATTAATGGAATACAGCCACGGGTGTTCATACCTATGGCTACAGGGAGTCATGGTGAGAGTATATAGCCATGGGTTTCTAGAGCCTATATAAATAGATGGAATAAAACAATTGGTGTTTAGCCTTATGGATATTTGATGGTGAGACAGAGGTTGTAGCTATGGGGTCCTATAGGCCATGACTATAACCCCAAAATCCATACCCTATAGTTATGATCATTAATGACCATGTCTATAGATTTTCTATATCAGGATCTAAATTATAATGTATTTAAGAATAATAATAAAATATGATTGTAAAATTATATGTATTTATATTTATTTCATTGAAAATAAAAGTGAGTTATCATAATGGAAGTATATATTTGTTTATTTGAGAGAGACTGGAGATCTAAACATGGTATAACATTTAAAAAAAAGTACATATAGCTATGTTCTCCAAGATTGTAGTTATAGGTCACCCACATAGAATAGATTATAGCGATGATCTTCAATCTCATTGTTATAGGTGCATTATGGACCAGGTTCCACACTGAATGACCTATATACCAAATATTGTAGCCACAACAACCACTATATATTTGTCCTTTAACCTCACTAATTATCGGCTATATCAGTGCCATTAAAGAACATACTATCATAGAGATAGTTAAATAAAACCTTTATAGTGCTATAAAAATATTGAAAATGGAATTGTTTATCATCGTTTAAAAAAGCACTGATAAAGGGTACCTTTATCAGAGCATTTAATCATTGATAAATGGTTCCCCTTTTCAGTGTTTTTTGTCTCTAGTGAAGGATCTATTTAATAGCGCTAAAACCCCACTTTGAAAGACAAACATTATCTATTTTTTATCACTATAAAAAAAGTTGAGAGAAATTATTTTTTACACACTACAACTCCCCCATTTCTCAGCGCTCATGATAACCATTCAAACAATTCCCACGTTCGAACCCACCATATTCCCACCCCAACCACTTTTCATTACTTTTGAACACCCACGAACCCTACTTAAGTGATAGAATGGCTCTGCCAAATAATATCTCATGTTGGGAATTGATCCTATGACCACCGCTCAACATTTCAATTCCCTTTACCACTCTACGATCACATTTTGTATTATATTTTTCAATATTTATATCTATTCATATATTTTTAGGACTGTGTGATATATTTATAAACACTTATATTTATTTTAATATATAATATATTAATACTCACTTATATATATTATAATATATTTATATATATATATATGTTTATTAATACAAACACATATGTATATATAATCATTATATATACATTTGTATATGTATATATATATTCTTCTATTTTTATAATGTATAAAAATGGTTAGATTTGGTTTTAAATAAAA